>JAPFRF010000007.1:38048323-38495823 GCA_029282475.1 Phrynocephalus forsythii
GAGTGGGCGGGTGGTGGCGCGGGCCGCAGGAGGGTGGTGGCGCGGGCGGACGGGCGAGTGGGCAGTTAGGATATCACAGAGGTTCTGTTCTTGGCTTGCACCCCAAATGTGTGTGTGTGCAAGCAAATTGAAGTTGGGAAAATAGAAAATAAATGGTAGTATATAATATATTTTAAAATAAATCCACACCTCACACTCCCAGTTGAACCTCCCCCTTTATCCAATATCAGAAAAAAACCCTCAGTTACGTAACGGAAACGATAACCGAAAACGGAAACGACAATTTCGCAGAGTGCTTTATTTTTTGGCACATTTGTTGTTTAGCTTCCAGCAGCCTCCACTTCCTGCTGCCATTCTGGCTGCAGATTCCAAGAGAGAGTGAAAGAGAAGTGGGAGAATGAGTTAAGGGAAACAAGGAGGGGGTAAGGGAGGAAATGGAAGGGTGCTGAAAGGTAAAAAGGAATGATGTAAAAAAAGTCACTTCCCCTGATCCTCTCCAGGCAGTCCGAGGAAGCACTTAATTTACATCTGATCAGGCTGGAAGGTGTTATTTGCTGTTTGTATGGGAGGAGCATCCTAAATGGTACATTGCTCCTCCTCCATCCTAAACAGACCCTTTGTAGCCTCATCCATCCCATAGCCTTTGTGTTGCGTCGTTGCGTTGTTGCAGTCATGACCAACTCTTTGTGACCCCATGTCCATGGAGTTTTCTTGGCAGGGATACTGGAGTGGTTTGCCAGCTCCTACTCCAGGCGCCTACAGCACGTGGTATTCCCTGGTGGTCTCCCATGCAAGTACTAACCAGGGCCGACCCTGCTTAGCTTCTGAAATCGGGCAAGATCAGGTGTGCTTAGGGCATCTAGGCAGCTGGGCAGGCCTTTAGCTGGATCTTACTTCAGTGCCATGCCCTCTGAGAAAGAACATTAGGGCAAGAGCTGAAAAGCAAAGCTCAGTTACGGTATCAATAGTGCTTTAGAGTTAGGCCCAACAATAAGAGTTTAACTGTGGAAATTCAGAAACAGGCTAATCAGGCTAATCAGAATGCATGATGAAGAGGAGAGCTGTAGCTCCATCTCTCCCCCCCATCTTCTAGTGGAGTTCAGAGAGACTTGATTTTTTTTCAAGCTCTCCAAAGGTGCAGAAAATTATTTGTGTCAGAGCTTGGTTTCTTCAGAGGATTGCTGCCCACGACAATGGAGGGGGGCGGGGCCAAGGCTGTTCATTTTCTCATATGTTTAGATTAATCCCTTTGATAATTGCCTCACTTGGGTTGTGTATATTGTGTTTGTGCAATTTGCAAACCCAGAAATAAATATCTGCCTGCCTCTGTTATGCCCCAGGAGGGGTGAGAGGAAGGCATTGCACTGAGAGAGATTGAGAGAGAGAGAGAGAGAGAGAGAGAGAGATGAATGAAGCTGCCTCCATATACCTGCAGCGATGAGCAGCAAGCTGGCAAGCCTGCAGCACAAACTCAAACCTTGTGAGTTGAGCAGACAGAAGCAGGGCACAGCTCAACCTGGGCCATCCTTGCACGGAATTTCTATGGTGTTCAGGCCACATTAAGTAAAGTTATCACGGCACTGATCAAATTTATGAGGCCACTCACTCAAGATGTGCACATTGCTTTGCGCTTCAAGCCCCCCCACCACCACATGATGACAACCAGCTGAAAACTTTCCAAGAGGATTCATACTGAAAAAGAGGCCTCTGAAAAGGGATCAATTCAGATATGCCAAGCTGATCACAATGAAGGCAGTGTTGTGTTTTCTTTTACTCTTTATATGCATGCAGTGCTGGATCAGGACCAACTTCCACAGGTGGATGGTTCAGCCTTCCGCCTCCCCTGTTTCCCACCCCCTCAAAATTCAACTCACCCTGTAGGAGTGTAGAAGAGAAAATAAATTCCATTGCCTCTAATGGATTTCTTCCTTCCTTAGAAATAAGCAACTGCTGGTGGGGGAAGGCTTTTAGCCTCTCATACTGAATATACAGTGGTACCTCTACTTACGAGCGGCTCTACTTACGAGCAGTTTGACTTAAGAGCAGGAAAGCATTGGCATTTTAACTGCTGCCTTACAAATTTTAGATGCGGTCTGCTCTACTTACATTTTTTAAATTTGTACGATTTTATTTATTTATTTTTATTTTTTAGATACAGCTGCTCTACTTACGAGTTGTTCGACTTATGAGCATACATTCGGAATGGATTAAACTCGTAAGTAGAGGTTCAACTGTATCCTGGTTTCGTGTGTGCCTACTGGACTTTGCTGCCTGCAATATATTCTGCTTGATGTCTGATTTGACTCTTAAGTAGGATTGATTCCTTAGCTAGTTCACTTAGGATTGTAGCCAGACAACTGCTGTGTTTGTTGCATATGGTGTACTGAGGTTTAATACTTTCACAGGCACAGCTGGGGAGAATCTATGCAGGATGGACCATTGTTAAGTGGGTCATTAAAATGCCCCTTCATTTTCCTAGAGTCCATTGTGAGGAAGACAGACAATATGAAACAAGAATTAGTTTGGGGCTGTTCTGATTTATAA
The DNA here is from genome assembly GCA_029282475.1 of Phrynocephalus forsythii. Lineage (NCBI taxonomy): Eukaryota > Metazoa > Chordata > Lepidosauria > Squamata > Agamidae > Phrynocephalus > Phrynocephalus forsythii. The sequence continues at coordinate 38,050,868 of JAPFRF010000007.1, forward strand.
CTGAGAGAAGGGCTTTATTTAGCACTGCCCACATAAACTGTGCTTTGCATTTTTTATTATTATCATTATTTCTTTCTTTTTTTTTAAATGTTTTTTTATTAAATTTTAAACTACATACAACGACATAAAAAATGACAGTAAAAAAAAAGTACAACAAACAATATAAGTGCACCCCCATCCCACGGGGCCATCCATACATTCTTATTCGTTGCTCCATCTTCTATTCTTCTAGTAGTCTTCTTAAAGTTCTCTTCTCCAGAATTGTTGTGAGATATTCGTGGACTCTTTCCCTTTTCCTTCGACTAGTACATAATCTAAAAATTTACCCCAGATATCGTAGAAAATGTCTTTTTTCATTTCTCCTCGTTTAACCTTTAAACTGCAGGAGAGTTTATCGTTTATAGCTATATCCCAAAGTTCATTATACCAGTCTTCCATCTTGAATTCTAGTTTTGACTTCCAATTTTTTGCTATAATTAATCTAGCAGCTGTCATAAAATTTGCTATTAGTTCCTTTGTTGTAACAACATAATCTTTACTTGTTAACAATGATAATAATGCTATCTCTGGATTACAATCTATATCCATCTTAATCATATGACTTAGCTCTAAAAACACTTTTTTCCAGAACCTTTGGACTATTTCACATTCCCACCAAAGATGCAAGTAAGTACCAAGCTCTTTTTCACATTTCCAACATATCTTAGAGTAAGCAGGATTCATTCTATTTAGTCTTACTGGGGTTAAATACCATCTGGAAACCAATTTGAAGTAGTTTTCTTTTATCCTGACTGACAATGATCTCAAAATTCTCATATTCCAAATTTTTTCCAGTCTTCTTTCTCTATCTGTACATTAAGGTCTTGGTTCCAAACTTCTCTCAAGGTGTTTAACTCCTTCATTTCTGATAATTCCCCTAGTATTTTATATATATTACGTGTTATTCCTTTCTCTGAATTTTCCTGTTCAGACTCAAGCGATAGTAGGAAATGTTCAAATTTTGTGCATTCTCTGATTTGATTATTTCTCTTTCCCCAGTCCTTTATCCATTTTCCTAGTTGAATATAATTTAACCATGTTAAATCACTGGGTTGCAAAATATTTTTTATATCCTGAATTGTTTTAATCTTGAGCATCCAATCCTTTAGTCTAGCTATTTTCGTAATTTTAAATAACTCCAAATAATGCTTCAAGTTGTCTGGAAAGCTTTCCAAGTCAGTAACTAAAGCCAGTGGGGATCCCTTCGGAGACAAGATTTTCCTATATGTTCTCCATGTAGCAATTAAACTATTCAATAGGGGGTTGTCAATCTTTACTTTGTTTTTAACTTCTGTGAATAAAAATGTGTTTATTTCCCCCTTTATATCCAAAGACTCTTGCTCCCACCATATTAACTTCTGTGGTTTAAAAAGAATTTCCCCCAAAGAACTAAGTTGATTGGCTATATAATAATTTTTTATATTGGGTATACCTATTCCTCCTTCTTTCTGAGATCTATACCATAGACTTTTATTTATTCTTGATTTTTTCCCTGCATTACAATACCTATTTATCATGTCTTGAGAGTTTTAATTTCCTTTTCTAAAAACTGAACTGTAACATTTTAAAAATAAAGTTAATTTTTGGAAGTATTTTCATTTTTATCAATGCAATTCTGCCAAACCACGATAATTTTAGTTTAGAGTAGGATAATAATTTGTTTTTCATCTCCTCTTCTAATTTCAAAATATTTCTTTCTTTAGTTTTAGTAAATTCTTTATGGAGTTCTAATCCTAGATATTTAATGCTTTTTCCCGGTTTAAGTCCAGATTTTTCAATCATCTTTAAGTCATGTTTTCCATAATTGAAGAATAAACTCTCTGATTTTTGCCAGTTTACACATAATCCTGCTATTTCTCCAAATTCTTCTAAATGAGTTTTTACTCTTTGAATATTCTCTATTGGGTTTACAATAGTCAAAAGAGCATTGTCCGTGAATAAACTAATTTTAGTTGCCCGATCTTTCCCTATACCTTTAATAAATTTGTCGTCCCTTATGGCATTTGCCAGGAGCTCTATAACAATACAAAAAAGGACTGGAGAAAGAGGACATCCTTGTCTAGTTCCTCGGCCTAGGGTGATTTGTTCAGTCAATCCATCATTAACTATTATTGAGGAAGTGCCCGTTGAATATAGTTGATTTATTACTCCCAAAAAGGATTTCCCAAATCCCATTTTTTTAACAATATTTTTAATGTGGGCCATTGAACACAATCAAAAGCTTTATAAAGATCTAGAGATAACATCCCAGCTTTAGTAGTACTCTTACTCATTTCATAAAGAACATTCAAATTCCTTCTAATAATATTTGCCATTTGTCTACCTTTGATAAAACCACATTGATCCTCTTTAATATATTTAGCTATAAATTTATTCATTCTTTTAGCCAAAATTGCTGTGAAAATCTTAGCATCTTGATTTAATAAGGATATTGGTCTGTATGACCCAATATCCATTAAATTTTTATTAGGTTTTGGAATTAAAATAGTTAAAGAATGGGTCCAAGATCTCGGAATTTGTTCTCCATTCAAAATTTCATTATATAGCTTCTTTAATTTAGGTATTAATACTGCTTTAAAAAGTTTGTAAAATTCAGGTCCCAGAGCGTCCACTCCGGGCGTTTTATTATTCTTTAATTTGTCTATTACCTCGCTTATCTCTTGATCTGTAATAGGCTTTTCCATTTCCAGCATATCTTCCTGTTCCAAGACCCTCTTTAAATTCTTAGTGATATACCTTTCTATATCCTCCTTAGGTTTATTTTTTATAGTATATAACAACTGATAAAACTCTTGTATAGCTGACAACTTTTCCTTCATTTGTGTGCATGTCTTACCTGAGGAGTCTTTTATAATCCCTATTGTATTCTTGTCTTGTCTTTTCTGTGCTAATCTGGCTAAAAGTTTTGAGTTCTTGTTGCTGTATTCAAAAAATTTTCTTTTTAGGTACAGAAGATTCCTTTGTGTTTGTTGTAAATCTAGATCTTCTAACTCTTTTTTTCTTGCTTCAATCAACCTCAATATCTTATTATCCTTAGTAAGAAAAAATTGGGATTCTAAATCTGCTATTAGGTTTTCTAATTTTCTTTTATTGAGTTCTTCCTGTTTTTTAGTTTTAATATTTTCTTTTATGATAAGGCCTCTAGCTACCGCTTTCAGGGTGTCCCATATGATTGGCGTTTGGGTACCTGCCTTTTCGTTTATATCCCAAGTTTCCAACCAATCTTTTTTGACCTTTTCCAGCACTTCTGGATATTGAAATATTTTTAAATTCATTCTCCACCTTTTAGCTTCTCTATAATTTTTATTTGTTGCTAAATCAATCGACATTAAAGCATGATCAGATGTTTTTATGATCTCAATTTCGGTATTATTTATCTTGGGTATTAGGCTTTGTGAAACAAACACAAAATCTATCCTAGAATAGGTTTTGTGCACTGGTGAGTAGAAGGTGTATTTTATTTCATCTCCTTTCAGTTCTCTCCAGACATCCTTCAATCCTGTTGTATTTATAAACTTTGCTAGAGTTGTATGTCTTGTCCTCCACTCTTCCTTTTTACATACCGATTTATCTTTAATTTTATCTAAGACCATATTGAAATCCCCTGCCATTATTAAATACCCCTTTTTAACCAATTCAATCTGATCCCAAAGGAGATTGTAAAAGCGGCCTTGGTTAACGTTTGGTGCATACAGATTAACCAAAGTATAATGATCTTTCCCCATTAGAACTTGCAATATTATATATCTACCTTCTGAATCTTTTACCACATTTTCAATAACACATTCACAATTCATTGAGATTATAATGGCAACCCTTCTTGCTTTAGATGTGCCAAAGCTTTTTTCATAAATATCAACATTTGGAATTTTTAATTCATTAATACCATCTCTTATTTGATGAGTCTCTTGCAAAAAGGCAATATCTATTTTGTGCCTTTTGATCATCGCTTCGATTCTATTTTTCTTCGAAAATGACCCCAGACCTTTCACATTCAACGTTGCTAATTTTATAAACTTTCCCATAACCTATTTCTTTTGGTTTCAATATTCTGGAATGGTCCCGTTGTGCATACAAAAGTAAAAACACCATCAATTAATAAAAATAAACTAAAATAAATCTAATCCTCCACCCTAAAAACTATTCTTTTCTCCCACCCCACCAGCTATCATACTGTTTAGCATATGCATCAAGGGGATGGGAGGGAGGAAGTTGTCCACAGACATTAGCCAGCCTAGATCTCCTTAACTCTTAAGTAGCGTGTTACTGAAAATTCTATAAGTTGTTCTACCCCCTCTAAACCACCCTCTCACCGCCGCCGCCCTCAAAACAAGCAAACAAACAAACAAAAACAAAAAAGGGAAGGGTGGAGAGGAGGGGGAAAGGGAAGAAAAGGGATAATGAAAAGAAAAAGAAAAAGAAACATCCCAAAAACAAAAATTAAAATTGGAAAAAAAAAAAAAAAAAAAAAAAAGGGGGGGAAGGGAAATGGAAGGGAAAAGGGGGAGAAGAGTAAAAGAAGAAAAAAACAAAGGGGATGATAGGAGGTGAGAGAGGGGGAAAGAGAGAGGAGTAAGTTAAATGAGTTTCAAATATTCTTCATCTTCATCGAAGATTCCTGGAGTCGGAGTAAAAGAGAGAAATTCACTGTCCTGATGTTGCCACTGAAGTTCCCGGGGAGAACAGGCAGAACCTGAGTCATCCTGTATGTTCCATGCTTCAAGAAGATGTTGGCCTTCTTCTAGAGAGTAGATAGTGTGTTGAACAGAGCCTTTCCAAACTTTCAAAAATAGGGGTGACCCCAAGAATAGCGATAGTTGTTCTTCCTTAATATGATTGTAACTGGTCTCATCAATTTACGCCAATCAGCAGTTCCTTTAGAAAAATCTTGAAAAACTTGCACAGTTGCACCTCCTCTCTTCAGAATATTAGGATTGGCTCTAATTGAAGACATAAGACGCTCTTTATTTACATAAGAAGCAAATCTTACTATCACTGGTTTTGGGGCCCCATCTCTTGACTTGCCCAGATAGTGAACTCTCTCTAAATCGTCGTCCTCTAGTTGTTTGGGCAGAAAGGAGTTAAACCAGGTTAAAACTTCCTGTTTTAATGATGCCCTTGTTTTGAATAACAAAATTAATCAGTTTGACGTTCTGCCTCCGAGAATAATCTTCAATATAAGTCAGTGTCTTATTTATTTTCAGTAAAGCCTGCTTCTGAGAGTTAATTTGAGTTTCGTTTTCAGTTACACGTATCTCCAGATTTTTAAATTCTCCTGCCAAATTATCAAGCCGCTGGCCATTTAACTTTATTTCATGTGATAAATCTTGTTTAGTGCTTTGGAGATCCTTTGAAAGGCCATCCATTCTGCGGATCACATCCTGTTGATTAACACTCATGATGCTAGCTAGCTCCGTCCTCATTAAACGCAGTTCCTTCATGAAGTCTTGATCTGCGGGAGGAGGGGTAGTCTCCCTCTTTCCTTTCTCAGATCCTGACGCCATTTTTACCCCTCCGTCGTCTGAGGGCTGCTCGATACGCTGTAGAGCTGGGCGATTGTGTGCTGTATCAGATAATTTCCTAGTCCAACCTATAGGCTGGAGTTTCTTTTTGCTCTCTTAGCCGGCATATAATTAGACAAAAGGCAGGTATCAAGCAGTCTAACTGTTTGTAATCATCTGGTGACTTTCCAAACAGCCGGGATTCAGTTTTCTAAGCAGCCAGCGTTCAAAGCAGGCAAAACCGAAAAGTAGCTCCTTTAGTTTATAAATCAAGCTTATCTAGTCTAGAAAAACACATATATTGCTTCTCCTGACACCCGAGTAATTTATTGATGCATTACTCACGGCACCACAGCATTTAAACAGTAGTTTTAAAGCTCTTTTTGGATCGCGGCACAGAGCTCTAAGATCAGGCTGCCGGCATGTCTTGGTGGGCGGGACTTCCTCCTATTATACTCTGGTTTCTCTTCAAATCGTATAAATCTTTCGCCTTTATTATCATTATTTCTAATTTATTCAGATATCTTACTTTCTATGCCACCACTCAACTCCTATAACTGGGTTTCTGACACAATTCTTTTAAAAGAAATAATACAGTACTTTTATTAGATCACTACAATCCCAGAAACAAATAAGGTTTAAAGTCCTTCAGGGTACTTGATCAGGCTTGCCATTGCAGAGCCTTGGGTGGGAGGGAAGCAGAAAAGTCAAAGCTTTATCCTGGCCAGAGGTTATGTCTTCTGTGACTTGCAGTTTAAAAATAACTCCCAAAATGGAGGCTGCAAATGTACAGAACCGAGTTTAAGTACCTGATCTCACTTCAGGGGATGCAATGTGGCAGTAACATGGCGTCCCTTACCAGACATTAAAGTTGATTGGCACACTAGGCAACAACTGAACCAGGGAACCCCAGTTATCGGGTCACAGAGCTAGTCTCTGGACCAGGGGTCCTCAACCTAAGGCCCCAGGGCCGGATGCGGCCCCCCAAGGTCCTGAATCCGGCCCCCGGGACCAATTGCAACCCCCCCCACCTACCCCCTTTTTTGTGAGCAAGCAAGCCTCCGCAGCTGCTTTTGGACTGTGATCCGGCCCCCAGTGGTGTCTGGGTGGTGGTGGACCGGCCCACTGTTTGAAAACTTTGAGGACCCCTGCTCTGGACAAGCACCAGATTGACGTTCCCAATAAAGATCTGACGAGAGAATTTTCAAATAAATGGTTTGTTTATTGGCCAAAAAAGGAACTACAGACCCTGCCTTTGAGAGGCGAAAGACAGAGATCTGCTCTCTAAGGGCCTTTTCACACGACCCCTAAGATCCGCTGGTCCCTTAAATTCGGACCAGAGATCTTGGGGGTTCGTTTCTGTTCCTCCGTCCCCACCCCTCAACACTTCCTGCTCCTGTCGGCGTGAGGGGGGGGGAAAGGACAAAAGAAGCCTTGACTAACCTGCTGGTGCCGGTCGAACTTGCCACGAGCCCCATTACTTCCTGGTTTCGGCTCAAGGAGCTCTTAAAGGGGTGGGAGGCAAAAAACAACAACAGACAAGCCAGGAGAGCCCGGCACTCTTATCCACATCAATTTTTTTTCACCTGCAGAGCGTAAGTACATGAAAAATGCGCTGGGTTGCGCTAAAGTGGGTGGGGTCGCACTTAATTGTCTCCAAACTCCGGAGCTGGTGGGAAAACATTTCTAAGCTCCGGAGCTGGGAGCCATTTGCAGCGCAGCTTAGGGGTCGTGTATAAACGCCCTAAGAACAGGGTCAAAGGTGCTTTATAGATTCTGATGCACAAGGAGAGGGGTGCGGGACACAAGGAGGAGGCATACAGTAAAAAGGCTAAAACAAAGGATACAAATTGCCAAAGGGCATGAACTCTGGGTAAAACAGAATTAGCCAATGGTGTGAACTTTTAAAAATACAAACTGACAAATAGCATGATTCCAGGTAAACAGAAGATACCCAATAGTGTGAGCTCTCAGGTACACAAAAAGTCCACAGTTGGTCAACAGTTCCCAAGGAAGATCTGGAAGCAATGTTTGTGAGCGTTGCCTCCTGCCAGCTGCCGGGGTGGTGGTGGTGGTGGTGGTGGTGTTCAACTGGCTCCATGGACTGCTGTTTAGCTCCAAGCTTGGAAATAAGGCTGTGTACCTAGCAATAGAATTAACAACACAACCGTGTTTAGACAATGAGGAAAGAGTGAAGATGAATTACGAAAGCAACATAGTAAGTTGGACAGAAGTTACCTCATTGGTGTAGCAAGTAATACTTTCTAGCTACTTTCAAATGACATTTCTAGATGGGATTTTGAACTGTTGCACACACAAACATTATGCAGGTCACCCCTCCCATAAATGTAAAGGAGATTAATTTAAAAAGTAATTTGCAATGCAAGTAATATAAATAATAACCTTTTTCAACATTGCAATGAGTATTGATAATAGGCTACTTTACAAACACTGTGTTAATGGTTAAGGAGGAGGAATTATTTTTGAACAGTCCCTTACTCCCTTTCTATACTCTGGCTGAGTCATAATCTTTCTTTAATCTCTCTTGCTATTTGGCCATTTTACTACTCTTTTTCCTATCTGTAGGATGCCTTAAAAACCTAGGGATAATAAATCATGCATGAAAACAATTAAATCCACGCAGAGACTAATAAATCTTTTTGTGTGCGTGCGTGCATGTGAGTGCATGCACACTTCAGCTAGACACTGGTGTGTGTGTGTGTGTACTGTACGTACTTGGGCTAGATTCTGTTTTGTTTTCATAAGAAACATGTTGCTTCATGCTGAAGGCATGAAAAAGGAGATGTTCCCAGCAGGCTTTCTCCCAGCATTGACTGATCCTGTTCCCGTCCTATTCATCTAACACACCTGAGCCAAGACAGTGCTTCAACGGCGTCTGATTAATGCACTTCCAACCTTGAACACATCCAGGGGTATGTGTTATAGACATAACTAAATAGGAATTGGGCCATCAGGACCATCCCCCTCTTTTACATATCAAGCAGAAACATACATGGGAGGTATTGGTCTCCCAAATGAATGGTATTGCTAAGTTATAGTTTGCCCTCCTTGTTTCTGCTTCACATATCACCTGTCTGCTCTTTTTATTAATTGAAAACACCACTTGACCACTTGTGGGTTTAAATGGCCATTTGCTTCCCTTTCAAGTAAAAGGTAACAGGGGGAAAAACACAGGGTTTTTATGAGTTGAAAAGCACTTGGGAGATGAGTAGGTGGATTTGGGATTCCCATAGACAACCAAACTAGGGCCAGTTTCTCCTGTGTTTAAAAAAACAAAGATTGCACATCTTGCTCAAACATGATAAAATATACCTCTTCAGAGGTCTTGGTGCTTACATTGAATTATATAAATGACCCTGTTATCTTTGGTGAAAGGTACTGTAAACAGTCATTAAAAAAAAAAAAAACACAGGCCGAACCTGCAATAAAATGTTGACGTTTATTGTTAGATCCTGATCTCCTATTCAGGCCTGTAACAAACCCAGAAAAGGAGCCTTGCAGCACTCTTCCTGCTTCCATAGGGGGAAAAAAAGCTTCCAGGGTGCTTCCTAAAGATGCAGGGAACTGCAGTGCTTCTCCAAGTGGGAAGAGAAAACTCAGCACAAGCAGCCCTGAAGGAAGAAAATATTTAAGTGTTCTCTCTGCCAAGTCCCCTTCCTGCCTTCCTGGATTTTTGTATGCTGAAACTGGGCTTGTCTTGTCATTTAAAACAAGCCAGAGGGTTGAGTACCAGCAACACAACTCATGAGACTTCTTGTTGCACAAACCCTTGCCCTTCCTCCAAGATATCATCAGAGTCCACCCTGTGGCATCACAGAAGTCTCACAAGTTTTGTCTTACTCTTTGTTTTTTTTTTTTTGTTTTTTTGGCCCTGAAATCTCTGCTGCTGACCTTCCAAATCTTCTTCCCTCCCTTCTTGTAACCATTGGCAATAAGAAATTTTCCCTCCCTTTCCACCCTGCCCCCTGGCAGGTTGAGCAGTTGAAGAAATTGCAGTAGCTGCATTTTTAATACAAGCTACACCTGCCGAAATTTCCCCCACCTCCACACAAATGTTAAAGGTACAGGAACCGTCTTCTCTTTTTTATCTGGTCCCCTTACTAAATGTGTTCTAGTAATGCATTACTTTGAAAAGAGAGGGAGATAAATATGTTCCTGAAGAAGGAAGGAACAGACAATTCAGATACGTGTGATATCTACACATTATAATTAAGGTGTACATATGCAAACTGAGAAGCAATTGCTGCAATTGATATACAAATATAATACAGCCATTTTGCTTTACACTTTACACATATTTCAGTCAGATCTGGACCAGGCAATCCCTGAAATAGAGAACATCACCAAATACACAACTGTCAACTGTCATGCAGGGCTGGTGGCCACATGAATGCAGAAACCAATATTTTATTTCTGATGGCCTCCATATTTGCTTCTGACCCGATACACACTCAGTCACTCAAGTTCACAATTCGATGGAACAACGATCCATGTTTGGCAGCAGATCTATTGATCTCAATGAAAATTACTTGGACGTCAGTGTATTTTGGAACATATTTACAGTATAGCCTATTCCTGCACAGACACCCACACAGAAAGAATGGGATCAGATTATCGGAATGAGTGGAAAGCGCACCCTTGATTTAGGTCTGGAGAAGTACATTTATCCTAAAATTACTGTTATTTAGCCATACCCAAGAGCTCATGAAAGAGTTGGTCACTCGTGTGCATATATTTGCTGGGCTCCAAATTGCAGGCTGCCTTTGGCCTTTTAGGAGGAAGGGCTCTTGTGGTTTGCTGCTGCACGGTTTTCTCACGGCCTATCTGTGCACACAAGGGACAGGAGATGAGTCAGCAGCTGAATCATTCATCAAACATACAGGAAAGGAGGTGCCCTGGGTCAGATTGTTTATTTCAGCCAGCTGGGATGGTTGAAACAAGTGACAGACTTCGGGCCAAGAATTTTAGTAAAGCATTTTTTTAAAAAAACTTGGTTAAAATGTAGGTTTCCTTTTAATGTCAGGAAAGCTCAGGCCCTTTCTTAGCACAGAATATTTTTACATGTTCTCAGTTTGTTTGCCCATTTGCCCATTTACCTATGAATATTTTTAATCCCAGAGTTTAGAAAAGTTACTTTTGGGACTCTTAGATTCCCTGGCATTGAGTTTTACAACCTCTGGTTAATTTTGAATCCCTAGTATTCTGCAGTAGCTGCCTAGATGCCCTAAGCACATCCGATCTCGCCTGATTTCGGAAGCTAAGCAGAGTCGGCCCTGGTTAGTAGACATGGGCACGACCAGAAAAAATGACGTTTCGAGTTTTCGTTTGTTGGAACGGGTCCGTTTCTGGTCGTTTCCGTTTGTCGCGAAATTTTTCAAAAACTTGTTATTTCCATTTGTCATTTGTTTCACCGCGATTTAGCGCGATTTGACTTCCCAGAGCATAGGGGCATCCCACAATCAGGGCTGGTGGTAGGTGTTTTTGCGCCCTAGGCCGCGGGTGGCCGGTGCAAGTGGACGGGCAAGTGGGCAGTTAGGATATCACTTAGGATAGAGGTTCTGTTCTTGGCTTGCACCCCAAATGTGTGTGTGTGCAAGCAAACTGAAGTTGGGAAAATAGAAAATAAATGGTAGTATATATTATATATTTAAAATAAATCCACACCTCCCACTCCCAGTTGAACCTCCCCCTTTATCCAATATCAGAAAAAAATCCTCACAAATTGCCAGAGAAGAAATAAAGAATAAACTGCTATTCCCTTCAGCAGACAAAGCTGCAGGGAATCAAAGAAACTATTTTCTAAATTCAATTCCCTCCCTGCCTGCCTAACTTAAATCCTAAAGCCTCCAGCCTCCCTCCTCAATCTCGATCGGATCACACCAGCAGCCAGCCCTCTTCCCTCAACCACATCCATACACCTGACTGCGATTTCTGGAAGGTGCCTCGGCTTTTTATGCCCTCCGAGACATCCAGAAGTGTCAATCAAAAACCTGGTGATGCCATTGGTGGAATGTTTCAAACAAATTGCATGGTCCCATCCCATGCCCAGCCCAAATGGGCAGGTCTAAAATAATAAAAAATAAAATAAAATAAAATAAAATCAATACGACGTTTTATTGCTATAAAAAACCCCACTGCTGCTACTATTAAAATTCAGGCATTTAAAATAAACAAATTTCACATGTTTCTGTGGTGATTTGGTGTGTTTTTTTTTACCACAATTTCAAAAGAAAAATTGTGGTCGCCATTTTGGATCCACCCACCACCACATGGCATGGCGAGACGACAAGGATGACCCCCCCAGCCTGGTGCAAGCAGCCCAGGACAGGAGAAGGGGGGAAAGGCCGGGGACCCCCCAGAAACCACCCCTCTGGTAGGTGGCAAAGCCTCAGGCAGGCATATTTTCACCTGCTTTTTTGGCTGGGAGTCGGGGCTTTTTAAAAAAAACTTTTAAAAACTTTTTCTTTGTTGTGGCATTGCACGATCGCCGTGATGCCACAAACGGAAATGAAAAACCCGACCAAATTTTTCTTTTTTCGGTTCGAGTTCGAGTTCTGACGGCTTAATTATTGTTGCCGTTTCCGTTATGTAATGCAAACGATAACCGAAAACAGAAACGACAATTTCGCCGAGTCGTGCCCATGTCTACTGGTTAGTACTTGGATGGGAGACCACCAGGGAATACCAGGAGCTGAAGGCGCCTGGAGTAGGAACTGGCAAACCACTCCAATATTCCTGCCAAGAAAACTCCATGGATATGGAGTCACGAAGAGTCGGTCACGACTGTAACGACACAACACACACAGTATTCTGCAACCTCATTTAAATGGCTTTAGGCTGCCTAGATGCCCTAAGCATATCCGATCTCGCCTGCTTTTGGAAGCTAAGCAGGGTCAGCCCTGGTTAATACTTGGATGGGAGACCACCAGGGAACACCAGGTGCTGTAGGGGGCCTGGAGTAGGAACTGGCAAGCCAGTCCAGTATTCCTGCCAAGAAAACTCCATGGACATGGGGTCACGAAGAGTCGGTCACGACTGTAATGACACAACACATAGATTTATAGAGTCTTGTGGTGCAGTGGTTTAATCAATGTACTGCAGTTACAACTCTGCCCACGACCTGGGGTTCAATTCCTATTAGCAGACTCAAGGTTCTTTACTTTATTTATAATTTATATACAACAACACAAAATACAATAGAACCAAAGACAATATGCAATAAAATAAAAACAAAATACTAGTGTTAGGGCAAACAGTAAAAATCAAACAACAAGAATAATCACCCAAAGGCCTCTTGGAAAACCAGGTCTTTAAAGCTTTTCTAAAAGTCGGCAGAGATTGTGCCAGGCAAAACTTGCTGGGGATAAAATTCAACAACAAAGGAGCCGTCACTAAAAAAGCCTGATTTTGAGTGGAAATGAGTGCCTGGGAAGCTCTTCTGGGATGGACATTTACTGATCTGATTGAAATATGCTCTGCTAGGCCCAAGGGAATCCCCATGTAGAGTTTGTTGCAGTAGTCAATGCTAGTGATCACCAGTGTATGTACAACTGTCCTGAGGGAGGCCTTGTCAAGGAATGGGTGAATCTGGGCGATCAGCTGTAGTTGGAAAAAGGCCAACTTGGAAATGACCACCACCTGGGATTCCAGGGAGAGGACCAGATCCAATACTATGCCCACACTTCTTACGGTACTCACTCAGCCAGCTGGAGGGAAAACCCAACCAAACAGGGGAGAGAATAGAACCTCAGTTTTATTGGGGTTCAACCTAAGCCTGTTAGTCCTGGTCCACTCCAAGACTGTGTCCAGGCAATAATCCAAGATCACAGGTGGAAAAGGGGAGGTAGATCTGCGCATCATCAGCATACTGATGGCAGCTAACCCCAAATCTCCTAATGACCTCACCCAACAGCTTTACATAGATGTTAAGTGTCAAGCCCCGCACACAGAACACACAGCAAGCCAAGTTCAGTTCTTTGCCAGGAACTTTAGTTGTAATCCAGATAAAGTACAAAGTACAGTCCGAGTCAATCCAGAATAACTTACAGAGCCAAATGCCAAGTTCAAGGGAAACAGAGAACGCCGTAGTCAGAAAGCCGGTCCAAGGCCAGGAAACAAAGTCAGGATAACACACAGGAACGTGGTGGCAAGGTAAGTGACGTGTTGCTCCCACAGAGGGTTCAGGATAAACTTGCTAGCTTTATCCTAAAACAGGGAGCACACCCATATCTCTGGCAAGGCTCCTGCTAGAACTCAGGGCTTTCAGATCTAATTCTACGCCTATCATTAAAGATCCTTTCCCTAGCTCTCCTGTTAGTTCTCCTTTGACGGATCCTGCTCCTAGCCCTTATAGGAGGAGGAGACGTGCCCTCAGCTGCGTCCTCAGACTCAGCTGCCTGCTGAGTTGAACTACAAGGCTCCTCCTGCTGCTCTCCAGCATTTAACCCTTCACATTTGGGTTCCATGACAGGCAGGGTCCTGGAACTATCCCCCTCCCCACAGTCCCCTCTTCCGATGGACCAGGTTTATCTGGATAATTATCATGAAATTGCTGAATCAACTCCGGCGCATGTAAGTTAGACACCAGTTCCCAAGATCGATCTTCTGGTCCATACCCTTCCCAGTCCACTAAGTATTGCAAACCCCCCCCCCCCCCCCCGATGTATCCGGGAATCCAAAATTTGGCGGACCTCATACTCCTCTTCTCCTTCTACTAAGATCGGTGGAGGAGGTTCAGGATTTGGTGGTCGGCTGGGGTCAGGATCTTTGGCTGGGACCAAGAGGGAACGATGGAACACAGGATGAATATGGAGGGATGCAGGTAATTGTAGACGGAACGCCACTGGGTTGATTTTTTCTAGGATGGGGTAAGGGCCGATGAATCGAGGATCTAGTTTCTGGGATCGCCCAGGATGTCTCAAATATCGGGTAGAGAGCCAAACTTTCATGCCTGGATTCAACTGTGGACCTTCTTGTCTTTTCTGATCCGCTGCTTTTTTATATGCTTCCTTGGCATGATTGAGTTGTTCTTTCAATAATTCTTGAATGCCATGAAGTTCTTGGATATAAGCATCGATAGCTGGCACAGAGGTGGAAGGAAGTGTGGTTGGAAAGTACCGAGGATGATACCCATAGTTGGCCATGAATGGGGTTTGACGAGTGGATGAATGTACAGCATTGTTGTACGCAAACTCAGCTAAAGGCAACAAATCCGCCCAATTGTCCTGTTGATAACATGTATAACAATGTAAATATTGTTCTAAAATGGCATTGGTGTGCTCAGTCTGACCATCTGACTGTGGGTGATAAGCGGATGACAAGTGAACTTGGGTTCCTAGTGCCTTGTGCATTGCTTGCCAGAAACGAGAGGTGAATTGGGGTCCATGATCCGAAATAAGGTGTTCAGGTAAACCATGAAGCCTGAAGAGGTGTTGTAAATAATGATGAGCTGTTTCTGCTGCGGTAGGGGATTTAGGACAAGGAACGAACTGGGCCATTTTGGTGAATAAATCTACGAAGACCAGGATGCAGGTAAACCCTTTTGAGCAGGGAAGATCCGTGATAAAATCTAGGGAGACAGCATTCCAGGGACCAGAGGGTGTTGGCAAAGGATGCAACAGACCTGAGGGTTTAGCCACCACATCCTTTGCTCGCCGAAAAACTTCACAGGAACCCACATATCGGGCAACATCAGCAAGGACCTGTGGCCACCAGAACTCTCTTGTGAGCAGATGCAGGGTTTTGTAAAGTCCAAAGTGTCCAGCAGGTAAAGAATCATGAGATAGATGCAATACCTGGTTATGAAGGGGACCAGCAGGAACATATAACCTCCCTCGATGTAGTAATAACCCTTGTTGTGCAGAAAACTCTCCATGTTCCCCATTCTGAAGTTCTTGAAGACGTTGCTGAGTCCATGGATCTCGAGCTTGAGATTCCCGGATTTCTTCTGCCAAGCTGGGACACGGATTCGTGGCTGCAAACACAGAAGGAGGCAAGATGGGTGCCACTAAGGTCTCTTTCACTGGTGCCGCATATTCAGGTTTTCTAGATAATGCATCAGCTTTCTTATTCTGAGCCTCAGGAATATACTTGATACGAAAATCGAACTGGGAAAAGAATAAAGACCACCAGATTTGTCGCTGAGACAATCGCCGAGCTGTTTGTAAATGTTCCAGGTTTCTGTGATCAGTTAACACTTGCACAGGGTGTCGAGCTCCCTCAAGGTAATGCCTCCATACATCAAAATCTGTTTTGATGGCCAACAGTTCACGCTCCCAGATTGTATAATTCTTCTCTGCGGGTTTTAATTGCTGAGAATAGTAGGCACAGGGACGCGGGGTTTGGGAGGGATCCTCTTGTTGAGATAATACTGCTCCCAGGGCAACACTAGATGCATCAGCCTCCACTATGAACGGCAGTTGTGGATCAGGGTAGCGAAGTAAAGGCTCCGAGGTAAAGCGGGTTTTCAAGATAGAGAAAGCCTTCTCTGCTTCTGGAGTCCACTGGAAAGGCTCTTTGGGACAAAGGAGACGGTTTAAAGGTGCAGCAATATCGGCGTAAGCAGGAATAAACTGACGGTAGTAGTTAGCGAAGCCAAGGAACCGTTGAAAGTCCTTACGATTTTGTGGTTGCTGCCATGACAACACAGCCTCTACTTTCTTGGGGTCCATGCGGATTCCCTGGGGAGAAATGATATGCCCCAGGAATTCACCTTCTTCAATGTTAAACTCACATTTTTCCAGCTTAGAATAGAGTCTGTTCTCCCAAAGACGCTGTAAGACCTGATGAACATCTTGAACATGTTGAGCTCGCAACCAGGAAAGTCCCAAAAAAGAGGAAACCGGGGCATTCGGGTTACATTAAAGCTAATCTGCTCATTATGATCCATTACCTGAAGAGTAAGGGGACAGGTTTCCTGAGCTACCGGCCCAGAACGAAGTAACCGACCCTCAATGGATTCTACTAACAAAGGAGTGTCCTTATTTTGTACTGGAATCCAATGGTACCGCACAAACCCAGCATCCACAAAACAGTGAGCTGCCCCAGAGTCTACCATAGCATACACCGGAATCTCCTGACCATCAGGGAGCCCTAGAGTCACGGGTATCAGAAAAGGTCCTTGAGGTGTGATAGTATTGCCTGGGAACCCTTCGGTATGCGCCATTCCTCGGGGTTCCTTCAAGGATGGAGCTGCCCTTTTACTGCTGGAGAGATAGTAGCACTTATTGAGGAACGCTTCAAAGGGCAATTAGAAGCGAAATGTCCTCCTCCCCCACAGTACAGGCAGAGATGATGAAAGCGTCGTCTTGCCTTTTCCTCTGGGGTGAGGCGTGGTCGAGCAGCTCCCAGTTGCATAGGCTCTGGATCCACTTCACGGGCCTCCTGGGATTGCAGATGAGACACAGCTGGCAGAGGTTGCTGTTTGCAGTTCTGGCCTCGAGAGAGACGACGGCTTTCCAGGCGTCCATCTATTCTCAGACACAGGGTAATGGGTTCCTGCAATGTGTTTGGTTGTTCTACCCTGCAGAGTTCATCCAGCACTTCATCTGCCAAACCTTCCATATACTGAGAAATCAGTGCCGGCTCGTTCTACTGCAAATCCTGAGCTATCAAACGAAATGCAGTGGCATAATCAAACACTGAGTCTTTGCCCTGTTTCAAAGCTCTGAGTCTCATGTTGGCGGTAGCAGCCTGCACGGGATTCTGAAAGGCTGAAGAAATATGGTTCAGGAAAGCCTGATAATTATCCAGCAAAGGTGAAGCACTGAGGAGTAAAGGAGTCGCCCATTTAGCTGCCTGTCCCTTCAATAAACTGATGATAAAACAGACCTTAGACCTCTCAGTAGGAAATTCTTGAGCCCATACCTCAATGAACAGCTTGCATTGAGCCAAGAATGCAGGGAATTCCTCTAATTTGCCTTCAAACCGGTTAGGAGGCAGCAAAGGGCAATGAGGCTGTAATGATGCTGGAGCTTGCTGCAATTGAACAATTGCCTCTGACAAAAACAGTACTTGGTTTTGCAAAGCTTCCAGTAGAGTCATTCCAACAGCCCCCTCCTTCTCCATTCTGCTTGAATAAGTTTGGTGGGTGGGAGCAAACTGTCAAGCCCCGCACACAGAACACACAGCAAGCCAAGTTCAGTTCTTTGCCAAGAACTTTAGTTGTAATCCAGATAAAGTACAAAGTACAGTCTGAGTCAATCCAGAATAACTTACAGAGCCAAATGACAAGTTCAAGGGAAACAGAGAAACGTCATAGTCAGGAAGCCGGTCCAAGGTCAGGAAACAGAGAACGCCGTAGTCAGAAAGCCGGTCCAAGGTCAGGAAACAAAGTCAGGATAACACACAGGACCGTGGTGGCAAGGTAAGTGACGCGTTGCTCCCACAGAGGGTTCAGGGTAAACTTGCTAGCTTTATCCTAAAACAGGGAGCACACCCATATCTCTGGCAAGGCTCCTGCTAGAACTCAGGGCTTTCAGATCTAATTCTACGCCTATCATTAAAGATCCTTTCCCTAGCTCTCCTGTTAGTTCTCCTTTGCAGGATCCTGCTCCTAGCCCTTATAGGAGGAGGAGATGTGCCCTCAGCTGCATCCTCAGACTCAGCTGCCTGCTGAGTTGAACTACAAGGCTCCTCCTGCTGCTCTCCAGCATTTAACCCTTCACATTTGGGTTCCATGACAGGCAGGGTCCTGGCATTAAGCAGCATGGGGGAGATAGCCAGACGCTGGGGCACGCCACTAGTGAGGATCCATGGGGCTGATAACTCCCCCCCCCCAGCTTTACTTGCTGATCATGACCCCTGAGGAAACATCAGAGCCAGCACAAGGCTGAGCCACCGATTCCAACCCTTGAGAGCCTGTCTGGGAGGATACCGTGATCAACGGTATCAAAATCCACTGAGAGGTCAAGGAGGACCAACAAGGCAGAATGTTCCCTATTGACTCCCTGAACAGGTCATCTTGCAGTGTGACCAGGAGTGTCTCCATCCCATGGCATGGCTTGGACCCAGACTAGAAAGGATCCAGGACATTATCCTCCTCCAGGATCCTCTGTAGCCGTTCAGCAGCAAACCACTCAACCACCTTGCCCCAAAAAGCAACAATGGCTTTGGACGATGGACCAATTGTTCAGTGACAGGCTGAATATTTTAAGAATAGGCTTCAAAACTGTCTCTTTCAAACAGGCAGGGAATGTTCTCTCCCTGAAGGAGGTGTTGATAATAGAAGAAGCCCATTCCAGCATGATCCCCCCTGAGGTCTTGATTAACCAGGCAGGGCAAGGGTCAAACAGAAAAGCCACCGGTTTACAACACGCTAGAGCCTTGGAGGCCATATTGGGGATGACCAGTCCAGGACTACCGCAACCAGAGTCCAGATCCGATTGGATGGCCTCAATTTTGGTTCTAAAGTGGGCTGCAAAAGACACACTAGTGAAATCACTAGGAGGAGGCCCTGGCTGACCAGGATTGGTAAGGTCATGAACCATCCGGAACAATTCCACCTGGTGGTTCATAGCCGCACCAATTCTCTCAGCTTTCCATAATTCTCCCTGCATTTTATAATGCAATGTTCTATGAACGCTCATCTTAAAATAAATACGTTGTTCATGACGGTGCCATAAGATTAGCTTTTGCTGTTCTGAAACAAAGGGTCTGCCAATTTGAAAATGATTCAGACAAGAAATGTGTTAGATTAAGACTACTATATCAGAGAGGATTCCTTGCTAAGACAGATCACTTGTCATTATTGGCTAAAGTGAATACAGGCTCCACATACTGATAAGCATTGATTATATTTATTTGGGGTTTTTTTAGAGCTGAGCCGAAACATTCAAAACAGAAGGGAAGAGCTCTCTCCAGGAAAAAAAAATCCAACTATCTTCTGATAAAGATATAGCCATACATTTTATACAAGAGCCAGATTCTCTATTTCCTTTCTCTTTTTGACCTTTGGCATTCTGAGCAGTGAAAACAACTTGTAACTGTTGAGGACGGGCATAAAGCATTTCACATTACAGTCACATAAAAGCATGTTCAATGTAAGTGGAATGCTCTTTGCTCTTTGCAATGTCATGAGCCATGACTCCCCATTCTAACCCTTTGGCATATTTAATCCATGACTCACACAGGCAATGTGACAAATTGTTTTCTAACAAAAGATTTGTGTGGGGGGTCTCCCCCCCCATTTTCTTTAAAGCAAACTGTGAAGTAAATATTGCCCGAGGCTTCTTGGAAAACCAGCCTATGCGGTTGCCCTGTCTCCTAAAACACATGGACATCAAACCATTTGGAAGCTTAACTCAAGGTGGATCTGTAATCACTCTCTTGCCAAACACCTGGCAGCATCGACAAGATTGGTAAGGGTGTTTGGGGCACATTCCCCAGCGCTGAATCTGAAAACGTACCTCGGACTGTGTTTTTCCCCATGACTACAGAAGAATTAAGAGGATTAAGCATAATCTTCCTGTGGCCAAGTGCTACCAAACAATTCAGCAGAATCCTCTTCATGCTTCATCTACTGTGACAGTTCGCGGTATAGACCATGTAAAAGTAGCTGATGTATTACTTTTCAGCCAGATTTTAAACCTAGAGTTGATCAACATTCGCTTTAATTTTTTTTAATAATCACATCAAGTCTATATGTCATGCTGGCCCAAAGCAGATATGGATCTATCTAAACACCAGGCAGGTGGTAGTCATCATGGCGAGAGGCTTCTAGGAGATGTAAATCTGAGAAAGGAAGAGCTCTCAGGAATTCCCCCAACCAACCTTAGCTGGGGGATTCCGAGATTTGTAATCTGAAAGGTATTCTAACAAAAGATTTGTGTGGGGTTTTCATTGACTCTGGGTCTGGCCAGTTTGAGAGACAGCTAACAAATAATTCCAGACTAACTGATGGAAATTTTATTAATGAAAAGCATTATCAATGATAAAGCAGTATCATGTTTATATTTATGTTTATTATTATTTCATTTCACAACTAGAGATGGGCATGAATGAGAACAATGGTTATTCAGTTTGATTTCTGATTCATCAAAGTCAACAAATCACAAATAAGAAATTTATGATTTTTTTCCTGATGAACTGACAAATCAAGTTCTAAGTTCAGTTTTTATTTGAAAACGCTATAAAATGGCCCCCAAGGCACCTAGAGATACCAAAATTTCAAGGACGCTTCCCTCTACTCTTCTCTATAAACTCTGGACACTTGGTGAAGTTGGGATTCCAGTTGTCTGAGTTATCTGGAACTCGGGTAACTCAGAGCCCCCCCCCAATACTGGCAGAGAAGCTTCTCCCAACTCTCCTCTACAACCCCTGCAAGTTTAGTGAGGACTGGGTTTCAGACATCTGAGTTATACAACCACAATATGCCCCCCTCCCCCAGGAAAGTACCCTTTAGCAACTTGCTTGGGGAAAACCAATTTTCACCAAACTTGGAAAAATTGTAGGGGAGAGTCCTGATTTGGCTTATATTTCTTTCATACTGTGTTTATGGCTGTGTCCAAAAAGAGGTTGAGAATGGTTGTCCTAGAGCAGTGGTGGCGAACCATTGGAATTCCAGATGTTTTGGACTCCCACCCCCACAGTCTTTTGTCATTGGCAATACAGGCTTAGAATTCTGGGAGTTGCGGACCAAAATATCTGGAGTGCCAAAGGTTCGCCACCGCTGTCCTAGAGCATACAGTGCAGGACTCTGTATTCAGATCCTAAGATGTTTAGGCAATGGCCCAATTGTGGGGTACAGGACATGGTTACTAAGAGGTGACCAGAGGCAAAACCAGTTGGACACAGTTTTTACCCCAACTTCCCTCCTTGCACAGTCAATCAAAGCACACCTTGTACCCCTTTCTTCAGTGGGTGGGTGGGGGAATGGGGTAGGTGCTCCCCTGCTGCTGCTCTTTTTAATCTATATGTATTGATTTGCTGGTGTCTGTTCTATTGTACTGTATTGTATTGTGTATTTGCTGACTTGCTCAGCTTTGTTAGCCACCCAGAGTTCCCTTTGGGAAGATGGGCGGGGTATAAATCTAATAATAAATAAAATAAATAAATAAATAAATAGGTGGGCAGCACATCATCTGCTGAAACAGTACAACTACAGCTCCATTTGGAACTTTGTGGAACAGAATTAAGTCCTTGCACTGATTTCATAAGCCAACAGAAGTAATCACACAAGGCTGAACTAATAATTTCTCAGCATAACAATCTTTCCAGTTGAATTCTGTAAGACTCTTCGGTTTAGCAAGGTTTTGCCAGCTTTTGAGCTTCGCCAGTTCAAATTTCCTGAAGCTTTACCAGGATAGTCTTTCGCACGACTTATTATGAAAATAAAGCAGCCCAGAGATTACCAAGGCAGAGGTACCAGTGGCCAGACTGGACTTCTCCAGGAAAGAGCGCAGCTGGCATACCAGCTGCAACCTCCTATTGTAAGTAGAATGCCAAGCAAAAGAAAGAGAACAAGAAAGGGAGCTGGTGTATGTGTGAGAGAGAGCTGTTCCACTTCCTTGGAAAGCAGCTCAAGGACACCAGCCTGTTGGTTTTTATATTATGCCTAAGGTTGCTTAGCTAGCACAGTGAGCTGAATGCTAAAATAGACTTGAAGGAAATCTTGGCAATGCTGGACAATGAATTTGATCAGCTTGTGGCGGCCGGAGGTTAATGACACGTAATACCCAGTGGTGAGTTTGGAAAGTTGCTAGAGGCCGTTTGGAAATGCAGGGTTCAACATAGGGCCTTTTTACACGACCCCTAAGATCCACTGGCCACTTAAATTCGGACCAGAGATCTTAGGGGTTCGTCGCTTTTCCTGTGTCCCCACCCCCTCCGCACTTCCTGGCTGCTGGCTGCGTGAGGGGAGGGAGAAAAAGAGAAAGAAAAGCATGCCGCTCACCTCGTTCTGCCTCTCGTCTCTGTAAAAGTAGCTTTTAAAGGGGCGGGAGCCAAAAAACAACAAACAGAAGCAAGGAGAGCCCCGCCCTCACTATCGTTACACCGGATCAAATAATTTTCACCTCCAAAGAGCAGGTACCTGAAAGCTGCGCTGGGACGCGCTAAAGTGGGCGTGGTCGCACTTAATTTCCTGTTAACTCTGGAGCTGGTGGGGAAACATTTTTAAGCTCCGGAGCTGGGAGCCATTTGCCCCGGAGTTTAGGGGTCGTGTATAAACGCCCATAGTTGCAGCAATTGCTAGTGCTGCCCCCCAAAAAAGAAAAAAGAAAAAAAGAAAAAAAGAAAAAGAATTGTTGCTGTTTGAAATGGGTAATGAAAAACAAAATCTAATTTGAATACACAAATATCTGGCACATAGGCAAAGAAATCAGGATAATTAAGTTATGTGTGACAGTAACAAGGGATCCAGCCGAAGGTGCAGCTTCACTGAGTCACTGTTATTTATTCCATATGGGGCATATTAAAAATGAGACATTTAAAACTTGCAGTAGAAAACAAAAGGTCTAAAAGGATCAAAACAACTTCCATACCTGCCTAGGAAAATGAAATGACTTTATTTATTCACTTACTTACTTACTTACTTACTTTTACTTACTTACTTATTTACTTACTTACTTACTACTTACGGTGGACCCTTGTATAACAAACAGTTTGTATAACATAAAATCTGTACAACATAAAAAATTCCAGAGATGGGGGAAATTTGCTTAACAAAATCATCTATGTGGCGAATCAGCACAACATAAAAATGGTCATGATTAGGAATTACTCTGCTTTCAATGCATTCCTATAGGAAATTTGTATAAAGGAAAATTTGCTTAATATAATTTCATTTGGAACAAATCAATTCCTTTATACAAGGTACCACTTTATTTATTTATTTATTTATTTATTTATTTATTTATTTATTTATATGCCGACCACTATCCAAAGGTCTGTGGGAGGCTTACAATCAAAATAATTGAAACAGTTAAAACATAAAATATCAATAAATAATTAAAACAATAAAAACCTTACACTAAAAATCATTACACTAAAATTGCCATCAGAGGACCCACAGTCTATATTGTATCAATTAAAAAACTTCTGGAACAGGAAGATTTTTACCTGGCACCGAAATGTCATCAATGTTGGCATCAGGCGGATCTCACTTGGGAGGGCATCCCATAGCTTGGGGGCAGCTGTCTACAAGCCATCCTTCTCCCTAGCTCAATTTTAATTGCCGGGTAGGTTCATATGGAAGGAGCAGAATGACTATGCAAAGAGTAGAATGAAGGTGCCCAGCAAACTTCTCTAAGGAGGGAATTCTGCATCCGTGGGGGCGCTGCTTCTGAAAAATACACCTCTGACTCTTCTTCCCACATTTGGCTACATGCACCAGTCAACCCATGATTGACATGAATCTGAAGTACCCATAGGCCAGATTTCTCTTTGCAGCGGCAAAAACTCGGAGGAAGATCTGTAACAGGGAACTAGATCCATTATTATTTCCACCAAGACTAGAACCATTGAACTAAGGCGGTTACTTCACGTACCTCTTGCCACAGCTCGTGGCTCCGCTGCGGCTCGGTTTGCCGGAACGGAGCCTCACGTACCTCCGGGGTGGGTGCGTGGTCGCTCCGACCACGCCCCCTGAAGCGCACCCCAATCGGGCTGAGAGATTCCCTTCCTCGACCTCGGGAATCTGCTCAATCCGCTTTTCAATTCGAATTGATGGAACGTGAGGTTCCTGTTGATCCAAATTGTAGAAACGTGCCAACCCTTAAACAGTTCCTCCTTGCCGTTAGCCGCCGTCAGAATACCAAAATATCAACGTGTCGATTTTTCTGCTTTCCTGATCGGCTTTCTTTCTGCCTCTTCCTGCTTTTCACCTTCAAAATCGTCATGAATGTTGTCGGCCCGATTCCACCTCGTTCCTCCCCAGCAGATGGCACTCCCACGGGTTGCTAAGAAACCCCACTTTAGTGTTCCTTCAGTGACAACCATGCGGTGGCGATGTGGTGCATTTTACCTTTCTGGTAGTACTTTGGTATCTGTTGCCTACCCCCTATGACGATGCTTCCTTTTTAGTCCCCTCCTGTAACTCCAGCAGTCCACTCCGGATTTTCCAGTTTACAATTCTGCCAGCATTATACCTGCTGCACTCTTGCCTGATATTATACAAGGTTGCAATTGAAGTTTGTAAACCGGATCCTCCTTTAGAGGGACGCAGGCAAACTGTACCATATGAGTTTCCAGACACTGTGCACGTCACCTTGCCCTGTTCCTCTGCAATATTAATGCACATTTCCCTCTGTGCGCACTTTTGCTGCATTCTTTCACTGTGAACCATTCCCTATAATGCTGCTGCAAACGGGATCTTATACCAGTATTTGCTCAATACCCATCAAATTTTAAACTGTTCCTGCTTTCCGTATTAACATAAATATTGGGGCACTTCCATTGTGGGTGATCTAAAAACGTTCCTATAAATCCTCGGATACTTACATATGGCAATAATATAGCTAAGGAAAAAATTTTGGTTCGTTTTTATCCTCTGAATCCTCTGTGCACATGCAGAGTGCAGTCCATTATGCTGACCTTGCGTGGCAGTTTAAAGAAGTTTTTAGGTAACAGTGATTATTCTGTTTATTTTTCCTATGCTTTTAACGCACTTGCTATCAGCTTGTACAGGACCATTCTGTTTTTTGAGAAACTGCAAATTTCCTCTGTGCAAGTGCAGAGTGCAGATCATTACAAGGACCAGTCGGCAAGGAGTACCGCTTCCTTCAATGCAACGGTAACTACAATAATTGCATCAAGATGGTGCAGTAATGAAATCTCACAAACGGCACGTCCTCTTCAACTGTGACTATTTAAATCACTGCGATTAGTGTTACTTTTCCTATGGATTACACGCACAGGCAAATCGGTTTTTAAGTTCCGCTGCCTCCCTGTGTGGATATGCTTCCCTTAACGTGTTCCCAGGGGGCTACAAAATGGAGAGGGCGCCCCCGCCGCCGCTGCCGCCGCCACCGCATGCAACATCCTAGCCTGGTGAGCACACCGAGCTCTTCCCCCCTCCTCCCCCGGTGTCAATCACAACCCCTCTTCCCACCCTCTCTTTTCCTCTCCAACAATAGGGACGGGGATGCAGGGGCCCATTGCCCATCCCAAAGGCTAACACTCCGCCTGGGGGTGGGCCAAAGGAGAGAATGGGGCGGTGTTCATCAGGTAGCCGGAGGAGGCGTGCCTGAGCAGCTGCCGACAGAGATTCTTCGCGATTCCTCCGAGAGGGTTTGAAGGGACGGCAGCTCCTCCTCCTCCACCACCACCACCATGCAAGCCTTGTTCGAAGCAATAAGGCAGAAGCAATAAGGACAGCTATAGCCGATTATCTTTTTAACCATGTAAAATGAGTGTTCCTTTTTATTAATATACGCATACAAATTTATTACTGGACTGTGTTTTTCAAGTTCCCTGATTAGCAGTTGCTGTTGTGTAGTTCAACTATGTACTCCTTCACATTACCTTTTCCAAGTTATTTCTTTGTCTAGTTCATTTTTTATTAATAAATCATTCTGGAGTAAAACTGATACATGCCCCAAATCCAACATTCAGGGTGCTTCTCTGTGAGGTTTTTCTTGTGCAATGATGCTTTTCCCTTCCCACTCAAAATATTATATGGGGTTCAGAGGATGTTGTCTTCCATTTGCAACTCTGTGTTCCCAAACTCTTCCAAGCATCTGTGATTGGGGGGGGGGGATTACAAACAACCCCATCCCCCACCACTTGGAGCTTCCATTAAGAAGCATCCTTATCATCTCTCTGTGTTTGAAAAACCACAGCCAATCAGAGTACTGTATTTCAGTCTAGTCCAGCAGTTCCTAAATTTGGGCCCCCAGATGCTTGATGGGCTTTCACCTAGAGGGAAGTCAGTTGCACACACACAAAAAATCCTTGTTCAGGTTTTCACCTCTGAGTTTCCACCTCTATGATAATTTTTATCTCGCATACTTTCTTGGTCTTTATATACTTCTAGGGAGGATAAATTAAAAACATAAACTCTGATGTGTTCTGGTCAATTTCCCAAGGCCACTGAAATAGAAGAAATATCCATAAGAACATAAAAAGAGCCATGCTGGATCAGACCAACGGCCCATCTAGTCCAGCTTCCTGTATCTCACAGTGGCCCCACCAGATGCGTTTGGGAGCAAATGAGACTACATATCTGTCTCCTGATACCACACCCCTGCATCTGGCCCTTGAAGCACCCTGGTTTTAAGCCTGGAGATTACACATCTTCATCGTGGTTTGTAACCTGTGATGGAGTTTTCCACCAAGAATCTGTCCAATCCCCTTTTGAAGGCATCCAGGCCAGATGCCATCACCATATCCTGTGGCAGGGAGTTCCATAGACTAACAACGCGCTGGGTGAAAAAATATTTTCTTTTGTCAGTTCTTACTCTCCCAGCCCTCAAGTTGAGTGTATGTCCCCTAGGTTCTTGTATGTTGGGAGAGGGAGAAGAACTTCCCTCTATCCACTTTACTCATGCCCTGCATTATTTTGTATGTCTCAATCATATCCCCCCCCTCAGGCGCCTTCTGATTTGCTTGAAATTGAAACATTAAAGAGATTTAAATTTCAGCATCACATTAAACATTTTTCAAAGTGATTTCTGTGCTAAAACTGTGTTCTGTTTTAGAAAATAAATCAGAAATTGTTTAATGACTTGTATTCACAATTTTTACAAAATAATTCTGTGCTTTTCATTCTTCCTATTACGGTCTGATTTACAACAGCCCCTTCTGTTTTGCAAATGAGCTTCTGACCTCTTCCAGCACTGAAGCTGGAAAACAATAACTAGCCTGATCTTTATCTTGTTGACCCCTCCCGGCCTGGCAGGGAGGGTGTTGAAAAAGCCAATTAACACATTGCCTCCAATAGATCATTCCTTTCTGTTTGATTCTTCTGTGCTGTGCTCTGCTTTTGCAGGAGAAAATTCTGCAGATAATGATAATGGCAAAAAACAAGGCTGGTTCTTTTAGGGATCCTTTCAGTGCTGATTTCTTCTGCAGCAGACAGCAACCTTCAAAATATTAAGAGCACCCTCCCTACAGCTAGGCTTTGAATACCTCATTGGCCGTTACTTCACGAACCTCTTTTCCGTGCAAATCGAGCTCCTCCTCTTTTGGATTCGGCGCCACCCGACCACGCCCCTAAACAAGCGGGCGAGATTCCCCTGCCGGAGGCTCTTCTTCACTTCGCATCCCGCTTCGAAAAGTCACGTGTGGCCAGTTAATAAATATATTTATTTATTTTTTAACTTACTTTTTCTCCGAAATGCCGATGCATAGATATTTCGGTTAACCCGTTCTTTTGATCTTGCCTTCTGTACACGGGGCAGGGGCAAGAGGGGGGCAAGCGTCCCGGGTGAGTGAGCAGAGCCCCTCCGCTGGCAAGGGATGGCGAAGGGCTGTGCAGAGTGAGGGGGAGGGGGTCCGCCGCTGCAATTGAAGCTGAGAGAAGCCTCCCCCGCCCCGCCCCCAAAAAAACCAACCCAGCTGCTCTGCTTCAGGGAAACACGATGGCCACCCACAAGTCCTCGGGACAACTGAGCGCCGGGCTTGACTGGCTTGTGCGCCTCAACACTCTGATGCAGCTGATTTTTTAAAAAAATAAAAGAAAGCAGAAACCGGACGTTGCAAGTAAGCTTCCGAATGCAAGACCTCTGTGGTGAGGACAGAGAAAGAGGGGTGGGGGCGAAGGAGACCATGACCGGCTATTCAAAGCGAAGGCAATCCCGCTGCGAAGCGAAGTACATCGTGAAGTAACGGCCATTGTTTAGAAGAAGACCTTCAAATTCCTTCTAATTTGTTACATGACAGGGAAAGAGTTTTAACTTCTGCAATTGACCTTTTTCCATGGGCTCAGAACTGTACTTTTTCAACACTCTGGAGCTGATTTGCGCCCTTCGTTAGCAGACCTCTGTGAGGATGGATGCTACCTGCGCTTTCAAAGGGAAAGCCACCCAAACTGACAAGGAATGAATTAGCATTTCAAAATGCAAGGTAGATGTACCAAGCCGCGGAGCCATTGGTATTGGGGGAAACCTGGGCGGCATATAAGTTGAATAAATAAATAAATAAATAAATAAAACATTTGGCTGGTAAACAGGCTTAAGGAGGAAGTGCAGTAAAGTTTTATTGCAGGAACACCGAATGAGTTAAGGTGGGGGTTGGGAAGAAAGTGGTGTTCTGAAGTAACCTGTGGAAAGCAATAGACATCCTCAATGTACCGTTCTTTAAATGTGCATGAACTCATTGCAACAATTGAGTTCGTTGCAATTTAAAAAGAAACATCAGCGATTCCAAACAGGGTCTGATTGGTCATTCGAAAATTCTCAATCCACTGTCTATCATCCCAGTACTGCATTACGGTACCGTGAAACCATTCGGAGCGGCCGGGGTAGCACCAACATATTTTTTGCCTAGGTGATGTGAGCCTCACTCAGCAACAGTCCAAAACACAGTTTGGACAAGTGTGTTTGTAGAGTCTAGCTACTCGCTGCTGTCGCCATCCGTATCTTCCTCCCCACAGTTGTTGCTGCAGAACTGAAATGCAGTTCAGAATAATGTTAACATTTTCAAATAAAGAGGCCAAAAGAGACTGTTTGCGTAGCACCGATTTCCTACAGCATCGGTCCCGGGAGGGAGGCATGGCGCCCACAGTAGGCAGTGCCAGAAATGATTCACACCCT
The DNA here is from genome assembly GCA_029282475.1 of Phrynocephalus forsythii. Taxonomy (NCBI): domain Eukaryota; kingdom Metazoa; phylum Chordata; class Lepidosauria; order Squamata; family Agamidae; genus Phrynocephalus; species Phrynocephalus forsythii. Next base: position 38,080,119 of record JAPFRF010000007.1, read on the forward strand.
GGGCTACAGTCCAGATTATACTTTCTGATTAGTTTGGAGGACCAAGGAGACGGGCGTCAATCGGTGGCACCTGAAACCACCTAGTGTCAGGAGGAGGAAGTGGCATTACTGGGAGCAGTGTCTATGGAGTTTGCCATGGAATGTTTGGGGAAAACACGGCACAACTAAGAAATTAATGTGGAACGCACTAATGACGGGAGACTGTTGATTAATCGAAAGAACGAAAAACGAAAGACAGGTCCCACTTACTGAATCAGCGGCAAGCAAATGAAACTTTCATTTGGAACCGCATCAAAGACGTGAGGTTGGAATGGCTTCGGCTTCACCCAACATGCACATGAGTACACTAGAAAGAGGGGCGGCCCGGTTTCAGATCATGTGACCGAATCCGAATTCAGATCGGAGCCAAGCTCACCGCAGCACAAGGAGGTACGTGAAGTAACTGCCTTAGTTGATGTTACTTGCATCTAACAAGCCCCATTCATTTTAAAGAGTCTACTGTAGTTGAGACTCAACACAAAATTTATCCCTGGCTCTTCTATGCAATGATAATCAGCACATGGTTCTGGGAGTTGGATAATACTAGTATTATAATCACTTTTGAAATGTAGAGCTGGAAGGGATCCTATGGGGGGGGAGTCCAGCCCCCCCCCCAAGAGGCACAGTGGGGAACAGAACTCCCAACCTCTGGCTCTGTGGCCAGAGATCTAAGCCACTGAGCTACTGAGATGTCCTTTTAGACTGCTATATGCAGATCCCCCCGAGCCAGTTTGGCCACTGGGAGTTGCAGTCAAAGACTCTGGAGACATAATGTACATTTGTTTTGTACATTTGTTTGTCATTCATCCTTCCTCTGCAAGTTCCCATGCTAGTGTTATTACCATTTTAAAATGTACATCTCTTCAGAGATGTCGTAGATGCTGCTGTCCTTTGATGACATCTGGATGTTGTCTTTAAGCTAAGAAGGCAGTAAAGCAAATATTTACTTGTTAAAGGTGACACACTGGCTGGACATGCTTTGTTTCAAAGAGAGCCCCATCAAGACCTAGAGATGATACTTGTCCTGGAACAAACTAGAAAGGGCAGATGAATTTCTGTATCAGTTCTTCTTCCGGGAGCTTGTCGATACTTTTTTGTGGGGGCGGCGGTAGTGGGGGAAGGACTACTCCTCCCAGAATCGCCCAGCCAGACTTTTTGCCTTGGGCATCCTCTGAGTTCTCCTCCAAAAGGAAAATTTTCCATCTCTCCTTCTTCCTTCTTTAGACTATGCTGTCTCAAATCAAAAGCAGAAATTACTTTATGGCAGGCCAGATTTGTTCACTCGTAGAGATTCATTTCAGAAACCCCCACCCCTCCCACCCTCACCTCCTGCTGGGATGCAACATTCCAGATGTCCACTGGGAAAAAGGAAGATGGAAGCAATTTCCTTATGGGCTGTTTCCCTCCTCTCTTTAAATCATGACATATGCATATATTCTGCACAGAACAGCTTAAAAATAATTTCCACTGAGTGACTGGATTATGTCAATTGCAGGTCCTTTCATCATTTCTTTTCCCACTCATAAAGACTCTGCATGGACAGGAACTGGGGGGGGGAGCTCTGTTTGCTTTTAGCATCATCGGTGTAAACAAGGTCTAGAAAATTTCTAAAAATATCTCTGCAATCAGCACAAAAGGAACGAGACCTGTACTGTTTTCATGGACGACCTATTTTCTTTGATGATAAACTCATCCTCTGCAAGCTTGTTTCCCACTGACAGTTACTTTCACTGGAAAAGTTTTTAGAGGGTCATCCAGGACTGCTATTGAAGGGGGGAATTGCTTGGGACTCAAGGAGCCCAAAAAGACCCATAGATGATGCCTTCCTTGTGCCACATCTTCTTCCTTCCTTCCTTCCTTCCTTCCTTCCTTCCTTCCTTCCTTCCTTCCTTCCTTCCTTCCTTCCTTCCTTTCATTTATTTATTTATATATCACCCGTCTTCCCAGGGAACTCCGGGCAGATAACAACACAGGTTGAAGCAACCAATTAAAATACAATACAACAGTACATCAAAGAATCAAGAAAGAATTTTAAAGGGAAAAAAATAGGTAAAAAACAAAATCATCGGCAAGTGGCGTCAAAAAATTGAATTAAAATAAAATTAAGATTAAAGGTCTCCAAATGCCTCCCGATAAAGCAAGGTTTACCTAGCATCCTGATTAGTAGAAAGTGAAGCTGGTGAAAGATATTTGCTGTTGTTTTGGCAACTCCCAAGGTCCTGAGTTGTCACAAGCATGCATAAACTTTATCTTATTTTCTTCCCCGTTTCTTTCTTTCTTTGGACTATGATTCACAAAAATCCCTGTTCAACATACACATAATTCATGCTCCTGGGTACTTCTAATAACTGTTTTGCCAAAAATTAACTTTTCTAAATACTGGCAGCTGGACCTATCTGTCATTTACTTATTCTCACAATCAGATTAAAAGAAAGTTAAACAGTATTTAGACCCAGCCACCAGCTGTTACTTAGAACTGTTGCTATTGCTGTCTTTTTGCTAGTATATATAATGGACCTCAAAGAAGACATGAATCTGTCGTCTACAGTGGACGGTTTATATACTATTTTATTATTTATTTATTATTTTCATTTACCGGTATATTCTTGTCTCTTATGTAATAAATGGTGCATACCATACCATACAGAAATCTAATTGGTAAGTGGCTGAATAAGTAAGCCACCTCAGGATATTGGTAAATTAATCATTTATTCCGTTCAGCTGAGGTCAGGTGGACTGAAAAGTATTTTTATGGTATATAGATTATTATAATTTTAATTTTTTTTTGCTTTCTCTCAAATAGCTGATTGAAAAACTGCCTGCAACCAAAGCCACTACCATTAACTCAAATAACCCTTTAAGGCAAAGAAAAGGTGCTTTAATCATTTTATATGATGCAGCACATTACTAATAGTCCAGTGTATAGTAAAAAAAATAATTCCCCCCTTTCCTCTGCTGAGGAGGAGAAGAACTGATTAATTTTCCGACATTCTTAAGTTGCTCATTTCTTATTTCTGGAAGATTGCTTCCAATGGTCATTCATGCTGGAACAAATCCAGAGTGATTGTACTTCACATCAAAGGAAAAGGGAACGGGGAGGGGGAATCCAACCTGAAATCCTATAGAACAACATGCTACAAATAAACTGTTCTTACATTTTACAAATGTTTTGAGACAATTGCAAAAATATTTACATTAACATTTCTTCTGGTGGACAGGAGAAAATGATAGTTGCTCCCCTCCCATCAGAGATGGAAGAAGTTACTTTTTCAAATGTATTTATTTTTCAGAAAGCCCCATCTGCCTTCTTAAGGGCATGGAGTCATTTTTGCCATGTTCTGACAAATGGATGAAGTGACTTCTATTCTCAAAATGGAAACTGTGGTGGGAAAAATGAGCCAGGGCATTAGAAATTGCCAAATGAAAAAAGGTCAAAGTTGGGCCTTGAAGAGCTGCACAAAAGAGGGCATTTCAGCAGGTATGGCTTATCATGCAAGTTGCCCTAAATCAGGCATGTCCCAACTTTGGCCCTCCAGATGTTTTGGACTTCAACTCCCACAGTCCTTTGCCATTGACAATCTAAGCTTAGAATTCTGGGAGTTGTGGTCCAAAACATCAGGAGGGGCGAAGTTTGGACATGCCTGCCCTAAATGAAATTCTTTGCTCTTCTTCATGGTCTCCATGAATCACACACGTGGGCATTTCTGCACCTGTGTGAAACTTGTCAAAACATTTTTGAATGCAAAGAAAATGTAAAATGCACTTATTTTACATTTGGAAGTCTCAAAACCATTCTTACCCTCCTTGGATTTCTCCTACTTTGCTGTGTCCTTCTTTTCACTTCAGCTAAGGATTTCTAAAGTAGGTAATGGGTGGCACTTACCTTATCTTCTCTGTCTTTACTTATGCTTCACTTCCTTTCATCGGGGCCTTCCGCATTGGGGCTTTTCCTTGTGTACCATACTTTCCCCGCTGACCTTTAGCATGCAGAGTTAGCATATCAACATTCCAGTTAGCTCTACTAACCAAGAGGCTAAATTCTCCAGAGAAGCATTGGTTGAGATAGATGGTGGGATTGTACCCTACCCCACATCCTTTCCCAAGATTATGCAAAACACTAAAGTTAAATTGATGAGCCTTCTGGGCTGTTAAACTAGCTGTAAATAAGGAATTTAAAAATGATGCATGAAGCAGTGTTGTAATGCAAAAGTTAAGTGGAAGTTAAATGGCTGTGGAAGAGGTTAATTCTCATTTATTATCGATCTCCAGGGTCCTACTTACTTACAGGTACATAGCGGGCTCTAAACCTCCAAAAATATATCCAGAGATATATTTAGAGAATGAATAGAAACAATGGAATTAAAGAAAGGAGAATGTTTTGGACACTAAACGCTCCAACTAGCTCATGTATTATTATTTGGCTGCAGTGGGATAAAATCCAATCCTAATTTGCTTCACTGTTTAAAAGGTTCACAAGTGGACATCCAATCTCCCCAAGAGGGCAATGTTTTAATTAAAAGCTCTGCCATGTTTGAAATCTCCCCAAGGACTGAATATTCACAGTAATAAGTAAATTGAAATCCATTCATGCAATCGTTTTAAAATGTCACTCCTCATCTTTAACAACTTGCTGCCTACCTCATTAAATCAGCTGACAGGATTTTTTTAAAAAAACCCAGAATGATGAATCTGCTTTAGCCCTGGACTTTCACTCAATCATCAGCAGAGGCAAAGAAGGAAGATCACGTTTGTCACCTCGGGATGTAAGGTTCGTGACTGAATGCAGTGTAAGACAAAATGGCTCTATATACAATACATGAAAATCTGTTGCGGGTCAGAAATCTGACAGGGAAAACTAAATTCTGGGAATGAAGGTCTTGCAGGCTTTCCCCATCAGCCACAGCATGAAACTCAAAATGTGATAATGGCTGACAGCAAAATAGCTTTTGCATTTTGGCTAGTCTTGCTGCAGATGAATGGAGGAGAAACATGCTCGACTCCTTAAAGATTGTGTCAGTAGTTCCATCTCCCCCGCTCCCATTTCTACATTTCTTGTTTTAATTTTATTTATTGTAGACATTCCGTTTGCACTGAATCCTTTCGTGAGTCTCAGCTCAGTGGGAGTCACCTCTGGTGAGAGATTCATGTTTTTGCTGCCTATTAAATATATTGAGTCTGTGCTAAATAGGCTTCCACTACTGTCAAGTCTTGCAAACTTTTATAATTTGGTTCAATCTGTAGAAGTAAAAAAAGTTGAGCCGTGTGACCTGAAAAACAAATGCAAAAGGTATCACCTAGCCTACTTTTGCATTATTTGATTCAAGAATTCTTTGCATTTGATGATACCTCTATTTGTTTTGACAAAGGCGGAAGATCTCAGGGCACAAGAGGCATGAATTTTAGGCAGCAGTAAATTGCTGCAGCTATGTAATAATCATCATGTGCCATCAAGTCAATTCTGACTTATGGCAACCCATTTTTCAGGGTTTTCTCGATTTAAAAAAAAATCAAAGTATAGTAATTATATATTGCCCCATAGTGCTTAGGCAAATAGAAGGGGAAGAAATGGAGGCAATGACAGAGTTTATTTTCTTGGGCTCCTTGATGACTGCAGATGGCGACTGCAGCAATGAAATTAAAAGATGCCTGCTTCTTGGGAGGAAAACAATGGCAAACCTAGATAGCATCCTAAAAAGCAGAGACATCACTTTGCCAACTAAGGTCAGGATAGTCAAAGCTATGGTTTTTCCAGTAGTGATGTATGGAAGTGAAAGCTGGACTATAAAGAAGGCTGATCACTGCAGAATTGATGCTTTTGAGCTGTGGTGCTGGAGGAGAGTATTGAGAGTCCCCTGGACTGCAAGGAGATCAAACCTATCCATCATGAAAGAAATCAACCCCGAATGTTCACTGGAAGGACAGATTTTGAAGCTGAGGCTCCAGTACTTTGGCCACCTCATGAGGAGAGAGGACTCCTTGGAAACTCCCTGATGTTGGGAAAGATTGAAGGCAAAAGGAAAAGAGGACGGCAGAGAATGAGATGGTTGGACGGTGTCATCGATGCAACCAAAATGGATTTGACAAAACTCCGGGAGGCAGTGGAGGATAGGAAGGCCTGGTGAGCTCTGGTCCATGGGGTCACGAAGAGTCGGACATGACTGAACAACTGAACAACAACATGACACACACACACACACACACACACACACACAAATAATCCATGTACTGTGTAACTAATGTGTAGATGTAACTAATAGTTTCCTAGTAAAAACAAGTAATACATAAATTACTTGGATGTAACAAGTAATAGCTACTTATTTTCAAAGATTACTTTCAAAGTGATTTAAAGCCATCTTTAGGGGCATTTTGGCAGGAATTCTCTTAACAGTCCTATATGGCGAGGATAGTCCTATACGGCAATTATGGCATTTAATTGGCACTTCCCTGTATCTATCTGGTCCACCGCTAACAATGATACAATGCAATAATAATAATGTACAATGCAACACATTACTATCATGTTTGGTGCAACAATGATGATAACAGTACTTTGGCAACTCAGATGTAATGAGAAATGCAACCAGTCCATTTTAATTTGTAACATTCATTACCCTAGTCTCAAGAGTAGGTTCAGATTAGTCGATTATAATCATGCTGTCACCTTGCCTCCTTGCCTCATTTTTACAAGGGTTCCAAAGAAGAGTGTCTGTCCCATTTACGTCTGCCTTTTTTTCTTACTGCAGGAAATCCATTAAGGAGAAAAAGATGGCATGACTGCAGACCGTCTTGAAGTTGTTACTGTGAGGAGACCTTGGCCTAGAAACACCCTCAGGGTCAAACTTCACAGGAGATCTGTACTTGAAAACAGGCATGGATGGAGTAGAGGGAAAAGTAGACAGATGGCTATGGAAGAGGGTGACTCTTTAACTCTTTTCTCCCGTACCATCCCCTCTACCTTCCCAACATGACTGAAAGTATACCATGTTCCCAGAAAGCTGCTACTTCTATTGGAAGGAAAGGACACAAGCCTATACTGTATTACACCTCTCTTTTCTCTGCCAGTAGCAGGGCCGGCTCTGCTCTTATGTACAATCAGGCAGCTGCCAAGGATAAGAGATGTTGGTCATAATGGAAGGGCAGCAAACAGTTAGCTGTTTAATCTACTATTGGATTTGGAGTGCTGGGCGGGCAGGTGGGGCTTGTAGGATTTCCTGCCCCATATACCAGAATAACTGGACTGGTTTTCTGATCTTGGTAATTTGACTCAGTTGGGTGTGGCTGCACCATTAACAGTTTCAATTCAAGTAGGAAAGTGTCTCGTGACTGCCCCATTTTGGACATTATTGTGAGAAAAAAAAAGACCTTGCGTCATTGCCTGTGGAGGAAAGAATGGATTCGGTTTGACACGCCAAGGTCTTTACACACTCCCTAATAAGGGAGCAGTAAAGTTATATGACGGAAATGTAAAACAAGGCACAAAAGATAATAAGTACAAACTAATGATCAGGTTCGAAGAGGGTTGCAAATGGATTGCGCAGAAAAAAAGGAAACCGTGTGGGCAGCTTGAAAAATGGCAATGCTTGGGGTTGAGGCATTTTGTTAGCTGCAGCAATGCTAATGGGAGTTACGTACAGGGGAAGCAATACACCTTAATTGGCTAAACCTATAATTTCCTGGATTTCATTAGATACCATAAGAGCAGCAGCCTTAACTGCTTTACGGGCTTTTTGCATTTCAACTAAATTATAGGCATAATGAACTAGGTGAAAGAGAGCACTTTTTATGTTTAATGGGCAGCCGTTCCATATATCCTTGTTCGAGAGGGACTTGCTGGTGGGGCTCATTCCAAGCAAACGTGATTGTGCTGTGACTTCGTATCCTCTTGCAGTAATCGTACTGTACAATTAACTAAGCTGTGCAGTTCAGCAGTGTGGGGGAAGGTTAAATCACACCAATTCTGATTTGCGTAATCAGCTTTGCTGGTAGATTTAAGGATATCCTTCTGTATTAGAAGGTATAAATCTCCCTTAGGCTGGAGCACAGGGTACGTAAAGAGCACAGCTTCTGTGAGGTTTATGTGAGGTTCATATGTGAAGACCTGGTGTCTGAAGGAGGAGATTAACGACACAGCTTGGCAGGGGTTATTAGTTTAGATCAGTAACAAAGGAGATAAATTGTATTGCTTAGATTTGCATTTTGTGTGGCTTTGGAAGCTGCTGAGTATCAGAATGACACCTCTGTTGCTGACTAAAGTATCCAAAGCTACAATATACTGCTATAATATATCTCCAAAATCTTCTTGGGGTCATAGTGAACATAAGAAAAGGCATGCTCACATGAGTCTTGTAGAACACAGTATATTTCAGTTAACATGGTCCTGTGTGAGTAATCATGGCAAGATTAGCGTGCTCCGTAGAGCATGATAAATTAGAAATATGCACAGCTGCCCTGACCTAGGGAAAGTATTTTCTCCCTAGTGAATAAAAGGTTCTGCATCAATAAGCTGACCTTCTTCAACTGGGTGGCCTGAATTGGATGCTGATTCTGGATCTGAGTACGCTACCCATCATTACTGGCCAATGAGTGTGCTACAATGATGCTTAGTACTTATTGTGGTTACTGGGAAGGGTGGGGGATAGGCACATTAGCCAAAGCTGAGTTGGGGGGGGATGTACGAAAGACACAAAAGGAGTCATTTGCTCCCATCCATACAAAGCCCTGCAAGGAGGCATTCAGACAAAAATACACACATAAAGCAAAGCCAAGTGTTCTGCTTATATACCAACCAGCACTCTCTGGGTAGTTTACAATTTAATTTTGCCCCAATAGCAAGCTGAGTACTCATTTTACCGATCTCAGAAGGATGGAAGGCTGAGTCAACCATGAGCCTGCTATCTGGGATTGAACCCCAGGTCCTGAGCACAGTATTAACTGCAGTACAGACATTTAACCACTGTGCCATGAGGCTCCTTCTATTTTTAGTAGCAAGGGTGACAGGATGTACATTGTTGTTTTATGTGCCGTCAAGTTGGAACTGACTTACAGCAACCTTAATAGGGCTTTCAAGGTAAGTAAGATATTTAAGAGCTGATTTTACCTGTTTGCTACCACCAGGACGTTTCCTTGGCTGAGCTGGGATATGAAACCAGACCTCGTGAGTCCTAACACATTACTCTATCCACTACACCATACTAGGTGTCCCAGGGTATACAGTGGTACATCTTAAAACAAATATAATTCATTCCACGGGTCAATTTGTTTTACAAACTTTTGTCTTATGAAACACAGTTTCCCATAGGAATGCATTGGGACTGGATTAACCCATTTCAGAGGCTAGATTAAAAACAAAAATAACTGGGTTTTTTCCTGCATACATGCGGAATGGTTTTTTGTTTTATGAAGCATCCCATAAAGAATTTTCTTGTCATGAGAAGCATGCCTATTCCTGGAATTTTTTTTTCTTTCTACGTGTTTTTTTTTTTGTCTAATGAGGCACTTGTCTTAAAAGGTACCACTGTATATACAAATACCTGTATCTCCACATAATCATGATTTTCACCACCACGGGGATATAAATAAATGTACAGGGCATGCATTTGAAATCCCTGTGCCTGAAGAAGTGGAATTTGATATCCCAAAGCTCACATTGAACTAATCTATACTGTCAGATTACATGGATTGGGAAGGTCTCATTTGTATTATTTTCTGTTGACTGGAAAAAGCAACGTGTTCTGCTTATATACTGTCCCATAGCACTTAAAGCACTCTCTGGGTTGTTTGTAGTATTTATGCAGGCTACACATTCCTCCCCCCATCCCCACCCCAAGTGGGCTGGGTTCTCATTTTACCAACCATGGAAGGGATGGAAGGCTGAGTGAACCTTGAACTAGCTACTTGGAACTGAACTCCAGGTTGTGAGCACAGTTACACCTGCAGTACAGTATTTTAACCACTGCAACACAAGACTCTGACACAGAGACTATACAAAGTGCAAGTCAATGTGAATTGCCCTGGAGGTTTTCTCCTTTATTCACATTGTCGTACCCCTGCCCCCCTGCCCCCCTGCTGGGGTTTCTACTTTTTTTCTAACTCAATTTTCATTGGTTTAGACTGGGTGATTTCTTGAGCCAAAGGTGAAAGGGGAAATCCCAGGCTATCCCAGCTTCCTCACTCAAGATGGGGAGAGAGGAAGCTAAGGGGCACTCCTGGGGGTTTCAACCAAGCAACCCTTGTTCCCAAATCAATTTTAAGGGATTAGTGCAAGCAGTGGAGCAGTAGGGTATATGGAGACCAAAGGGGAAAAAGAGCAAGAAATTGGTAGAAAATGAGGTGGAACTTGCTAATCAACGACTTGTTGTGGTAGTTAAGGAGCAGCTATCTAAGGAAGCTGTGATGCAGCAGTGCCTTCTCCATATTTGGCTGGCCACATCAGAGCTACCTTAACAAGCTGCAAGAGTAGGAGTTCTTGACTTTTATCATTTTATCCCTCCATCTCACTCCGCAATCCTCATCTTGATGAAGAGTCCTGCAGGACTGAGATGTCACCCACACAGCAGTGTCCATTAAAAAACAACAACCATATAAGGAGCCTCTGACTTGGCATGCATTCAGGATAATTTGTTGTCTGCAGAGTCCCCAGTAAGCTAAGGGGGTTATTAGATATGATATCTCAAGCGCATTAAAGGGCTCTGTAATTTATTCACAGGGTGGAAGATGGTATATTCTAAAGGAGACACCGGAACAGAAAAATGCCCAAGGGGGCTGAAGGTGTGAACAACATGAGGGGGGCACTCAATTTGGACCCCCACTAGCTTTAAAATTCCTCTTTCACCCCTTAGTCAATTACAAAATGGCATTTACAAAAAGGTCATGTCCCCACATGCTGCTTGTACATGCTTCGCCCTTATTTCTGGCTGGTTGAATGAGTTGAATTCAATGTCCTTTCTTCAACCATTTGGGGGAAGGGGAAATAATTTGCAGCCTGGAGAGCTGAGTGAATAAACAGCATTGGAAGTCTCAAGGGTTGCCTCGTACTTCTAAATCTTTGTCTAAATTGTCACACAGCAAACTAAGAAGTCACCCGTGGCTCCCTCTGCTGTTCATAAACACTACTTTTGCTTGTCTGAAGTGCTTCATCAATAGCGCAAGGCATTTTGTGCCCAGGAAGGGATCGAGCTGCCTCCTTGACGTTCTGGGTCACAGCTGGAACAAGAAGGAGGGGGCAACTGCATCAATGTCCAATTAAAGGACTTCCGATATTATTCAGCCACCAGGAGTACAAAAATGTCAAGGGAAAGCTGAAACTGTAATGGCCATTTCCCTTCTCCTGGTGTTCCAGCATAGCAGGTTAAAATAATATGTTATTACTGCTTTTGTTTTACTGCAATAATAGCTATGATGACTGTACTGGTTAACTGCTGCTTAGTACAAAAAGTACTGGCATCTTGCAGGATTTTGGGGTGGAATTCTAAACATGCCAACGTTTATGGTGGAAAACTTCTCAGAACTTTTATACTGTATATTATTTGGGCACTGCTATTGCCTATCCCATTTGTGCAACAAATAGACTTAAGTCTGTTTTCAAATTAAGATAAAAGCAAAGAATGGAGGGTTGGTCTATTTATTTATTTATATATTTAATTTGTATGCCGTCCATTTTTGTTTTATTTATTATATTTTTGAATATTTTTACCCAGCCTTTCTCCTTGGAAAAGGACCCAAGGCAGGTTACAATTAGGTTGCACATTACAAATTAGGTTGAGATGTACATTTTCCCCAAAGATCTTATTTCCTGAATCCACTGAGAAATCCATCATCCACCTGGTGAAGCTAAGCCACCGCCAACCAGTGTCAATTGTGCTTTGCTTCCTTGAAAAGTGCCCAAATCTTGGCCAACACAGCTTGTGGGAAAGGCGTCTGGGAGGTTTAGTCCAAGAACATCTAGGAAACCACTGTTGGAGTATCAGATTTGGTGCTTACAGGGTTAAAGTCAAATCTGTTGTCATGCACAGTGAAATGTTGGAGAGGAGATAAAAACTCCAGGTTCTTTCAGTTAGTTAGAGGGAGTTTCAAGGAGAGTGATAGTTAGTGATTTCAGCTGTGTTTTTCTTTGCTAGCGCGTGTGTTGCAAGACGCTGAAATGCCGGCTTGTAGTCCGGGTGTAAATATATGAGTTAAGTGTAAATAAACTAGGCAGTAACTTATCTCAGACTGTCAGACTGATTTATTCTTGTACACTGGCAGAAGACCGAAGTCCGCTGTGCTGAATCTCCAGAAGAGAGAGCTACTCTGCTGACCCCTGTGTCTGAAGATTGTAAGATAAGCAGAGACACGCAAGGGAAGTGTGCTGGACCAGCTAAGATTCTCTCCCAGCTGTATGCTGGGGAGAATTTTTTTGCTCAACGGCCGCTCAAAGCTAACAAGGGTTATGGCCCAGAGATAAGGACAGTATAGATAATTTGCCAGTGTCAAGAAAGCAGTACAGGAGTTATATGTGCGTGGTGAGAAGAGGGCTAAGGCAGAGAATGGAAGCCTGGAAGCCAAGTAACGCAGGAAACCTGACTGCAAGCAGTTTTTGCTGGGCTTGAGTCTTTGTCTGGAGACAGAGAAAAAGAGGTTGGGATCTCTTTGCTTCGGGGTACAGTCGGTACCAAGGCAAATAAGAGGTCGCCTCAACTGGAAGTCTACACTTGGAGCTTCGAGGCTGTCTTGCTGGAAGGAGACGTGAGTAGCAGTCTCAGAGAACCCATTGCTGTTGGTGAATAGCAGAAGGGGGGATTGAAGCCCAAGATGGAGGCAGGACAGGAAAGTTTTACTGTGCCATTCCAACATCTCAATTCTGAGAACTATCTGGACTGGAGTGTCCGAATTCAGGCTTGGCTAGAAGCCAGAAATTTGCTGGACTGTTTAAGTAATTTACCTACCGATCCAGCTCAGCTGCCCCAATCAGCCACAGCTGCTCAAAGAGCTGAAGCACTAGCCTCAGTGCGAAGGAATGCAAAAGCTAGGGCTATGTTGATTATGAGTTTAGACTCTAATCAGTTAGTTTATGTACAAAGTCTGAGAAATGCTAAAGATATATGGGACAGTCTTGAGAGAGTACATCGCAGAACGACCCCAGGTGCAAAGGTCCATTTGTACAGACAGCTATTTGGGATGAAACTAAAGCCCGGGGGAGATATCAGAGAACATATTGCTGCAATGGTGTCTATTTTCAACCAGTTACGTTCTCTGAATATGGTTTTCACAGAAGACCAACAAGTTTGTGTTCTTCTAAGCTCTTTAGACAAAAGTTATAACACGCTGTGTTTAACTATGGAGGCTTTACCTCAGGACAATTTCAATATGTCTTATGTGTCGGGACGTCTTGTCCATGAACAGCAACTGAGAGCCAATGAAGGTGGGCAAAGCAAAGGGAATGCAGGCTGCTTATCCCCAAGAGAGGGGGAAGTGAGAGTCTACGCAGCTGCAAGGAAATGTTTCAGGTGTCAATCACCAAGCCATGTTTTGAAAAATTGCCCGCAGTCTCCAAGCTCCAAGGTTAACTCCCATAGCAACCAGATAAGAGACAGTCCACAGCGTGGGATGCCGAGGCAAGCTGCAGCTGAGAGAGGCAAGCGCGGATATAGAAGAAGAAGAGAAAACAGCACATGTCACATGTCGGTGTCTATGGCAATGTTTAAGAAACAATCTTCAAGCAACTGTGTTTTCATTTTAGATAGTGGAGCCTCGCATCATCTAGCGCCACCTAGTGTTCAGAATGAGAACTGCAGGAAACTTTCTCAACCAAAGAACATTACAATGGCTAATGGGCAGAAAGAGTCTTTGAACACTGCTGCAACAGTGTATATTGAATGTTTGGATACTACTGTTGATGTTTTTGTTCTAAATGGCATGACACGTGGTATTTTGTCTATATCAGCTCTAGTTAGAGATGGTTTTTCTGTATTGTTTGAAAATAACATATGTTCTGTTTCTAGGAATGGGAAGCTGCTGATACAAGTGCACTGCAAGGATGGTTTGTATGCAGTGAATGCAAAAGCAGTTCCAGAGGGATACAGCAATGCAAATGCAGTGCAGGCGCAATGCGCTAACATTCCCAAACACAACAGCTGTGCCCATTTACTCCATCGTAGAATGTGTCATTTAAACTGGGGGTATTTAAAGAAAATGCCTGAATGTGTTGAAATGTGCAATGTGAAACCATGTTCTAGATTTTTGGATTGTAGGCCATGCAAAGCTGCAAAGGTCAAGAGATGTAGTTATCCTAAGTCAACCAGGGTATCTACAGAACCTTTTCAACTTGTACATGTTGATATTTGTGGACCAATGTCAACTGTTTCTTTGGGAAATGCTAAGTTTATTCTTTCAGTAGTTGATGATTTTTCCAGAAATGGTTGGGTATTTCCTCTGAAAACCAAGGGAGAAGCAGCTCAGAAACTGAAGGATTGGATAGTGGCAGTGGAGTGTGATTTTTCCACAAAGGTTAGACAAATTCAATCAGACAGAGGAGCTGAATTTACAAATACAACACTTCAGAATTTTCTAAGACATAAGGGCATAGCACATAGATTGACAAATCCTTATTCTCCCGAGGAGAATGGCGTTGCGGAAAGGAGAAACCGAACTCTGCAGGAAGCGGTTGACGCTATGTTGAGGGATTCAGGTTTGCCAAAAAGTTATTGGGCTGAAGCATGGCAGACTGCGTCACATGTATTTAACAGAGCTTACAATTCTGTTGTAGGTCAAGCTCCTTACACGTTGCTACATGGTAAGAAGCCAAAGATAGGATATTTCAGAGTATTTGGCTCTGAGGCCCATGTTTTGATTCCAAAGCCACTACGTAGGAAAGGAGGGCCAAGATCCAGAAAAATGATTTTTTGTGGATATGAACCATTGACAAAAGGTTGGAGATTTGCCTATCCTGATGGATCCAAAATACTAGTCAGTAGATGTGCAGAGTTTTGTGAGCAGAAAGGATGGACTAGGGTTCATGCTAATCCTGAGGTGTTAAGTGAAAATTTTGACAATGTAGTAGGACAAGATGAAGCAGGTGCAGGTCCTGAGCCAGATGCACAGGTAGATGACACTGATCAACAAGAAAGTGTATCTCCAAGAGGTGTGAAGTCTGAGCCAACATCACCACAGTCTAGTCCAGTGGGACAGAGAAGGCGTGTCAAGTCAGAAGGTTCAGGTAGTACTAGTAATTCTGACGCTAGTGATTCCAGAATTGTGCCCAGCAGTCCAACTGGGTCAGAGGGGGCGTCTGAGGTTGGTCCTAGACGTTCAGCTCGCACAACAAAAGGTAAACCGCCAGAGAGATTTTCTCCTTCAAACTACTCAGCCGTGAGTGTTTGGATAGGTTTAGCTCAGTGTGAACCAGAGAGTTATGAGGAGGTTTTGCAATTGCCTGATGAGGAAGCTAGTAAATGGCATGCAGCAATGGAGAAAGAGATGGAATCCATGAAGACTATGAAAGTATTTACACCAACAACACTGCCAGAGGGCAAACAGGCAGTGAGTTGTCGTTGGGTGTATAGAATTAAGACTACAGCAACAGGTCAGACACAGTGTAAGGCAAGACTTGTCGCTAGAGGATTTACTCAGAAGAAAGGGTTGCATTACACTGAGGTGTATGCACCAACTTCTAGAAGTGAGACATTTCGTATGTTGTTGACTGTAGCAGCACAGAGAGGTTTTCAAGTAGCTCATTTTGATATAAATGTTGCTTATCTAAACTCAGATCTAGAAGAAGACTTGTACATGTTACCACCACCAGGTTTTGAGGTCAAGAAACCAAACCAGGTGTGGAAATTGCACAAATCGATCTATAGACAGTCAGCAGGAAATTGGAACAAATGCCTAAATGATGTTTTGGAGAATATGGGTTTCCACAAGAGTCTAGCTGATAACTGCCTGTATCTGAAAGGATCAGGAGATGAACAGGAGATAGTCCTGATTTTTGTTGATGATATTTTGTTTGTTAGTAAAACACAGAATCAGGTAAAGAAGTTTGCAACAAAGCTTGGAAAGAAGTTTCAGCTTAAGAATCTAGGTGATGTGAAGATGTATCTAGGAGTTCAAATTGATAGAACTGAGGATGGAAGTTTTTTACTTTGCCAGAAAAGCAAGATTGAACAGTTGTTACAGAAGTTCAGAATGTCTGACTGTAATGGTGCTAAAACACCAATGGAGACAAATTTTGAGAAGGATAGTCAAACTAGTAATGATGAGAAATTTGAGAGGCCAGAATTGTTTCAGTCAGCTATTGGAAGTTTATTGTATCTGTCTCAGTGGAGCAGACCAGATATTGCTTTTGCTGTGAATTTGCTAAGTAGAGAGGCATCAAATCCCAGTAAAATTGCCTGGAATGGTATCAAGAGAATACTGAGATATTTGAAAGACACTAAGGATTTCTGTCTCAAGTTGTCAGCAGAAGGTGAATCGCAGTTACAGTGTTGGTCAGACAGCGATTGGGCAAATGCTGAGGACAGAAAATCAGTGTCAGGAATAGTAGTGAAATTTGGAAAGTCTCTAGTTGGGTGGAAGTCCCAAAGCAAAGTCTGGTTACACTTTCCTCTACAGAATCTGAATACAGTGCTCTGTCAGATCTCTGTAGGGAACTAGAGTACTACAGATGTTTGGTCCAAGAAATCAATGGAAATTGCTGTCTACCTATTACGGTATGGGAAGACAATCAACCGTGTTTGAAATTGGCAGAATCTGGTCAGTTTAAATCCAGAACTAAACATCTGGACATCCGTTACCACAATGTATGTCAGAGTATACAGAATGACTTGGTGAAACTGAAGTATTGTCCAAGTCAGAAGAATCTTGCTGATGGGTTCACCAAACCATTGAGCTTCCAGAAGCATGGAGAGTTCTGTAAAGGTTTGGGTATGGAATGAGTAAAAACTCACAATGTTTTTTTCCCAACATTCACTGCGAGAGGGGGTTTGGAGTATCAGATTTGGTGCTTACAGGGTTAAAGTCAAATCTGTTGTCATGCCAGTGAAATGTTGGAGAGGAGATAAAAACTCCAGGTTCTTTCAGTTAGTTAGAGGGAGTTTCAAGGAGAGTGATAGTTAGTGATTTCAGCTGTGTTTTTCTTTGCTAGCGCGTGTGTTGCAAGACGCTGAAATGCCGGCTTGTAGTCCGGGTGTAAATATATGAGTTAAGTGTAAATAAACTAGGCAGTAACTTATCTCAGACTGTCAGACTGATTTATTCTTGTACACTGGCAGAAGACCGAAGTCCGCTGTGCTGAATCTCCAGAAGAGAGAGCTACTCTGCTGACCCCTGTGTCTGAAGATTGTAAGATAAGCAGAGACACGCAAGGGAAGTGTGCTGGACCAGCTAAGATTCTCTCCCAGCTGTATGCTGGGGAGAATTTTTTTGCTCAACGGCCGCTCAAAGCTAACAACCACTGTCTTAGCCTGGAACTCTGTTCACCACCTGACTTGACCCACCCTACGGAGGTTGTTCCCAACCTTGGGTGCCCAGATGTTCCTGGCCTCAAACCCCGCAGAAGCCTTCAACACGAGCTCCGTTGGCCAAGATTTCTGGGAGTGGTAGTCCAAGAACATCTGGGCAACCAAGTTGGGCAACCGCTGCTTCTGATGATAAGGAGCTTTTCTTGCCTGGCTTTTAGTGTGACCTTCTTTCTTTTTAAATAGGAGCGTAACTCTGCCCTAATCCAGACAGGTGCAGAAAAGACCCTGAATTCTCACCTTCTTGTGTTTGAGGCTGAACGGTTGAGGAGGGAAAACTGGGTGATCTCTCTTGAAAACCGAAGGCAAGCTTTGAAATACCTTGACTGGCCATTGCAAAGAAAGGCCGAGGTGGATACAGATCTAGGGCACCCCTGGGAGATTTCAAAATTTCAAAACTCTACAATAAGTAATAAGCATTAACAAACATACAAAGGGATTCCAAATTTGTCTTTTAAAATGCGGAACATGTGTTTATGGTTTTAGCCATATCAAAGGAAAGAAGGTTTTGGTGCATGGGTGTACTAATATTACCATTAGATACACAGAAGATGTGTTAATTTAAATGAACAATGCCTATATACCCTTTTGATGGCACATGGTAATTTCTGATTTACCATCTTTAGCAATCACATCGTGGGACTATGTGCACATTGGTGGTTTGGGCCACTATATGGATTTTAACCTAAATCTAATATTGCTGTTTGCCCTTCGCAAAGTGAAGGCTAACATTTAGGTCTTTTGGAAACTGAAACCTAAATGACATGACTATGAAATTCCCATATCAGGTATCAAACTGCAGTCTCACTGAGCTGAGCGGTACTCATTTCACAGTAAACATAATTAGCACCAGGTTCAGAAATACATCATATATTTTCTGGACTGCAATCAAATCTACATCTGAATAATAGTAATGTAGAACAGTCATAATGGGATCATATTAATCAACATTCCAGGTCCCACATATGCATAATTGTAATGAATGTCAGCGACATGTCATGCAATAAACCTAGCCCAGTGAATCATCTCTAATTGTGCATTGTGATATCTCTATATTGTGAAAGAGCTCAAAAAATCCACACAATTAGAGTGCTATGCATTATGTCCCCCATCATCATTTCCCCATATTTTTGATGAGACCGATATTAAATCCTACTTTTATAGCATAATTGTTTGATGCACCCAGCAAGCAACATTATTTTAAGAATGCCTCTAGAATTTCTTTTCTTTTGCTTAAAAAGTATCCAAGGAGTGCCACAGAAGGTAATTAAATTGTAATTAAGTCATTTTGCTTCAGGTCTTACCTGCTGGCTAGGAAACATCCTGGGGTCTATTATTAATGCCCACAAGCATCAGCAAATCAGCCATATCCCTTCCCAGCAGGCACTGTCTCTGTTCCTTGAAGTCATCTTCCTTTTGTCTGTTTCGCTTCAATGAAGATTTATTCTTAGAGCCAAATTGTTTAAATGATGGCAAAAAGCCCCACAGAAGTTGGCAGAATCACTGGTCCAGTGAGAATCAGCTCACGGCACTGCATAGCTATTTAACATACTACATTTAGGACATCTTATTCTGAAAGGCAGCGAGAGTTCTTCAACGCATTTTCCCGATGCCAATCACTATCAAGTTTGTTGTTGTTGTTGTTGTTGTTGTTGTTGTTGTTGTTGTTGTTGTTAGCAGTATTTAGATTTTGTTTTGAGACTTCATGTGCTGGAACACTGAGTAGATCATCCCTAAGGATGTGGACTATAAAAGACTTGCACTTTGACTTATCCTTAAAGTAAACTTCTAAAGTAAACTTCTAAGAGCTTAAGGTCAGGACATATGCTTCCTTCCCTCATACTGCTGAAGTAAAACTAGCTTTTGAAAGATAAATGTCTGGGGAAAATCAGCAGACTGCTCAACACAGTGCTAAGCTGGCTTGAATGTTTACAATGGCTGTCTTCTTTTCTAATTTAAGCATCTGAGACAGGACATAAACGTGAGAATGCTGTCCAGCATGAAAATATTCTAGATCGGGCTACGTATTACCAAAGAGGGTTTCCTGTGGTTGTGCATAGAGCCCTTGCATGAATTTCGTATGGCCATCGGTTTAATACTTTGTCCTTCTGCAAGGAATTAGTTGCGACTACAGGCAAAAAAGGGGGTTTTCTTTCCTTACGAGCCCACCAGGTGAGAAGGGAAAATGGGTGTCAGAAAGAGAATGAAAAGATGTAGTCCCAGACACTTGTCGCTCCAGCCTTGCTAACTGCTGGCTACAAAATGTCCAATTCTAAATCTGGATTCCCAACAGATTGCATGCAAAGGAATGTGGCTGCCAGCAGAAAAGAAGGTTGCCTGTTCTTGCCTAAGGCCACTGTATAAGAGTCACAATCCATATGTATTTTGTTTGTAATTTAGAGAAAAGGCTTCATTCAGAATACCCTGTGAACCTAACTTATGACTGTTCAAGATCCTGACCTGTAAAGATATAGCACCATTTTAAAAAGTCTCCTGTATTTATAGTATTTGTGAAGCAGGGAGACCCTTAGAGGAAGCCATTTCTGTCATCAACAGAGGAACTTTTGTGGGTAGCACATAATGGTAGAGAAAGCTGTGTCTGCTAAATCTTCCTTTTGTATGTAGGGAACCAGCTGAGGGACATAAGGATGCTTACCTCAGGTAAGAAAGTTTGGGTATTGTGAAAGATCATCACCATTGTTAGTTAAATTTTTTAAATTATATTTTGACTGGTGGAGATGAAGACAGAGATGAAGTCCTTGAATAATGTTCTGCCTTCTGTATTAAATTGTGCACCTCAACATGGGCAGATGGGTGGTACCATTCCACCTCAGCAAGCAAAATGTCTTCGGGGTGTGTGTGTCACAAAGTGTTTTCTGAGGGATTGGGGGTGGACTTATATGTGTTGTGCCACTTAGTAAATAACATCTTCCCTAACTTTTTTTCGAGTGGAATATTAAAGTTAATGCATATGTATGAGAAATAGATCCTTTGTGTGGGTGGGGTTAGGGACTCAAGAGGCCAGAATAGGCCCTCAATGCTTCTATGATATGAGGAAACTCCATATTATATTGTAGCTCCTGAATCCAATGCCTCCCCTTCCCCAATATATGCACATGGGACACTTTTACCAAGTTGAAACAGAGAGAAATGCCTCTCTGTCTTCACCCTTCCACTGGAAAGGCTTTGGCACCATTCCGATCACATACTTTATTCCCACTCACTAGTCAAAGAGTAAGATGATAGTGAGGAGCTGAAGGAAGCCTCCGCCAGAGACTCTGTGGCTCTTCACACTGAAAAAGCTCTTTACTTTTGTCTTGGCTCAGCTGGCAATAAGTCAATCGGCAAGGCAAACAGTGCTGCACATTCGTGCTACAGCTCTACAGGAACTTACCCAGATGTTTGCGATTGCTATGGAATCCCTGGTAGAGGGGATTTTTTTTACCTAATACATATAAGGAGTTAATAGCAACAGTGGTGGTGGGGAGTCCTGTCAAACCCACTAGTTTGATCTCACCATATGAGTCATATTAGAACTAAAGAAAGAACTGGCAAACTTTAAAGAAATGTCATGCCTCAGAAATAAATCACGCAAAATCAGAACTTCCTTGTAAACAAATTAGATTGCAGGCTTTATCCAACGTGATGTTCCAACCCTCATGTTTTAAATATTTGGACATGATCACAGCTAAAGAGCAAAAATAACTAAGAAAAATAAATTTTCGTCTTTAGTCAGAGAGGTGAAAATTAGCTTGTTCTCTTGGAATGCATTATGTTTGTCCTGACCGAACAAAATCACTGCAATCAAAATTATGTGCCTCATGATATTTTCCTTCCTATAAAATCTCCTCCCACTTCTGATCCAGTCAGCATTATTAAAAATATGTGTCAGAATATGTTTACAGTGTTTTCCACTAACAGCAAGAAATTGCATGCCCACAGACGCCATTTATGGAGGCAGAGAAGGGATGGTTTGGTTTTCTGAACTTCAAAACACACTAATGTTGTTCAACTACAGGAGTTGAGATTGATCCAGCAAGGCTGTTGGTGGAATTCGTTTCTGCTTTCTTACAGCAGATGAGGGTCTCAACCAGGACATTGTCTTTATCATTCTTACAGGTCACAATACAATCTTGAAGTGTTAGATCTCGTAGCTCCTGTGTGGTGATTTGATGTAACAGCCGATGGTGGAGATGTTAATAGGGGGAGCAGATAACGAAAGACCTCTTTGGGTCTCCTAGGGCATTTATACATGACCCCTAAGCTGCGCTGCAAATGGCTCCCAGCTCCGGAGCTTAGAAATGTTTCCCCACCAGCTCCGGAGTTTGCAGACAATTAAGTGTGACTCCGCCCACTTTAGCACAACCCAGGGCACTTTTCTTGTACCTTCTCTCTGGAGGTGAAAAATATTTGATGCGGATAAGAGTGTCGGGCTCTCCTCACTTGTCTGTTGTTTTTTTGCCTCCACCCCTTTTAAGAGCCCCTTGAGAAGGAACCAGGAAGTAACGGGGCTCGTGGCAACTTCGACCGGCACCGGCAGGTTAGTAAAGGCTTCTTTTGTCCTTTTTTTCCCTCCCTCCCCTCACGCCGACAGGAGCAGGAAGTGCTGAGGGGTGGGGACGCAGGAACAGAAACGAACCCCCAAGATCTCTGGTCCGAATTTAAGGGACCAGCGGATCTTAGGGGTCGTGTGAAAAGGCCCCTAAATAGTTCTTCATCTCTTTGGACCTACACTGATCCTCTTTCACCCTGGGCTGTTACTCTTAGGATTGCTGATGACACTTCCTTTATTCTCACATTTCCTTCTTGAACATTTTTGTGCTGGACAGAAGAGAGATCATGCCCCCAAAGAGGTGAGAGGGGAGCCTTACCTCCCTGCATTTCCTTAAATGATTCCTATTTTCCTTTCTTTTTCAGTGGATTTTTCTAACAAGCAGTAGTTTTCTTGTTTTCATAGGCCAAGAAGTGTGCATGTGATTTACTTCCAAAGGGAAAGTATGGTCTATTAACAGGGGATGAATCTGGATGTTAACTTAGCTGAGATTTAGGGTGTGGCTAAGTAGCAGGAAAAAATCCAAATGTATCTACTGAGAAGCTGGGTTTCTTCTTTTCTTGCCATGGAAAAAATCTACCATAGGGAGAAAACCAAAACAGGCATGCAGTGCTAGGAGAGCCAACTGTGTTGTCCTGGACTAGGAACTGGGATGCCCCAAAACATGTGTACCTCCCCACTCAGCCTTGAAAATGACAGTCATTCTCTCCTCCTCACAGTGATTTGTTCCGCAGGATTATTCTGAGGATAAACTGGAGGAAAGAAAAACCATGTAAGGCAGCCTTGGGCTCACTAGAGGAAAATGGGATACAGATACTATACCACTGTATAGATAATAATAACAAATATTCTTCACAATAAATAATGGTAAAGAAATACAATAGTCTTGCAATATTATAAAGCCTAGTTGATTTTCTTTCAGGAAAGATTTTGGAGCTTTTGGAATCTCCTATTCGTATAAACAGCCGAATTCATATAGTTGAAAAGAAAACTAAATTCACAGAAGTCTCTGTCACAAACTTTGTTTATCTGTAAGGTGCCACAAGACTGCTGTTTTTGCTGCAACTGATTAGTACAGGTGTCCTTTTGGATTATTAGCAGAAGTGTCACTGTGGTGACAAACTTTTGGCACTCCAGATATTTTGGACCACAACTCCCATTATTCCAAGCCTAGACGGCCAATGACAAAGGACTGTGGGGGTTGTGGTCCAAAACATGTGGAATGCTGAAGGTTCGCCACCATTGGATGCATCATAAGTCTCATGGCCCAGCAGTAATACCACTAGTCCCTGCCAGCACTGAAACAGCTGATGCTCCATGGCTGATCTAAACTCCCTCCCTCCCTGCCATGCTGCACTCTCTCTCAAGCCAGTGTCTGCAGCAACAGAAAGCTGGCATTCTCACCATCACCCAAAACAAGAGGAGGAATCCAACAAGAGCTTTATAAGACACCTAAGATCACAGAAACAGGCCAGCTTTCAGACCCTGCAGGACTTTGTATCAGGCTGGCTATTGCAGAGCTGAGGGAAGAGCAGTGAAGTCATGAATTTTTGTTTTTCCAGAAATCTAGCTCTGTGAGCTAGCAGGTTGACAGCCTATGCAGCCTACCTGGTCCCTGAACGCTGCAAAATAGGGGCATGATTCAGTTCTTTGCAGCTTTAAAACACAAAAGAAACACACACACACACACAAAATGGAAAACCTCAGTATAAATGGGAACCAATCTGAGGTCATATATAATTACTATACCCCAGCTCTTATCTATCTTAATGAAGAATCTTGCGGGATTGGGAGCCTCGCGTCCTCGCGCGATTTCAGGCATCTAATAAAGCGATTCCTCACCAGAGGTTGGGAGTTCGATTCCCCAGAGTGCCTCCCTGAGCGGGTCCGGATCCGAGGACCCACTGGGTCCCTGCCAGCTCTGCAATCCTAACTAACAGCGTTAGGGGGCAATGCGCAAGGTAATTTTGACTTTCGTTTTCTTCCTCTGCGGTTTGGTTCCTCCTTTTGAAGGAGGAGGAGGAGGAGAAAGAGGGCGTATTTCTCTCCCACCCCCACCCTAAAAGTCGTGGGCGGCACCTGTCCTGTGCCACTCGGCTCCTCCTCCCGAAGCTGCGGAAGGTGCGAATACTTCGGTCGGGGGCGAAAGACGCGTGAGGTGTGTGGTGTGCGTAATCTAGAAACAACGCGCACGGTTTCGTTGCTTGCTAGATTAAGGAAGAGAACGCGCCTTTGCCGACATGGCCGGTGGTTTTAGAGATGTCATAGATGTAGGGCGAAATCCCGTGGACATTCAGGAGACTTTATATCGCGTCCATGGGTTTAGGATTGC
The DNA here is from genome assembly GCA_029282475.1 of Phrynocephalus forsythii. Taxonomy (NCBI): domain Eukaryota; kingdom Metazoa; phylum Chordata; class Lepidosauria; order Squamata; family Agamidae; genus Phrynocephalus; species Phrynocephalus forsythii. Next base: position 38,104,531 of record JAPFRF010000007.1, read on the forward strand.
GTTTTCTCTCCCCCACCCCTTTGAAAAAAAAAGATGCTTGGTCCGCCATTTGCTCGGGGATTTCCACTCCGGGTAGCCTGGGCCAGCGAAGGATTCTGGGAGTTGTAGGCCAAAGCCGCTGGTCATGTGTGAGAATCAGCAGGTTGGATTTTAATGGTCTCTTTTATTGCTTGCAAGCGTCAGAGCCCTTGTACAAACAGAAGAAGAAATGCAGCTGTATTACTGTAGATGCAGTTATATTTTAGATATTAGATCCTTTGATTGTAACCGCGGCGTCGGTTCGAGAAGGCCGCTGGGCACGTGGGAAAGGGGCTGATCTAGCAGCACTTGATCCTCCCGGGCTTGCAAAGATCTCCTGACAGATGCTGGCCTCAAAAATTCCTGCCTGAGCTCAGGAGCAGTGGAATAAAGCACCAAAGGTTCTTCTGGGAATCAGCCACTGGCTAAAGAACAGAAGGCGCAGGGCGAGAATAAGTAGCTCTCAGTGTTAGAGCCAGTGTTTTAAGTCAGCGGTTAAGGGTGAAGTGGCAAACCATGCGGGAAAGTGATATGAGAGTCAGACTCCGAAAGATGGGGTGTGCTATAGAAGTAGCAAGGTAGTTGTGCCATTTCCCGCCATAGTAATGGTTAATAGGCCACATTAGAATTTTGTAAGTAAAATTTTAAATCAAAGTGGGTAATAACATGATAGATGACATATTTACTGCACCCACTGATGCATCTTTGCTGGGGTGAGGGATCTTTGCCTCTTTGCACTGTGTTGAGGTTCAGGAGCGGGAAACTTCTCTTCCATCCCAGTTTCAGAGGAGTTCCCAGGCAAAAGGGTCTGATCAAAAATAGCACATCTTCGTTTGAAGTTTAAAAGTGCTTACTGTCTGTGGCTATGCCTTAGGAAATCTACCAACCCTTCAGAACTGTGAAAAAAATACAGAAAAGCTGGGAGAACACAGAGTGTGGCCCTTTGCTTTATTCTAGCCAGATAACATGTTCCCTGTAGGTCTGATGATGAAAACCTTTAGGAATTAATTAATTTAAGGCACTCTCAGAGGTTGGGAGGGGACCTGATGACACATAATAACCACCTGTCTGCTGTGTGTATGACCACAAATCATTTCATTCACGGATAAGTGTTTTGAATGTTTTTGCATCAGAAAATATTCTACAGGTTTTTAAACCCAGTGTATATACAATTAGGTTGTGTTGATTAGAGCACAGAAATGCCATCCTCTCAGTTGGTTGGCCTTCTTCCAACTTAATGTTTCCTGCCCCAGAATTCAGTAATTTATCCTAATAAAAACTGCAACAGAAATAATATTGTACAGTTTGTTGCTCACTGCCTCTTCTCAGCTCATTTTGATAAGCACACACATACAAAAGCAAAATATGTACAGTATATCATCTGTCACTGTTAGCAGTTAATTTTCCATGAAGATGTCAAAGGTTTGTGCCATTTTTGGAGGCTCCCGTGGAATTGGTGAAGCAGTTGCACAACTGCTAGCACAGAAGGGTTATCGCTTGGCTATTGTTGCAAGAAATTTGGAAAGAGCTCAGACAACTGCAGTTAACTTGGGAGGTATGTGCACCTTTGGTCTTTGGTTTTCACATCTTTTAAACAACTTTTAGAACTGCTAGAAAAAATGCACATTTTTATACTGAATCAGTTTTACATTTAGCAGAAAGGAGCTGAATCATATTTGTGAATCATCTGGTACAGCTCATAACATAGTTTTTAATTAATGGTCAGGTTATTGTATTGTAACTGTCATTAGCAATTGGTGGAGCTCGCGTCTTTCTCACACAGTTCTGTGTATCATTTAACAATGTACTCTGTCAACAGTAAACACTGATTTCATACATTAAGGATTGGAATCCTATTTCTCCTAGTGATCATTATTTTAGATAGAATCAGTGTTCTAATAGTTTTCTGGTATCGGTCTTGCTTAAAATTATAGTCTTGGGATAACTTGAGAGAGTTTATATCTCATTGTGGATTTTATTCCAACACAGCAGGTCATCTAGCCTTTAGTTGTGATGTTTCCAGAGAAGAAGACATCCAAAATACATTTAAAGAAATAGAGAAGAGTTTAGGTCCTGTAAACTCTTTGGTTAACGCTGCAGGTATCAACAGGTTAGTTGCAATCAAAAATATACTCTTGGAAACAACATAAATGGGCAGTTGTATAGCTGAGTATGTTTTGGTGATGATTTAAAGTTAGAGGGTTTAAGTGTCCTGGACCTCTTGGAGGAGTATCCTTAAATTATTTGGGCTTTTCTTTGGTTTACAGAAGTTGATAACGTTTCATTATCTTGAAAGAACCCTTTAATTTATTTCAGTGTCTCTTAGCTGATAAAAGGTTGAATATGAATTTTGGAGTCTGTATGTCAGTTTCATTAAAAAAAAACTTGTTCACATAGTAGTATAGTCAGTATGACTTGGGAGCCGTGAGGGACTATTAAACTTCACTGCAATTACAGGGTTAATATTTCATGATCACAGAAAGTTACAGAGATGAAACATCCTAGAGCACCTTGGTCAGAAAGACAACCTGTGAGTCAATCCGATAAAAACATTGGGTGTGTGCCTTAAAATATTTAATTCGAGATGAAATAGTGAGGATTTATGTTTTTATATCTTCTCAACTTAAGCATTGACCAAATGCAATAAATTGTCAGCTCTGTCCATGGAGATTCTCAGTCACCTAGGTGAGGTTATCTGGGAGTCAAGTCATGACAACTGGACTTCTTGTGGGATCAAAATATTTTGTTACACAACCAAGTAGCTTCTTCAGTCTGAGAAAAGGTTAGTGGGATTCTTCCAATTTGTAGTTCACCTTGGTTCACCCCATCCTGGTCTGAATACCTTAGATTGATAATAGTCTTTTTTTGGGGGGGGGTCAAATTCACACCTGTGCAGCCCTTCTCAGCACCCATTAAGTATGGGTCGTTAGCAGTGACCTTCCAGGTGGAGGTGTGAAGTGGTTCTGATTTGTCTGGGAATAGATAAAAGGGCAGCATGCTAACGACCCAAGGATATCTATAAATTGGAAGCCTCCTATCAACTTTCCTCAGACTGAAGAAGTTACTTGGATGAGTACAAAATGTTTCGATCCCACAAGAAAAGTCCAGTTGGCATGACTCAACTCCCAGAAAATTGTCAGCTAGTATGGTTTTTTTTTTGTTTATTTAAAATGATTTTGTCAAACAGATTGCCTAGCTTCTTTCCTGAATATTGTGAACCGTATTTTTCTCATAATTAATTTCCATGTTTCTCATTTTTGATTAGGGATGGCTTGTTGTTGCGAACTCAGGCTGAAGACATGCTATCCCAGCTTCAGACCAACCTAGTAGGAACAATGCTTACATGCAAAGCTGCAGTGAAGAGCATGATTCAACAGCAAGGTGGTGCAATTGTTAACTTAGGTAGGTCAACCTATCCCAATAGGATTATATTCTGTGAGTACATTTCTTTCTCCTAGAAAAAATATAAAGTATAGTGAAAGTACTTTGCAATTAAAGTGGTACCTCTTAAAATGAATTGAATTTGTTCTATGGGTCAATTTGTTTTACGAAAATTTTGTTTTATGAAATGTGGTTTCCAATAGGAATGCATTGGGAATGGATTAATCCGTTCTGGATGCTAGAGTTAAGACAAAAATAGCCGGTCCCCCGTTACATGTTGAATTTTTTTTTTGTCTTGCAAAGCATCCCATAGGGAATTTTCTATCATGCAAAGCATGCCTACTCCCAGACTTTTTTTTCTTCCTATGAGTCTTTTTTGTCTTGCAAGGCATTTGTCTTAAGAAGTACCATTATAAGTAAAATGTGTGAAGGTTTACCATACTGTACTACCATTGTCAGCATTGGGTTGGATCCTGAACTGCCTTTCATCACAGAAAAGGTATCTCAGAAGGCCACTTGCAGGCTTGAAGCACTGAATTAACAAACATAATCCAGAGATACCCTTCAGTTTGTACAATAATATGTTTGAACTGAAGATGAATACCCCTATAGAAAGCTACTAGAGATGGACACAAAATGAAAAATGAAACACTGCTTTGTTGTTTCGTTATGTATTGAATTACTTCATTACATAATGAAACAGTAGGACGTGCTTCCTCACAAAATGAAATGAAATGCCATTTTATTCCTCTAGGAATGAAATGATTCATCCTAGAGGAAATGGCAGAGGAGCTTCCTCAAACTATTCCCTGTAACCCCCCAAAATTTGGAGAGGTTTGGGGCTCAAGGGGCTGAGTTATTGACCTCCAAAGGGTGTGTGTGTGAACACTTTCCTACCTGAGGAAAGAGTCTGTTGTATATTTGTATTCCTGTTTCGAGCAGGGGATTGGACTCGATAGCCTTGTTAGGCCCCTTCCAAGTTAATGACTCAATGATTCAAAAAAAAAAAAATCATAATTAGAATCATGGAGTAAAATCTAGTTGCATTTATCCAGCTGTACTTTTGTATGGCTAAAACCATTCTTAACCTCTTTCTGAATGCTTGGTTGTTGCTATAGAATTGATGATTGCCCTGCTCTTTAGGTCACTGCAGGGTATTTTAAAATATTTTGGTTTGAAACTTCAAAAATCTATAAAATGCTGCACAGCTATGGAATAGCGTAAATCTGCTGGGCCAACCTTCTCACACGTTGGGTTTCACCTGTTTTCTTTCAGGGAGTGTTGTCGGACTGAAGGGCAATTCTGGGCAAAGCATATACAGTGCCAGCAAAGCAGGATTAGTTGGATTTTCACGCTCTCTTGCCAAAGAAGTAGCAAGAAAGAACATCCGAGTCAACATGGTAGCTCCAGGTTAGTTTATGTTCAGTGGCTGATTCACAGAATGTCACTAGGAATTCAGGGCATCAGTAAGAGTAGATTGATACAACGTGAACACCCTCTTTATACACTGACTGCGTAACATGAGAGGGTCCCCCCCAGACTCTTAAGATTTTAGTATGAGTACCGTAATTATTTCAGTTAAAAACGCAATAGGTGGTAGAAAAAAAACTTTACTGTGACTGTTCACAGTTTTCAGTAACATTACTTTTCTATTTTTTGCCTGGAGGCTGAGACTGCCACCCCCCCCCTCCTTTAGCTGACATGATTATGGCGTGACCTGTCTATCTTGTTTTAAACCATTAAATCCACCTTTGGATATAGACTGGATTTTTGCTCTCTGTCTTATGCTTTTATTTGTTTATTTATTTATTTTATTTTGAATATTTTATCCTGCCTTTCTCCTTTGAAAAGAACCCAAGGCAGCTTACAATAATGGGGGACAAGATACAGTCCAGAACATTTAAGACCTATTCTTCAAGTTTAAGAACAGGGAATTAGAAGAGGCATCACAACAATTTAAAGGCAACATTATAGCTAAAAAGAGCATGCAGACAGTTAAAAAAAAGAAAAATTCCATTGTGAGGGATGGAAACTAACATGGAAAACACAGGTGTTCTTATGAGACCAGTCAATGTAATCTAAAAGTCACATAATATGTAGTTCATCATTCAGCGAAAGCTTGCCTGAAGAGGAAGGTCTTTGCTTGCTTCCGGAAAGACAGCAGAGACAGGGCAGTCCTGGCCTCCAGTGGGAGGGAGTTCCAAAGTCTGGGAGCAGCAACAGAGAAGGCCCTTTCATGTGTTCTTATGGTGGGTCTGCTCTCACTTCTCAGGCCACGAGGTTGAAAAGTCAAGGGACTTCTCTGATCACTGTTTTTGAGCTGTTCTCTCCCTCTCACATCTGTCTTGAACAAGGTGCTGCCACATTGTACCAACAAAGTATGTGTGATAACAGCTGTAAATAAGCAGCAAAAAAGATTGCCAAAAAATAGTTTTAAGAAATCAATTTTAGCAAGAGCTCTCAGATGAGAGCAATAGGCAACCCTGCCAACTAATAGAAGGGGCATTTCCAGTTTTCAGGATTCTTCAACTAACTTTGAAAAGTTCCTTTAAAAATTATAACATAGCAAATTGTTCTCTTTACAGAGGACTCTCATGAGTAGTGATTATTCCCAAACACATTGAATTCAGATATTTAGGAGAAATCCCTTTCATGATACTCTGACTACCAATAATCTCAAGAGCAATAATTTCCTACTCTTAAGCATATTGTTCTCAAAAGAATGGAACAAAATGAAGCCATGTGCCAATATTTTCAACGAGTTGCTTTAGTTTGTCTAGAACTGACATCTTACACCCACACCCAAGTACACCCATTGTGAAATGCTTAGCATTTGTTTCTTTTGCTTTTGAGAATTAATTTGTGCACAAATAGACACCATAAGAAATATCAAGTACTGTATTTTGTTTTGTTTTGTTTTCCTTTGTTCCAGCTAGATTGAATCATTTAACTGGAGTTTTATTCTCTGGATCATACCTTTACCAAAAATCATCCATAATAATTTTGTGTATGCCTATGTCACACTGAAAGTAATTAGAGTTCTTGTGTAAACCTTTTATTTTATTTTGATTAATTCAGTTGTCACTTTTCTTTATTAACTAGAGCCTGATTTGAGTATGAACATTTCTGACATCTGAGCAAGCTTCTGGCAAATACCCTGAATAACACTGACTGTACTCCTTGGACGTGAGAATTTAACCCTCGTCCTTTTAGCGTAATCTAACCCAAGGCGTAAATGCATTTGTCAGAAAATGTCTCCACTCATTTCTTTTTTAAAGTTCTGATTGGTACCTGTTGATTATTGAGATTGAATGGTGTGTGTGTGTGTGTGTGTGTGTGTGTGTGTGTGTGTGTGTGTGTGTGTGTGTGTGTGTGTGTGTGTGTGAGAGAGAGAGAGAGAGAGAGAGAGAGAGAGAGAGAGAGAGAGAGAGAGAGAGTATACTATTTTAATGCCAGCCTGATCTTCAAACCTATGGTCATCACCTTTTGTCTATACATTTAATTTTTGCATACATTTTGTAAGAAGCAGTGTGTCTTTTGGCTTCCTTTGCTGGCAATGGATGATTGTCGGTTACTAATGGTGAGAGAGGAGGCCTTGATGAAGATAAAGGACTAAGGCCGAGATTTTATCCCCCCTCTCAATACATATAAATAGAAAAAGAGGCAAAGGGGGCATTTTCTCTGGGGGTAATGCTGAAGTAGGAATTTACACTGAAAAATCTGAATTTTCTGCTTTCTTGGATGCATTCTAGGAAGCACATCCTTTACTAGCAAGTGAAAGTGATTAAGCTGAGGCTGTATATGTAAGACATGGTCTGTGGAACATGTGCTGCCTAGTTTCGTTAATAACAGGCTTTTACATGGATTATGGATCGCATTTTTAAAAGCCCAACACCCTCTTTTCTTCAGTGGTTTCTTGTGCTCCATGTTCTGCATGACATGAAAATGTGCCATGAAACACAATATAAATGGCAATGAGAATTCTGCCAGATATTTACTGTCAGAAGTCTATGTAACCATCTCTCCCCTACCCTCCTTTCCTGCTCTTCTCAGGCTTTATTCATACAGATATGACAGCACACTTGAAAGAAGAAGAACTAAAAAAGAATATTCCTCTTGGAAGATTTGGGGAGCCTTCTGAAGTTGCCAAGGCTGTTGCGTTTCTTCTTGAAACACCTTATGTAACAGGCCATGTTTTGGTTGTAGATGGAGGTTTGCAACTTCTGACTTAAAACCCCCAAATAGTAATCGTCTTGACTTGTGTGGGAAATATGTTCAACGAAGGAAAGACTCAAGAAGTGAACTGGCCAGGATTTTAAACTGAAGTAATCTGTAAATGTGCTGATTGACTTTGAATTAAATCCTTGTGTTGGTTGTTTGGGTTTAGATCGGGGTGGGGCCAGGGGAGTGTGGCCTTTTGTGTGTTGTTGGGCTGGAATTCCCATCAGCCTTAGCCAGCCCAGCTAATAAAGTGTGCTGGGAATGAGAAGAAAATTCGAGAACTGGATTTAGGATTAGGATAGTAATAAATCCTAATAAATAGATTCCAATGAATTGAATAATTGCATAATTCCAAGTCTTCATTTTGTGTGTGACCTTGTGTGTTCTTTTCTCTGAGCTGGAGAAGAAGCCTTATGTAGGGATTAATAAAATGTATCTACCCATGATGAGGGAACCATGGCCAACCCACCCCTCAACATTTCTTCATGTGAAAGCTACATTAGGAAGAAGAGACCTCTGTGACTATGAAGTGTTCAACCTCATATGGTGTCTTCTAGCTTGTTGACTGGAAGGAACCCTTGTAGGCTGCAAGTAACTGCCAGTCTGTCCTGCATTAACCAATAGTATTCCTCTGCGTGTTTGAATTCTAAAAGAGTCCCACCTCTATTTTGAGAAGATTCTTTTACATCAGGGAGAGTGTTTTGTCTGTTGACGGTGATTGGAAAAGAAATGTTCCCAGTGCACCAGAAGCAAGGTTTTAAAAAGTAAACATGTTAGTTAATGTGTTCTTAATATTTGTAAGTAAATGGAGCATTTTTATTCTTTATATTAATGTCTCAGAGTGATTCATTGAGACTGTAAGTGCCAGTTAATGAGAGAGCATGGATTGCCAGGGAACTAGTAACCTATATATGCTCTGTGAGTCCCTGCAGTTCTGCTGTGCAGCTAACTACGGAATTTCAAAACTAGGCCACAGAAGAAGCCCAATAAAGGCACTAATAAAGTATGTGTACACATCATGAGAGAAGAACGGATAACCCATTTTTTTGTGTTAAAAGCAACTGCGTGAAGAGGAGATTGCTGTAACTATGGAGCCTCTGCATATGAAGCGAGATGTGGACAACAGGGCCTGGCTGATATATAGAGCCTTCACAGTTGGCCGGTGCTCTCATCAAACAGCCCCTTTTGTGTGAGGAGAGCAGGGAGGTGGGGATGGTGGTGGCCAAGGCTAAAGTGCGGAGGGAGGGAGCTGTTGCCGGGGCCCCTCTCTTGACAGGCATGGATTCTACTGGGGTAGCCTAGTGCATTTGGGGTGCACATCTGAACCAGGCCAAGAGCTGCACGATCCCTTTCTCCCTCATTCCTCAGTGTGTTCCCCAACAAAACTGGAAGTTATGACTGATGAAGAGCTACTCGGTTTCTTCCATTTGGGGGGAAGGTGGTACCACTTTGTGGTTGGAACTGGCTATGGAAGTGGCAGTCGCCCTGCTATGGAGTGCTCTGACCAAAGTCTCTTTCAAAACAAAACCACAGAACCTTGTGTCATGTTAAAGACTAATAGATCTATTGTACCAGGAGTTGTGAACTAAAACCCACCTCATCACATGAAGTACACTTGAGTCCACAAAAGCTTATGCTGTCATAAATCTCTTTGTTTTTACTAACTTTTTGTCCCTTTTCTGAGAAGGTCTAAGATAGCTGTGACTCTGAGAATGGGTAGCTTTTTCATGTACCTTACAAAGAAAACACCTATTTTCATAGTTTGTGTGGTGGGTATTCCATGCTTGCTGTTGAGTTCCCCACCTGACTTTCTTTGGCATGTTTTTCCTTGTCAAGTCAGTAAGGGGTGCGGCAATTGCTGCGAAGTTTTTTATAAACTGCCTGTAATATCCTGCTAAGCCTAAGAAACTTTGTTCTTCTTTTTTAGTAGTTGGAATCGGCCATTTGGACATTTTATCTACCTTATCTGTCTGAGGTAGTATTTGACCTTGTTTAACATTGAATCCCAAGAAATCAATACTAGTCCTGGCAATTTTACATTTCTTTGGATTAATTCTTAAGCCTGCCATCCTAAGACAAGTTAAGATTTTATGGAGGTGTTCCATGTGTTCCTCCCAATTTCTACTGAAAATTATGATATCATCGATGTATGCTACCGCAAAGGTTTTGAAAGGGTCTAAGACCTTATCCATGAGTCTTTGGAAAGTGGCCCCTGCGCCATGTAAGCCAAAGGACATATATGTAAAATTAAAAAGACCCTGGGGTGTTGCGAATGCAGTTTTCTCTTTGTCACATGGTCATAACAGGACTTACCAATATCCTTTAGTTAAATCTAAAGAGGACAATATGGCAGCCTGTCCCAGGCGGTCTAAAATGTCATCTATTCACGGCATTGGGTATGCGTCAAATTTCGAAATATTATTGACTTTTCTGAAGTCAATGCAAAATCGAATAGTGCCATCTGGTTTAGGTACCACTACTGGGTGGCTTCTCCACGGGCTATTTGATGGTTCAATGACACCCAATTTTAACATTTTATCTACTTCTTCTTTTATGGTTGGAATTAAATGACGGGGCCATAATCTACCGTTGTCTCGTACTATTTGACCAGGTGGCATGTCTATACAGTGTTCTGCCCAGGTAGTCCTTCCTGGTACATCTGAGAATACATCTTGAAATTGTTCTTGTAGTCTGTCTATATCTTGTAATTGCGCGTCTGATAAATCCTGGCAAATAATTACTTGTCCTTTGCCCGTTGCCCAATCAGGGCCTAAATCTTCTGTTGACACTTCTGCCCAACAAACCTGTCTTTCTTCCCATGCTTTTAATAGATTAACATGGTAAATGCCTGTTTTTTTCTTTCTATCAGGGGTTGCTATTTCATAATCGACCGTATTTATCTTACGCAAAATTGTGTAAGGTCCTTGCCATTGTGCAAATAGTTTTGATTGTTCTGTTGGCAAGAGAAGTAGGACTTTCTGTCCTATTTTAAAGTCTCTCGTTTTCACTCCTTTATCATATCTTTGTTTTTGATTCATTTGTGACACCCTCAAATTTTGACGTGCCAGTTCATGTGCTTTACGTAATCTATTTCTCATGTCCATTACATGTTTAACCACACAGAAGTGTCTTCACCTTCTTCCCACCTTTCCCTAACTAGGTCTAAAATTCCCCTTGGATTGGTGCCATAAAGAAGTTTGAAAGGTGAGAATCCCGTTGATGTTTGGGGTACTTCTCTGATTGCGAACATTAAAGGAGCTAGCATCAAATGCCATTTGCCAGGGTTTTCGAGAATTGCTTTTCTTAACATTTGCTTTAATGTTTTGTTAAACCTCTCAACTAATCCATTAGTCTGTGGATGGTATACTGTTGTGTGAAGAGGTTTTATATCTAATATCTTCCACATTTCTTTTAAAGTCTGACTCATGAAATTTGACCCTTGATCAGTCAAAATTTCATGTGGAAATCCCAGTCTAGTAAATATTTGTAATAATTCTCTTGCCAAAACCTTAGCCGAGGTTGACCTCAATGGTATAGCCTCTGGATACCTGGTGGCGTAATCTATAAGGACTAATACATGAGTATGACCTCCTGCAGATTTCCTTAGGGGTCCTAGGATGTCTATGCCTATCCTATCGAAAGGTTTATCCATCAAGGGCATAGGGATAAGTGGTGCCCCCTTTTTAGGTCTAGGTTGTGTTTTTTGGCACACGATACAGGTTCTGCAAAATTGTTCTATATCTTTGGTCATTCCTGGCCACCAGAATCTTTGTTCTATCCGTGCCTTAGTTTTTTCAACCGCTAGATGTCCTGCTAAGGGAACATCATGGGCCAATATCATCATGTAATGTCTCCATCCCCGAGGAACAATTAGTTTATCCCTCCCCTCCTGGTCAATATAATACAATAACCCGTTTCACATTTCTCTTCCTTTTCCTCCTATCACGATCCCGCCCTCCATCTTGGCGCAGTCCCTCAAGTCTTGTAAAGATGTATCTTCCTGTTGCCATGTTCTCACCCTTTCCCGTGTCGCCTCGGTCATCTCTTGCCAAGCCTTGGACATCTGTTTCCATGGAAGGTATTCCGGGGTTGTCACATTTGAGCACATAGCATCCTGTGATAATACAAAATTATTAAGTCCCTCCCAATCCCGTCCTAATAACATATCGTTAGCTAAGGATGGAACTATTCCCACAGTCATACAGTATTCCTTGTCGTGTACTTGAATAGACGCTATAGTTAGAACATAAGAACATAAGAACATAAGAAGAGCCATGCTGGATCAGGCCAAAGGCCCATCTAGTCCAGCTTCCTGTATCTCACAGCGGCCCCACCAGATGCGTTTGGGAGCGCATGAGACTAGATATCTGTCTCCTGATACCACTCCCCTGCATCTGGCCCTTGAAGTACCCTGGTTTAAAGCCTAGAGATTACACATCTCCATCATGGTTTGTAACCCGTGATGGACTTTTCCTCTAGGAATCTGTCCAATCCCCTTTTGAAGGCATCCAGGCCAGATGCCATCACCACATCCTGTGGCAGGGACTTCCATAGACTTACAATGCGCTGGGTGAAAAAATATTTTCTTTTGTCAGTTCTTACTCTCCCAGCACTCAATTTGAGTGTATGTCCCCTAGTTCTGGTATTTTGAGAGAGGGAGAAGAGCTTCCCTCTATCCACTTTACTCATACCCTGCATTATTTTGTATGTCTCAATCATACCCCCCCTCAAGCGCCTTTTTTCCAGACTAAAGAGGCCCAATTGTTTTAGCCTTTCTTCATAAGGGAGGTGCCCCAGCCCAGTAATCATTTTAGTCGCTCTCTTCTGCACCTTTTCCAGTTCCACTATGTCTTTCTTGAGATGCGGTGACGAGAATTGTACACAATACTCCAGGTGGGGCCTTACTATTGTTTTGTATAACGGCATTATAATGTTGGCTGTTTTATTTTCAATCCCCTTTTTGATAATCCCTAGCATGGAATTGGCCTTCTTCACTGCTGCCACACATTGGGGAGACACCTTCATGGAGCTGTCCACCAACACACCAAGATCTCTTTCCTGACCCGTCACGGATAACTCAGAACCCATGAGTTGATAGATGAAGTTTGGATTTTTTGCCCCAATATGCATTACTTTACATTTGGTTACATTAAAACGCATTTGCCATTTCTCAGCCCACTCCCCCAGTTTGGAGAGATCCTTCTGGAGCTCTTCACAATCTTCTCTGGTTTTTACCACACGGAAAAGTTTTGTGTCATCTGCAAACTTGGCCACCTCACTGTTTATCCCTGTCTCCAGGTCATTTATGAACAGATTGAAAAGCACCGGTCCCAGGACCGAGCCCTGGGGCACACCGCTTTTCACTTCTCTCCATTGTGAAAATTTCCCATTGACACCTACTCTTTGTTTCCGGGATCTCAACCAGTTCGCAATCCATAAGAGGACCTGCCCTCTTATCCCCTGACTATGCAATTTTCTCAGCAGCCTTTGGTGAGGGACTGTGTCAAAAGCCTTTTGAAAATCCAGATAGACTATATCCACCGGTTCACCCAAATCCACGTGCCTGTTGACCTTTTCAAAAAAATTCTAAAAGGTTTGTAAGACAAGATTTACCCTTACAGAAGCCATGCTGATTTTCTCTCAGCAAGGTTTGTTCTTTTATGTGTTTTAAGATTTTCTCTTGGATGAGGCCTTCCACCATCTTCCCTGGGACAGATGTAAGGCTAACTGCCTGTAGTTTCCTGGGTCCCCCTCCTTCCTTTTTTAAAAATTGGTGTGACATCTGCTATCCTCCAGTCCTCCGGCACTGTGGCCGTTTTAAGAGACAAGTTGCATATAACCGTTAAGAGATCTGCAATTTCATTTCTCAGTTCCCTAATAACCCTTGGGTGGATGCCATCTGGGCCCGGTGACTTGTTAATCCTCAATTTATCAATTAGTCCTAAAACCTCCTCTCTTTTAACCTGTATTTGATTTAATTCTTTAGTCAAGAGGGGCGGCTCAGGCAGCGGAATCCGCTCAAGGTCCTCTGTCGTGAAGACAGACGCAAAGAACTCGTTCAGTTTCTCTGCAATGTCCAAGTCCTCCTTAACCTCCCCTTTTCCTCCCTCACCATCCAGAGGCCCAATTGGTTCTCTGGCAGGTTTTCTACTTCTAACATATTTAAAGAAGCTTTTATTATTACCCTTTATATTGCTAGCCATGCGTTCCTCAAAGTCTTTCTTTGCCTCCCTTATCATCTTTTTACATTTCTTTTGCCAGAGTTTGTGTTCCTTTTTATTTTCCTCATTTGGGGATGATTTCCATTTACAGAAGGACCTCTCCTTGTGCTTTAGAGCCTCTCTAACTCCACTCGTTAACCATGCCGGTGTCCTCTTGGACTTAAACGAGCTCTTCTTTCTTTGTGGTATGCACTTGTGCTGGGCCTCTATTATTGTTGTTTTAAACAGGCTCCATGCACTCTGAAGAGATTGGATTCTTCTAACCCTCCCCTTCAGTTTCTCTCTAACTAGTTTCCTCATCTGAGGGAAGTTTGCCCTTCAAAATCAAGGGTTTTTATGTCTGATTTGGTTGACACTCTTCCTCCGACATGCATGGCAAAGGTAATTGCAGCATGGTCACTGTTCCCCAGAGGCTCAGTGACATTCACATCCCTGACGAGGTCCTGAGTATCACACAATATTAGATCTAGAGTTGCCTGTTCTCGGGTGGGCTCCATGACAAGTTGCTCTAAGGCACAGTCATTCAGCAAGTCGAGAAACCCAGTTTCTCTTTCTTGCCCAGAGCTCGCATTGGCCCAGTCAATGTGGGGATAATTAAAGTCCCCCATGATTACTATCCTATCCCTCTTAGCCACCTTCATGATTTCTCTCCTCATTTCAAGGTCCCCCTCAAGTTTTTGATCTGGTGGACGATAGAATACTCCAACTATCACATCACTCTTTGGACCTGGTAGTTTAACCCACAGTGATTCTATGGCGGAGTCAGACCCTCTGTCAATCTCCATTCTGCTGGATTTTATGCCGCCTTTGACATAGATGGCCACTCCTCCTCCAATCCGCCCCTCTCTATCCCTTCTATAGAGTTTATAGCCTGGGATTGCTGTGTCCCACTGGTTCTCCACATTCCACCAGGTTTCTGTTATGGCTATTATATCAATGTTATCCCTAGCTGCCAGATGGTAAAGTTCTCCCATCTTTGCTCGGAGGCTTCGAGCATTGGTGTAGAAGCACTTGTACAGTGGGTCCCGCAACAGCTGCTGCCTTGTTCTTCTCCCCCCACAGCTTTTATTTTCAGTAGACGAACTGTCACATTCCGCTATTCTGCCAGTGTTAATACTTGCTATGTCATCTCTATGTGATTCTCTACCCTCTCCAACCTCATTCCCGAGGATGAGGTGTTCCAACCGGATGCCACACAGCTCCTGTCGGCTTTCCCCAGTTATCAGTTTAAAAGCTGCTCTGCTGCCTTTTTGAGGTTGAGTGCCAGCAATCTGGTCCCATCATGATTCAAGTGCAACCCATCCCTCCTGAACAGGTTTGGCTTGTCCCAAAATGTTCTCCAGTTCCTGACAAATCTAAAGCCCTCCTCTCGACACCATCGCCTCATCCACGCATTGAGGCTTCTGAGTTCTGCCTGCCTGGCGGGACCTGCACAAGGAACAGGTAGCACTTCTGAAAATGCTACCTTGGAAGCCCGGGACTTCAATCTTCTACCTAGCAACCTGAATTTGGCTTCCAAGACTGACCGCTTGGCCTTCCCGACATCATTGGTACCGACGTGTACCATGACCACTGGCTCCTTCCCAGTTCTCTCTAACAAGCTATCTATATTTCTGGTGATGTCTGCAACCTTTGCACCCGGCAGGCAAGTGACCATCCGGTTATCATGCTCCTCACAAATCCATCCCTCCGTATTTCTAATGATAGAATCCCCTAGCACAATGAGCTTCTCTCCTGCAGCCTGCTCATCAACATGTACCTGATCTTGTATCTCATCAATAGTGATGAGGGAGAGATCATCCGGTGGAACCACTTCTTCCTCTATGCGTGCCTCATGAGGTGTGCTGAGGGAAAGAGCTTCAAATTGATTGTGCAAGATGAGACTCTCTGAGCGATGCCTTGGCCTTCTACTCCTTTGAGTCACATTCCTCCACCCATACACCTCCTGAGTTGGGGGAGTGACTTCCTCCTCTGAAGTGTGCCCTGTCTCTTCTTGGACCTGGATAGTCTCTTCCGCTCTGTCCAGGAACTGCTCAAGCTCCTTAATATGTTGCTGGTCCACTATGCGAGCCTCTAGCTGCTGGACCTTCTCTTCCAATAGCGCTACCAGCTTGCACTTGCAGCAGATGTAGTTCTGCACACGCTCTGTCAAGATAACAAACATGGCACAAGTACTGCAGGTAACTACAGCTGCTCCCTCCAACTCCATTTTAACGATTGCAATAAAATGTATTCAAGGTCTCAAAAATGTAAACTTGCACTTTTTTTTAAATCTGGTAAGACTCTTTACTTCTTTTATTGTTTAGTCAAAATCTAACAGTGTAGGGGCCGCTAAAGCACCTCTACTCCAACTGCAAGCACGTCAGGAAGTGTAGGACCTCCTGAGGAGTTGCTCGGCTTGGGAACTCAATTAAACCCAGAATTTTTTTATTTTTATTTAAATAGCTGCTGGTAGCAGCTATTTAAAGCTAAAACTCCGCCCCTTGCTCCTACAAAAAGAAGAAGTTAGCTCTGCCCTTTGGCCGTGTGCTCCTCTGACCAGCCCCTTCCTCTCTGCTGCTCTGTCAGAAGAGGACTGAGAGACTGCTGGTAGCAGCTATTTAAAGCTAAAACTCCGCCCCTTGCTCCTACAAAAAGAAGAAGTTAGCTCTGCCCTTTGGCCGTGTGCTCCTCTGACCAGCCCCTTCCTCTCTGCTGCTCTGTCAGAAGAGGACTGAGAGACTGCTGGTAGCAGCTATTTAAAGCTAAAACTCCGCCCCTTGCTCCTGCAAAAGAAGAAGTTAGCTCTGCCCTTTGGCCGTGTGCTCCTCTGACCAGCCCCTTCCTCTCTGCTGCTCTGTCAGAAGAGGACTGAGAGACTGCTGGTAGCAGCTATTTAAAGCTAAAACTCCGCCCCTTGCTCCTGCAAAAAGAAGAAGTTAGCTCTGCCCTTTGGCCGTGTGCTCCTCTGACCAGCCCCTTCCTCTCTGCTGCTCTGCCAGAAGAGGACTGAGAGACTGCTGGTAGCAGCTATTTAAAGCTAAAACTCCGCCCCTTGCTCCTGCAAAAAGAAGAAGTTAGCTCTGCCCTTTGGCCGTGTGCTCCTCTGATCAGCCCCTTCCTCTCTGCTGCTCTGCCAGAAGAGGACTGAGAGACTGCTGGTAGCAGCTATTTAAAGCTAAAACTCCGCCCCTTGCTCCTGCAAAAAGAAGAAGTTAGCTCTGCCCTTTGGCCGTGTGCTCCTCTGACCAGCCCCTTCCTCTCTGCTGCTCTGCCAGAAGAGGACTGAGAGACTGCTGGTAGCAGCTATTTAAAGCTAAAACTCCGCCCCTTGCTCCTGCAAAAAGAAGAAGTTAGCTCTGCCCTTTGGCCGTGTGCTCCTCTGACCAGCTCCTTCCTCTCTGCTGCTCTGCAGAGAGTTTTGTATCTCCATGTATACATTTCACTTGAATACATCCTCGTTGTCCCACCCCTTTCAGTTCCTGTACCAACGATTGTCCGCAACTCGTGTCTGTTAACGCCTTCTTATGTTCTCCGTTCACCCACACATCCACTTCCCACTGTTTTCTTTTATCTGAATGGTCCCTAGATTTTTCTATTTTTCCTGCGTCGGCCCACGCACAGTTGAAGAGCGGACATTGTTTTTTAAAATGATCTGCGGAGCCGCAGATGTAACATACGGATTTCCGCTGTCCTGATGTTGGGAAGGTCAGGCTTGGACGATCCGGAGGGCCCCATGTGATTTTGGATCCTGGTTTTCTTGTTGGGTTCAGGGTTTCTTGCTGTTGTCCTTTATTTTCTTGATCCATTTTGGTTGGATTCTGCTGCGTGGGTGTCGCCATCTTGTCTGGTATAGGCATCCGCTCTCGTGGTTTCTCGTGCGATCCCATCATCTCGCGAGAGTTGAGTTGTCTCTCGTTGTTGTTGTTGCAATTTTCCAGCAGGCGGACTACTTCTTCTAAATTTGTTGGTTGGTTCCTTCTAACCCAGTTATTAACAGACGTACTTGCTGTAGTCAATAATTGTTCTATCACTAACTGGTCAATCGCTTCCGCAAACGTCCTTGATTCTGGGCATAGCCATTTAATTACATTGGCTTTCATCCGTTGCGCGAGAGTTCGCGGATGGACGCCTGTTTGCATACGTAAGTCTTGAAATTTTTTCCTGTAGGCTTCTTCGGATATGTTAAAAGTTAACAGGATGGTTTTCTTGACAATATCGTATTGTGTTGCTTCTTGTGGGTTTAGTGCATCAATTATAGTTTGTAATTCGCTGGTGAGACATGGAGTGAGGATTAAAGTCCATTGGTCTTTTGGCCATTTCGCGGCGATGGCCGTGCGCTCAAATGTATTTAAAAATGTTTCTATGTCGTCTGCTTCAGTCATTTTCTGTATCTTAACAGGAAGTTTCAATATAGGTGGGTCTTCTCCGCGTGTTTTCGACTCCTGCTTTGGTGCTAATTGTTGTGTTGCTTGCATGTCATACTTGTCTAAGCGGTCCATTAATTTCTTATTCTGATCCGCCAGCATATCGATCATTTTTTCTTGTCGGCTTACAGTATGACGGAGCCAATCCTCCGTATTTTGCTGATCTTCTTTGAATATTCTTTCCCGTTGGGCGCCAATTTGTACGGGTTCATTAAACTCAATTAATGGTTCATTCGAGTATTGAATATTCACGTGCGGACTTGTATGAAAATCAAATAAACTTTTATTGAACAATTCACCAACTGGGTTAACATTTCTCTCTGTTTCTTTGTTTACAACATTGGGAGTTAAAACAGGCAAACTTCCGGTTACAGAACCAACATGAGCATTAACTTTTCCCTCTTCAAAGAACGGATTATTTTTACTTCTTAAACTTTGGGATAACGATTTTTCTCCAAACCGCCATGAGGTTTCTGGAAAGTAGGCGGGAGAGCTCGTAAGGGGTGTTCCCACCCCCACCCAGGGATCCATCCTGGTGGGTTTGATCGAGGGGAATCTCCTTGAAATCCAGCTCTCCACGTATTAGGTCCTCTAGAAGAATTACATACGATTTGAGGGGATGGAAGAGGCAGACCAGTTTTTTCCTCCTCCCTTTCCTCCTTAACGTTTGAGACCCCCTCTCCTTGTAAACCGTTATTTTCTTAACTGTCCCTCCGTCGCGAGCCTTCTCCCTCGCGCCCCTCCCATTTGACTTTCCTTTCTCATCTCCTCCCATCTGAATTCCCTTATCTTTATATATCTTTTCCACCTTTAATTCTTCTGTTTGTATTCCTATGTTAACTATTTCTTTCTCTTCATCCAGCTTCACTTGCACCCCTATATGCCAAGATTTACCCACTATATATTTATGCTTGACCTCCCCCACCTGGACCTCTTGATCCTTAATATCTTTCTTAATCCACCCCATTACTTGTATACCCACTGATTTCCCTATCCCCATTAACCCTTTGGTCTGACATCCTGACTCCATCAGTATCTTGTCTATGTATGAATCCTCCACGGTTTGAGTCCCTATATTTTTAATATCACTGGCTGCCTCTTCCAACTCTTCTCTCAACATGTCCCAGGCCTTGATTCGCTTTACCATCGCTAAATAGCCCTCCATAATCGTTGTAGATTGTTCTTTTTTTACCTCTTCCCTGCTATCCTTTTCCTTCCCCCCCAGGAACAGTTTTCCAGGCTGTTCTTCTATTTCCTGTCTCCTGTCTCCTGTATCCCATGTTTGTTGTGTCATTTCAATTTCTCTTGCGGACGGACCAACATTCTGGATGACCTTTGGTCGAGTGTCGGCCTCACACTTGTGTCATGTTAAAGACTAATAGATCTATTGTACCAGGAGTTGTGAACTAAAACCCACCTCATCACATGAAGTACACTCGAGTCCACAAAAGTTTATGCTGTCATAAATCTCTTTGTTTTTACTAACTTTTTGTCCCTTTTCTGAGAAGGTCTAAGATAGCTGTGACTCTGAGAACGGGTAGCTTTTTCATGTACCTTACAAAGAAAACTCCTATTTTCATAGTTTGTGTGGTGGGTGTTCCATTCAAGAGAGACAAAATACACTGATGATAAAGTACTTACAAATGTTGACAACTCAACAGCTAGGCAGTGTAGGAGGAGGGCTTACTACACAAACATTATTTTCGTTCTTAAGTGTTTTTGAACAAAGAATATACTGAGCTTCACAATTTTGAGTTTCTTAAAGAAAGTAGTAATTCTGATACATAGTTTCATACCAAGTCCTTGGAAGAATGCTAAATCATTATTTTAAAGTGATATTTCCCAGGCTTCACTTATGGAAACATAAATACTTGTCTTTGCAAACACTGCAGTGTGGCACCTCAGTGCAGCTTTGATAAAAGATGACAGAGTGTACATTCTGTTGTAAAACCCTTTTATGTGCTGAGATAATTTGTTTTGTTGTGTTTTATTAAAAAACTTCATAGATGTTTGGAAGAACTTAATTCTAGCACATAGAAACAAGTTTTATTCTCATAGGTCTGAATACTTTTTCTTTTCATTTTAAAAATGAAAAAATCGTTAATTGGATACATACTTAAGTACACTGAGAGGGCTGGGTAAAGCAGAATGTGTGTGTGTGTTGTGTTTTATTCTCACTCCCATGTCCATGGAGTTTTCTTGAATACTTTTTGCCTTTTCATTTTTCCCTGGTGGTCTCCCAAAAATGAAAAATCAGGCGAGATCGGATGTGCTTAGGGCATCTAGGCAGCACATAAAGCAAGTAGAGCTTATTCCCACCCTAGTATCTCATTTTCTAGTTTCACGTCATACAGGGTTGCGGGACTGTGTTGCCTAGGGTCCAGGGAGAAGATGAAGGTTCCTAATAACCAAGCCCAGGGTTCTCCTGGAGTGGACTTAGACCCAGCCCAAAATTGCTTGCCACATTTCAAACTGTTTCACGCCAAATGGTGTAGGTTCCCTACTAGGTGCAGTGTTCTGTGGGTGCCCTTTCATCCCTTTATTCTGAATAGGATTTCATGTCCACTACTACTACATTGTCTTGGTAACAGCTGTTATTATATGGTTGAGAAATCATTATTTCATTTTATGTGTATTGCCAGGTAAGGGATCTAGAGTCTATTGGGTCTGGAGGTGAAGCTGCTGATTTTCCAATGTAAAGGCTTGCTGTAGGTTTCAGTAACTATCCAGAATACAATGTACAGTTTATTTTCATGCAAGATTTATGTAAGAAAAAATAGAGAAAGGAACAAGGTAGTTTCGTTTTGCATTGCTACTGTCTCTATCAGTCAGTGATCCTCAATCTTTTTGAAGTCTTAACCCCATTGAAGCCAGGTCACCTGTGACCCACCATCACCACATTTGCATAAAAGGTGTTTTTAATAGGGTAAATAATATATTCTCGGAAACTAGAGGCTTATTTGTTACCCCAAAGGCCCTGCTTCTCACACTGCACATACACACCAGTTTTAATAGTAAACTCTGAAAGGTCAAGGAAGAACATATATAACAAGGGCTACAACCAAGGTTCTCTCTAAGCGCTGCGGCCCTGCAGCTGCACAAGTCTTCTGTTCCTGAAGGAATCTGTGATGGGGAAGTTACTTGTGTGTGCATGCTTAGCATGCATGCATGGAAGAAAGCCATGCCTAGTGGGAATGAAAGTTAGAGGGCATATTTGAAGATTCTCAGACATCCAGGTGAGTTTATATAGAAATTGAGTCATGGACTTCTTTTCTTGAGAGACTGAAACAACTTCATCAGTCTGAGGAAAGCTGGTTGCGAGTCCTCCATTTTATAGTTCACTTTGACATCATGTCACCCTGGTCCGAAATAGGCTCATAGGTGGACAATGGCCCAAGGTGTGTGAAAGTCTCACCTTTACAACCTTCCCAACACCTATAAAGTATGAGTTATTGCTGGTGGAGGTGTGAAGTATTTTTGATTTGTCTGGGCCTTGCTGGTGAAGGTGTGAAGTATTTTTTATTTGTCTGGGGATTGTTAAAATCACTGTTTGATAAGTAGCAGATAGGCTGTGCCTGAACCCCACACCTCTGTTGAGAGGAGGGTTTTCAATACTCACATGAATGGCTTCCCTGACCCCTCTCTCAAACCACCTAAGATAGGGAAGGAAAAATAGACAAGCTGCATTAAGATAGGTGGTTGTAAATATGGTAAATCAGTCAAGCCAACTCAAAATTGTAATAAAACCATGACATGCATAGTGGATTTATCACTCGCTGCTAGAATAGGTTGTTTTTTCCTCATGGCAGAAGGTGTAGAGAAGTAGCAGAATGTGGGTACTAATTAGTGATGCCCCAGTCTTTTATCATGGTTACCTCATCCTTTGCATGATGATCAAGGTCAGCCTGCAGCTTTTGCCAATTAAAGTAATTAAAACTTTTAGAGCAAGGTATACTTAGACTACATACAAATATAAATATGTAGGGATTGTCCTTTTATATGGAATGGAGGTTTTATCTCCTGCAAAACCCAGAACTGAATTGCAAATTGGTTTTGCTACTGTTGGCTCTCATAAACAATTGCAGCACATTCTCTCCACCATGCAAAGTCAATTTGGCAAACAGGATTGTTTGCTCCTGCTGGAATTTACAGAGAACAGCTCTTTTACCCTCTTTCCTGGTTTCTCCTGAGAACTTTATGCAAGCGGTACCTGTTAAAAACCTCTTGCGTTTTTGGGCTTCTGTCCTCAGAGGCACACAATTTCTCCATAGACACTTCTCTAGGCTTATACATGGTTCCAGAGAATTCTATTTTTTTTTTTTTTTCTTTCTTTCTTTCATGGCCAGTTTCTCATAACATGCTATCCCATTTCAGCTATCTTTAGTTTGTCAAAAATCATCCAAAATCTTTAAATGTAGCCAGACTTGTTTACTGGAACTGAATGAGAATATTTATGAGTCACAAGTGGATGTCTTTCTTAATCCATGTAGTGATCTTACTAAGAAACGTTAATAGTATTTGGAATTCATCAATATTTTACAGCTTCCCACACTGAGCTTCGTGCTTCCAGTGCTGCTTAGCTGTTCTCAAAGGGCCAATCACTTGCATTTTTGACAGGTGTGTAAACAAATGGCTGATGAATACTTGAGTAAACTTTCAGCTGCCACAAGAATTGTGTTCCAGGAAAGGAGCCTTTTGTTTGTTTGTGGAAGCTGCATTTCCCAAGTTAGAAATGTTTGCATACTATCCCTTTTGATCAGATGGCAAATTGTGCCCTCCCACAGTCTTGAAACATTGCTCGATTGTCACAGCATCTTCAGATAAATCGATGAGTCCCAGCAAACATTTTAATAAACTTCATGTCAAATTTTGACAAATAAGGCTTGATAAACTAAGTTGGGAGAAATTATATTTATGATATGTTTTGCTTGTTATTTAGCATTGGGAGTGATTATGGTAAAATGGAATTACTGTATGTTCTCAATTTCTTTTTTTACTTTTTTTTAACGAATGCTGCATCCCATGTTTGCCTGCATTTATGCCACACGGACTGTTCTGCATTTCTTAAACCATGGTGTACTTTTTCCTATTTACAGTGTGATCAAGTATTTGTTTTTATAGCAAAAGCTTTTTTAAAAAAACAAAAGCAAAACAAGCAAGGCTGTTATTTGAGACCTGACTCACATCTGCTGTGATCGTGAATACATTGAATGAAATGTAGACAGCCACTTTCTTTTACATGTTTGACAAGCAAAATGTTTCCATAAATTATTGGTTAGCTCCTATGACATACCAGCTACAAATTTAACCGTAACAGCAAATCATGTTCAGGAGGAAAACATTCCAGTGCCTCTGAAATGGTTTTGCTGTCAACAACCACCTCAGGTTTATTTACAAGACAACTCAGGCCTGAACAAGCAGGTAATCTTCTGATTTTTATTATTTTGCCTACACAAACAAGGTGGGATGAAATTCATCTTATTTTATCCGTGGGGCTGTTGTTGGTGAATCAGTGATCAGGTTTTTAGATAATAATTTTTAACCTGCAGTTCCCCCAAACACTTGTTTCTCTAGAGATAAAAGGGAAGGGTGGAAGGCAGGTGCAAAGTTGAGTCATTTTGAAGTTAAGAGCAAATTCAGTTGTTTGCTTTTGGTACCAAAGTCTTTGTAATATGGCCTCATTCAAGGGAGGGCCAGACAAGGCCCTTAAGATTATGTGTATACTAATGGCATTAAAATCACATTTGAATAGATGCACATTCCCCATGTCTACCTAAGCCTAGCCTCCAAACCTAAGACAATAGAAGTGAAATCACTCAAGACAGTCTCCACAGCCCTCAACAGGTGCTGTCACCTTCCCCCTTGCTCACTATTGATAAATTTGTAAAGTCCTTTCAAATAGATTGTTAAGTATTTAAAGAGAAGCATTAATGCAGTCCTTTGTTCCTGCCATCGACCATTGAGATTATTGCTTATAGCAGTGTTGCCCAAACTGTGCAGTATATCTGCGGGGCACCAGGAAGCCAACCTGAGGGCGCCAAAGAACCCCTCCCCCCCCAGTATCATTCAGCACTTGGAATTTCTCTGGTATTCATGCATGGCGGAGTGACTGAGTTTCCTGCCATCCTGTTGGTAAGGGAGCCTTCCCTGCCTGCTTCCCCCACCACAATAATGCAGCTTCTCTGCTGCTGAAGTCAGGTCACAAGTGAATTTCCATTAAACCACCTGTATGTAAGATTCCAGCTTCATTTTGTGGCCAGTACTGTTAATACAGCTCGAGAAGTTGTATTCATGTGTTTTATTTTTTATTTTTTCAAGCAGTGCCTAAGTAAAACAACAGGTACCAATCACACCCTTATGCCAATCCTACTGTACTGGGGAGTTGCAGTCAGTGGTCACTAAGTCAAGGGAACCAGGAGTCAAAAAGGTTTGGAACCACTGGCTTCTACTGTGCGTGGAGCTATATCCATTGATGTCTGGTTGCTTTGTATGGCAAACAACAGTATGATCCATGTTCAAAAACACAGATGATACCATGAAAATAACGCCAACAGCCAACTTCCAAACTGTGTAGGACTCTTCCTTAGACTGAGCATTGTGGAGCTTGTGGGGGCAGGAAAAAAAATCTGAAATTAATCCATCTTTAGCTGGAAACTAAAGAACCTCCTCTATATTTCGAATGCTGTAGTTAGGAGAATGCTGTGAGGTGTAAATATGTGGGTGCAGTGGACTAACTGTTGTTATTCAGACTGTTCCCCCCCCCACCTTGTGTAGGATCAGGCTACTAAATGTTTAGGACAGTAAACAATGCTTAAACTAGAAAGTAATCCTCTTTTATTACCTATTCCTATGTTTAAAGGCTAATGGCTTTGAGATCAATTGAGGAGACAATGTATATACTAGTGACACTGAGGAGTCCTGTGTGTCATACTAGAAGCTCTTAATGACAAAGACTTCCAAGCACTGAGTTCAAACAGTACAGGAAGTAAGTCCCCTTTCAAAGCGTCTATCTAGACAGTGCATTAGTAGGACACAAGCTTTATTCAACTATTAGATATTTTATGTCCTCAGTCACTCAAGCTGTGTCACCATGCAAATAATTTTACTCCTGAGGATATATCTCTTTTCTCTTGGATGAATGAATGTTACATAAATGTGAAAACATATTTCCATCTGCATTAAGTCTCGATGGTGAGGGAGAGGAGACAGAAAGCAAGCCACGTGGCAGGCTTAGGCAGGTTTTCTCTTAACATTATTACACAGAGCAAGCACCAGTGCAGTGTGAGCAAATGCACCACATGCAGATGGCCTTGGGTTCAGCTACAGACAACTGAACAGACAAAAATTTTTTTTTTGCCCAGCATGTTGTCAGTCTGTGCAACTCCCTGCCATAGGATGTGGTGATGGCATCTGGCCTGGATGCCTTCAGAAGGGGATTGGACAGATTCCTGGAGGAAAATTCCATCACAGGTTACCAACCATGATGAGGATGTGTAATCTCCAGGCTTAAAACCAGGGTACTTCAAGGGCCAGATGCTGGGGAGTGGTATCAGGAAACAGATATCTAGTCTCATGCGCTCCCAGACGCATCTGGTGGGGCCACTGTGAGATACAGGAAGCTGGACTAGATGGGCCTTTGGCCTGATCCAGCATGGCTCTTCTTATGTTCTTATTAACTGCCATCCAAAGGCTGGAAATTGTCTCTCCCTCTTGGCTCTGCCAGTCAGCAAATTCATAGCCTAACTCAGGCATTCAGAAAGGGGTTAATTTGAAAATGTAAGCAGAAATTATTTTAAACTCCTCCAGTCCTTGTTCCTGTCTCTACATGAAGAAAGCTTGTCCAAAGGGAGAAGGGTACATGTAGAGAGATTCCATGTGTAGCAAATGTCTCTCTACTGACTGTCCTTTTCCATGTGAAGTCATTTTGATGAGGATGGGACTACAATGCTTTCACTCACATATTAGAGGACTGAAAGGGAAGAACGGTATTGTTAGGAATCAGGAACAACTGTCATTTGCAAGCTCTGCACACGGACAGTGAGATTTTTATCCTGTAACTCAGCGAGCTCTACTGGCAAATATAAGGAGTATAGTTTTATTTCTATTCCTTGGGTTTTGCTAAGTATAACTTTTTAAAAAAAATCCAGGGGGAAGGAAACACAACATTATTAACTTGTGTAATATTTATTGATGTTAAACCCACATGGTATCAGCACAACAATTCAAAGGAGTATGAATTGTACATTTTTTTTATAAATACAAATAAAAAGAAGCAAAATGCTACTAGTGAAGCTAATCAAATAGTAGGTTAGTAAATCATGTTTGAGAAGAATTTGATAAGTGAAGAATACAACATACTTGGCTAGAGGATGACAGTAGGGCCCTTTCATACAGATTGTGTATGACAAAATATGTAAGAAATTCCTATAACTGAGATTGTAGCCATCTGCAGCAGTTTGCATAGAAAAGTAACCTCTGTGGTGTAAGTTTTTAATTAGCCACTAAGATCTTCGTTTGTTTACTTAACAATGAGATGCAAAGCAATACATGTATAACAGTAATGCAAAATATATGGTGTGGTACATAATACAAAACTTCTTTTTTTAAAAAAAAGTACTATACTTGAATAACTGAGCTCAAATAAGGATCAATATTTTTATTATAAATAAAGTACTATAAACGTGCTTCATATAAGGAATACAGTGTTTTCCTTTTGTAGCAAAGTACTCTTGTACCATCAAAACGACCTTTTTTCCCTCAGTGTTCTTCTTCTTCATCCCAATTAAAATTAGTTAATTTTTCATTCCAGTCTAGGTGAAGCCCAACAGAACTGGTCTGTATTCTAGAAAATCAAGTTTTTACCGACTTCACAAGGCTCCAGCCATAGGCAGGTTATTGTTGATGTGGCAGTAAAGCAATAACACAAAAATGTAACATCTAGTATACATGCATACAGTGTTTCAAATGTTAACACCATTTCCTTAACATTCTGCAGCCCCCCCATTATCTACCCAGCTATTCTCTACAGTATGTGCTTACTATATCCATATTGCAGACTCACTCCTTCCCCCACTTACTCTATGCTCTAAATTATCTTCCTTTCTGTTAAGAGAGGTCAATTGATTCTCCAGTATTTCTTTTTAGAAGAACTTCAGATAACCATGGAATTTCAGAGAGATGAAGTGCAATGTTTTCACCTGTTATCCCCTTAAGGAAGGTCTCGCCTTTTGCCCGTGTTACATCCCGCTGTTACTAACAGGACACTGTAAAATAACCCATTGTACTGCCTGTATTTTAAATTATTTTATGGTCAGCTTCCCTTGGCAGTACATTTATAGGTGAGCCACTACTTTATTGCCAAAAGTCAAATGAGCCTTGGGGTGTGAAACCTTCCAAGCACAATTGATGCAAGAATAGAAAGCCATTCATCATGAAGCCCTTCACATCGACGTCTCATTTCCATTCTCATTTTATTCCTTCGGTATTGCACATTTTCATAGTCACTGTATGAGCGCATTGCTGATAAACCTGCCATGGTGTGGTGGCCCAGTACAATGGCTAGCATTATTAAGAGCACCTACAGCTTGCAAAGGCACTTGGTGAGAAGTCCTGCCATGTGCTTGCTTTTGAAAAATCACATTCGCTCCAGGTGTTGGCTTGGGTGAATGCAATTGTTCAAAACAGCGCTACCCACAAAGTAGAAAGAACTGGTTGTGGCGAAGGTGATGGTTTGTGTGTGTGTGCATGGGCTGTGACATTTCAACTGAACAACCAGCCCTTGTTCTTAATGTGTTCACTCAGTAAGAAATATACGCTCAAGGTGTTGGTTATCTTTTGCGCACACAAGTGTCTGCCGTTCACATAAAGTAGCATAAATTATCATTGGTCAAGACAATGGCTTTCAGTGTTTTCACTTTAAAAGAAAAATCTAAGCGCCAATAATGAAGATTTACAAATCATCGCTTTCTACCAATCCAGATTGCAGGGTCAGATGTGCCGGGTTTGCTTCTGGCTGAAAGGCAGCTTTGATGTCTAGTCCTTGGTCAGAAAGTGCCGCATATCGACTAGCCGAGGGACGCACCTTCTTTGGCTTGGTGGTCTGGGGCTGTTGTTGCCACTGAGCTGCAGAATGAGAGAGAGAGAGAGAGAGAGAGAGAGAGAGAGAGAGAGAGAGAGAGAGAGAGAATTCGGTCATGATTGCAGCAGAAACACTACCATTTCTTAGTACAGTGATCCCCGCCTATTGGAGGGGTTAGGGACCCGACCCGACCCGGGATAATTGAAAATCCGTGATATGCGGATGCAGGTCAGGTCAGGCCTGAGGTGCCTAGTTGGGGGCTTTTGTATTTACCCCCCAGCCTGGCGCTGCCCCAAATGGGCCTGCAAGGGACTTCCTTGGCCTTTGGGGGCCTTCAGAAAGCTAGGAAGGCCCTCACAGGCTTGTTTGGGGCAGTGCCAGTAAGTAAGGGAGGCCTGAAACAGGCCTTTCCCCCATTACCCCAAGGGGCCTTTATTCATATACTACGGTCCCGTGATATAGCAGGACTGCAGTATATGAACCACGAATGGGCAGGGGACCATTGTAGCTGTGAAGTGGCTGATGCATTTTATCCCCTAGTGGTGGGACGCCCCTTTTAAAAATAAAAAATATTTAGGACCTCGCTACTTGTCAGAGCGCCTTCTTTCAATGAAAACCGCCCATAATACCTGATCCTCCCAGACTAGGCATTTGAGGCAACTAACACCATGAGAGGCCTGAAAGGAAAAAACAAGAGATAGGGCCTTTTTCGCCATTGCCCCTCGCCTGTGGAATAACCTTCCACCAGACATCTGCCTGGCCCCCCTCATTGGCTGCCTTGAAAAAACTATTAAAAACTTGGCTATTTAAGCAGGCACTCCCTCAAGTATAATGTAATTTCAATGTTCACCCATTAAATGATGATTTTAACTGATTAGCCTGCCAATAATAATGCATTGTTTTATGTCACTTTAATATTATTTTTATTTTTATTTTATTGTGTTACTATTTTATGGTTTTATTGTATGAATTGTTTGAATTTGTTAATTGTTGTAAACTGCCCAGAGTGACCTCGCTGCCAGATGGGCAGTATAAAAATCCAATAAATAATACAAACAAACAAACAAACAAACAAAAACTTTCATTCTGGAATGGCAAAAAAAACCTATCAGTGAAGCTGAAGCAAACATAGGGCCTTTTCACACGACCCCTAAGATCCGCTGGCCACTTAAATTCGGACCAGGGATCTTGGGGGTTCGTTGCTCTTCCTGCGTCCCCACCCCTCCACACTTCCTTGATCCTGTCTGCGTGAGGGGAGGGAGGAAGAAAGAGAGGAAAAAATGCAGGCTCACCTTCGAAGCTGATCGAAGCCCCGTCGTCCTGATTCCTTCTCTTCTGGTTTTTTTTTTGCCTCCCGCCCCTTCTCTTAAAGGGGCAGGAGGCAAAAAAAAAAAAAAAAAGAAGCGAGGAGAGCCCTGCACTCACCAGATTAAATCCGGACCTGGGGATTTTCACTCTTCTAGAGCAGGTACAAGAAAAGTGCGCTGGGACGTGCTTAGGTGGGTGTGGTCGCACTTAATTTCCTGCAAACTCCGGAGCTGATGGGAAACAATTGTAAGCTCCGGAGCTGGCAGCCATTTGCTGCGGAGTTTAGGGGTCGTGTACAAAGGGCCATAAAACGCCTGCTCGGGTAGGATTCACTGAATGTCACTGGAGAGAGAGGAGGGTGTTGGAGGTTTGGCCAGTAAATCTACTAACCAGAACAGGTACCAATGTGTTCTGCAGTCTTCTGTAGCATCACAAGTGTTTCAGTATCTTTACTCTTTATGACTGTCCTCTACTTTACTCCATGCTCAAAGACCTCTTTGCCTCTCTGCCTCTTACCCTCACTTGTTTGTGTTCTATTTTTGCCCACCCTTCTTGCCCGCCTTGCCTTGTGGGGAACGTGAAACCACTACAAGTACCATTCACTTTCAACAGTCCAAAGACTCAAGACCTTTCTCATCATCATATGCCAGCTAATTGGGATTCACAACAGAGTATATACTTCCGGAGGCACCTGAAGCCAATCAAGACATTTCACTAAGTCCACTAAATGCTTATAAATCTTGTGTTTCTTTCATATTTATTTTATTTACTTCAAATATTTTTACCCCACCTTTCTCCTTTAAAAATAGAATGCTGGCTGGCTTACATAATTAAAATTATTTGATGAGTATACGAATGCCAAAAGAAATACCATACAAACAAATAAACAAACACTGGCAGCACTAAAACCCATTCGAAGCAGTACAACAAAGCCAACTTAGGCAGCCAGTAACTCAGGGAAAGCTTGCCTGCAGAGAAAAGTCTTTGCCTGCTTGGGGAAGGACAGCAAAGATGGGGCCAGCCTATCCTCCTGTGGGAGGTTGTTCCAAAGTCTGGAAGCAGCAGCAGAAAATACTCTTTCCCATAGGCATCCTATTTTTAAAATGTCCTCTTAAAATATCTTGGGGATACATCGAGAAATAAAATATCTAAATCAGTCCCGAGGAAATCCAGTTCAGAAGATATTTGTGAAGCACAGCTGGATGATTACAGTGACTGGATAAATGGATACCGAGTCCCCTGGACACCTAAGTCCCCTGAAT
Source organism: Phrynocephalus forsythii (assembly GCA_029282475.1). NCBI lineage: Eukaryota > Metazoa > Chordata > Lepidosauria > Squamata > Agamidae > Phrynocephalus > Phrynocephalus forsythii. The sequence goes on from JAPFRF010000007.1 coordinate 38,135,426, forward strand.
CTATGAAACATGCATGCCATGTAGAAGATGGCCAAGTTTTTGCTTGTTTGTTTCATTTTTTTGCAATTCCATTGCCCAGCAGAACGTTCATGTAAAAATACTCCCACAAAATGACTGGTACTGACGACTCCCAGCAAGTACTGGGACTGACTCCCGAGGGTCACTAGTAGATTTTGTAGGCAGCTGCATGTTTCACAGGTAAGTGGGTGCAATAAAGATAAGCCAAATACTGCTGTTCAAGTTTACGTTTGGACCAATCTGTCCAAATACTAAAAGCAATCCGACCAGTATCTTACTGTAGACATCCAGCCTTGCTGTGCAGGATACAATCCCAGCTTCGTTCTTTGCTGACACCGTGTACCAACCAGCATCTTCTTTTGTAGCTCCCTGAATAAGTAGGCAGATGTAACCATGATTATCCTGGTGCATACTAAAAGGAAATAAAAATAAAGATTGTGAGATGAGTGCATACCTAAATGATCTTGACTCCGATAAGTAAATTCTAACTGGAATGAGAAGGAAGAGAGGCAAATGTCTAAGTTCCTTGGACAGGGAGATATGGAATCTGAACTTAAAATTTAAAACACAACCTTCTGCTGTTTAGCAGAGGTTTCTATAGTTCTCAGTGAGATTAACTACTTTAGCTACTTTCGAAGTTTTCACCAATTCAACAGTTTAAAAAAAATGAATATAAAGAGTGACGCACAAAGTATTAATACAACTCACTATTTGTAAGAGAGACCCAGAGATTAACAAAGGCAGAGGAGACTAACCTGACTCTGTCAGTACTGCATGTGAGTGACTCATTTTCCTTCTTCCAGAAGATCTGAGGGTGTGGTGCCCCTGAAACTCGGCATTCCAGTCGCACTGGGTACCCCTCAGCTACTCCTGTATTCTGGAGTTTCTCCACAAACACGGGTGGCTTGTGTGCTTCCTTAGCTGCCAAGGAAAAGGAAAATGAGATGAGATCCCATGCTTATGTTTCCATTGATGTCATAAGCAAATGACACAGAGTAGCACACAAAAAAGGAAAACGTCCTTCCTCTGCTGTTTATGAAATGTGCTGTCCTAACACAGGAATCGAATCCTCCTTGGAAGTTTAGGAAAAGAAACTATCCACCCTCAATCATAAGAGCATTGTTCAGGTGTAACAATAAATGAGAAACCCCATGTCTGCGGGGGATCACTTCCAAGGACCCCCCCCCCCGGGATACTGAAAAATGCAGATAGCAAACTCTATATACTGTATTTGTAAGGTCAACAACTGAGGCTGGCAGGTGATGACGATCATCTGTCAGGTTCAAGATGTCAGGAGACTAGGCAAAATGGTGGCAAGTTAGCAGTACATGATAGTCTTTGGTTCCTTTTAGTGGCCAGTTCTGGAGATGGCATTATATAAAGATGTATTTCTGGGCTTTTTCATTTAATATTTTTAATGTTTTTAGATTGTGGATAAGTGAAACTGCAGATACTGATCTCACAAGTCCCTCGTACTCAGAATTCTGGCATATTGTTCATCAGGAGCATAATCATGTATGCTTCTTGATCATCATCACTTAATTCCTGTCAGCAGAAAGAGTGGCTAATTAATTAGAAAAAATTGCCACACAATTTCTAAACATGACTACAGATTGTTTCCCAAAATCTTATGGACTCTTAAGATCTGACTTCCTGCTGGTCTTGAAAAATGTAAAAGTGTAACTAATTATTGCCCAAACCCACAACAGTCCAAAGGAGAATAGGAATAATCTCATGGAATCACAATCATAATAATTCAAGGAGTTCTAAAGTTGCAGAATAAGTAGTATGATTGTGCAAGATTCCTGCATGAAAACTTTACCTGCAACGATTAGTTCCAGGCTGAATGTGTTCTGACCAGCTCGGTTAGTGGCAACACAGGTATACATGCCAGCATCTCTCGCCGTGACCGGCTCTATGATCAGGGAATGGACGCCATTTTCACGTACAAGCATTTTGTGGGAGGTGTCTGAACGTATGACTCTTCCATTCAGTTGCCAACTGATATCTGGAGTTGGCAAGCCACTGACCTTAAAGAGAAGGCAGCAGAGACCTCAATGAGAAACACAGTAAGATGGGGAAAAAGATACAGGTGCTTGCTTCAATACACTATATTCTGGACAACTGAAAGACCACACATGGTGGTCTGTTATCAAATAGCTAGGTTAGCATAATGTTATGAAACATGGCACTAAGCCACCTATCCAGGCCAAAAATAATGTGCATTTCATATGAAAGCATAAGAATGAGCTGTCAGCCTATACACAGCTATTTGTTTACTTTAGATTTTTAGCTTAACCATCTTGCATGTGTTACAAATACGCTAAAGTCAGTCATCAGAGAATTAGTGATGCAACATGATTATGCATCATTTGACATGTCAAGCGATATAAAAGATGAATGTCTACTGACATCAACCACCATGGGAGAAAAGCTTTTTTATTATTATCTTTAAATGGAAATAGTGTTGTGACATCCTAATTTTTAAACTGACAGCAAGCCTTCAGAGACAGTATAAAATCAAGTTGAAAGGAAAAATGGAAAGACGGATTCTTATACAGCATTGTGATTCTAGCACATTATGGTTCTTTGCTCAAATTCACTAAACCATAAGAGTTACATGCATGAATCTCAATTTCAAATGTTCCCCTGCACCCTCTCCCCTACATAGCAGGAAAGAAGAACAAACCATCATCCAGTTTTACTTTCCATGATACCCAGCACATATGAACCAAGAATTCTTGGTTTTAAATAACCCCTAGTTAATTGGAAAATAATTGAACATTAAAGCATAGGTCAGTGTTGGCGAACTTATGGCACGGGTGCCAAAGGTGGCACTCAGAACCCTTTACATAAGAACATAAGAAGAGCCATGCTGGATCAGGCCAAAGGCCCATCTAGTCCAGCTTCCTGTATCTCACTGTGCGTTTGGGAGCGCATGAGACTAGATATCTGTCTCCTGATACCACTCCCCTGCATCTGGCCCTTGAACTACCCTGGTTTAAAGCCTAGAGATTACATATCTCCATCATGGTTTGTAACCCGTGATGGACTTTTCCTCTAGGAATCTGTCCAATCCCCTTTTGAAGGCATCTAGGCCAGATGCCATCACCACATCCTGTGGCAGGGAGTTCCATAGACTTACAATGCGCTGGGTGAAAAAATATTTTCTTTTGTCAGTTCTTACTCTCCCAGCACTCAATTTGAGTGTATGTCCCCTAGTTCTGGTATTTTGTGAGAGGGAGAAGAGCTTCCCTCTATCCACTTTACTCATGCCCTGCATTATTTTGTATGTCTCAATCATATCCCCCCTCAAGCGCCTTTTTTCCAGACTAAAGAGGCCCAATTGTTTTAGCCTTTCTTCATAAGGGAGGTGCCCCAGCCCAGTAATCATTTTAGTCGCTCTCTTCTGCACCTTTTCCAGTTCCACTATGTCTTTCTTGAGATGCGGTGACCAGAATTGTACACAATACTCCAGGTGGGGCCTTACTATTGTTTTGTATAACGGCATTATAATGTTGGCTGTTTTATTTTCAATCCCCTTTTTGATAATCCCTAGCATGGAATTGGCCTTCTTCACTGCTGCCACACATTGGGGAGACACCTTCATGGAGCTGTCCACCAACACACCAAGATCTGTGGGCACCTGACATCGCCCCTTCACAGCCACCTGTATTCAGATTAAATTGCTGTATTGGCACTTTGTGAAAATTAGTGGGTTTTGAATCGCAGTTTGGGCACTCGGTCTCTAAAAGGTTCACCATCACTGGCATATGTTATGAATCCCGTGTGCAAAGCAAACTAGCATTTAGCAAACTAGAATTCATTTGAAAAGCATGGTCAACACCCTCTTGGGTAGCTTTTTCTAGCACGGGGACATGACAGAACTGCCGCGGCAGATGTCTGCTAATTAAAGCGTTCCCGCTGTGCTTGTGACTAGCTGGACGCTGGGCCATGCATGAAGCTAGTTTACCTGCATGCCAATGAGAAGTCACCCTCATGAGCAGCCATCTGCCTCTATCATGACATCGCTTCCCCTATACCGGTGTAAGTTATGCAGGAGGATTTTGGCCCATTATTTATGATTCATACAATAAGCCATGCATGGGGAAAAAGTGAACCAAGATTTATGCCCTCTGTGGCTTTTCGTGCCAGATGCAGACAGAAACGGGGGGAGTCACAAGCTCTTGTGTTTAAACCTGTATCGTAGTTCAGCATTATAAGTAAGCTGCCTGAGTCTCTGGACTTCACAACCCTTGTATTTAACTAGCCCCCCAACCCATAAACTCTCCTAGGAAAAGAGAAAAATCTCAGTTTTTGGCTATTGCTGATTCTTTACTGAAGAAGAGTGTTCTGAGTACTTTTGAGGTGCTTGACAAACAACAAAGATTTTTTTGAAGGCAACTGAAAGCTGACAAGTCATAGTGACACTAAGAGTGAATGGAGGCATGAAGAAAAGAGGCCAACACCATTTAAAAAACAATCTCAGGTATTTACAAATTGGAAGGGTTATATTTTGGACTACAAGAATTCCTGGGGAAGGATGGCAAATGCCTGGGGTGTTCTGTGACATATAGTGCAAAAAGGTTCTCTTTATGAGTTATAGATATATTCATTATATATAGGAACATAAAATTAGAGAGTATATGATTTTTGATACAATAAAGATTTTTCTTCTTCTTGACACATTCCTTTCCTTTCTCCTCCCACTGTAATTTTCATTGCCATTTCTGCAGCATCTTCTACCATATGTGGTGACAACAAAGTCCCATTGGAACAAGGTCACTTGTTGGCATATATACCAGCTTTAGGAACAGTTTGGAAAAGGCATTATATTTCAACGCCACTAGAGGGAGCAAGCGCTCCATTTATGGACCTTTCTTACAAAGTTGCACTAAAGGGTAGATTCTTTTTAATGCAACAACCATTTATAACATATCATGCATCTCTGGTTCACCAACTTGAAGTATTTTGATGGAGAATGTGGCCCTAAAATTCATCCTGTAAATCCATGTAGTGGTTAGCAATCAACCTGCAACACTGGTTTTATGCCTCTCAATAATGCAACAGTAATTTTAAAGTAAAAAAAAAAAAGTATATCCTGCCTCTTAGGCTCCATTGTTCACTATCACCCACTTATATTTCTCAGAACACGTGACCTATATCACGATGAGAAAATCCAACTGACACAGGACTGTTGCTCAAAGGTTAGAATAATATCCACGCAGGTACCTTGCAGTCCATTCTGCAGAGCTTTCCCTCTTGAACGATCAGATCTCCTGGGGCCTGCAGGAAATGAGGTCGGAAGAAGCGCTCTTGGATGGGTTCATTTTCATCCCCGCTGTCCCTTGATCGAGATCGAGGTCTGTTAAAAATTGGCAAAATAAGTTCAGATAAACTCAACTTCTCTCTATATAAAACTGCAGCAGACATGCGTAAGGTAGACCAGAAAGTTGTCCTAAGGTTATAGCTCTCTGAAGTGTTGCTAGTCTGTATCTAGTAAAGTTGATATACTGTTCCCAACACATCTTTTTATTTGGATGGATGGATGGATGGATGGCAAAACAGATTTTCCAAAACAAATTTTCCAAGTTTTGGATCTCTACATCCTCTCTTAAATATACATGAGAAGGTACTAGGCCTCCCTTTGTCATGTATTTAGGCTGCATGGAAAACCAGCACCTGCAGAGGGCTACAGATACATGAGAGAGAGAGAGAGAGAGAGAGAGAGAGAGAGAGAGAGAGAGAGAGAGAGGCAAGCTACTATCATAAAACAGCATCCGTAAAGCAAGCTAATGTCACAAACAGCAGCTGTAAAGCAAGCTACTGCCACAAAAAAGAAGTTTGGGGGCTTTTTGGTGTTCTCTCTTATCCACTGTTTTCATTATCCGCAGGAAGGCCTGGAACGAACCCCCAGCGGATACCGGGGTCTTACTGTACTGTGAAATTACACTTAGGAAGTCAAGCTTCCCTGAGTAATTTGCTTCAACCAACCACACAGGGATTCAGAAGATATGGGAGGAAAACAGCAATGCTCTCCTCCCCATATGTTGTGTGAGGGTCTGCTTGTTTCCTCCCTCTCTTCCTGTTCAGTCCCCCTCCCCCTTTAAAAAAAGCTTGCTGCCCTGGCTATTGGGCAGCTAGGGGACCAGGATTTGGGAGCAAGGAATCAGCAGAAAGTGAGAGGAGGAAGTTTTCATTCAGCTTTTTCAAAGGTAGCTCTGTTGTGAGCTAGCTTGAAACAAGGCTCTCCTCCTGCAAATTCTTTGCTCCCTCCTGTCCCTTGGTCATTTAGCTGCCCTTCCACTATTCCAACCAGCCTTTTGGAAGAAGGAAGGAAGGAAGGAAGGAAGGAAGGAAGGAAGGAAGGAAGGAAGGAAGGAAGGAAGGGGAAACAAGCCAACCCAGGGCTGAATACAGAAAGGACAGAATTCAAAGAAGAGCCAGTTTCACTGCTGCCCTGCCTCTACACTGTAAACAGCTGGAATAGCTTCCAATAGAAACCCTACAACCCTCTCCACATTGACTTGAGCAATCACACTGCCTTCCAAGGTGCTTGGGCTGCGAGACGATGCATCAGTCCCAGGGATCTCCTGGGATGGATGCATGTTCACCCAGCTAGGGGAGTTTGGAAGGAAAGAGGCGCCGGTGGATTGCCATCTCCACTTCCCTTGTAAGCCTCCTGGGCTGTGCAAAGATCAGTGGGTCTGTGCTCTGTTCACCAAATTGATCTTCGCCCTGGGCTGATCCATGGTCCCTGCGATCTTTGCCCAGGCCAGGCACCTTGCAAGGGAAGCGCATACCTCCAAAGTTGCCATGGGAATGAGGCAACTTCGGAAGGGAGGTGTGATGGCCACCTCCTCCTCCTTCTTGGTTGCTTCAATCTCTTTTGTAGAGATGGAAGCAACCAAGAAGAAGGAGGGGGTGACGATAGGCAGCAAATGCTGCTCTCCGCTCTGCACAACAGCTGACTTTTGACAGGTCGGACCTGTCAAAGTCAGCTGTCATGTGGAGCAGACAGCAGCATTCATAAGTCGAATTATTTGGTTGTCAAAACAACCGTAAGTCGAGGTACTACTGTATAACAGTGAATAAATAAATTAAAAATTAAAGAATAACACCAAAAGCAATTAAACATATATAAAAAGCAAGAGCTATAATTTTGATAAAACAGGTTAAAACACATTTTGAAAGTACAATTCTACATATTAAGTAAGATATATGCCTGGAAGAACATAACCGAAGCTCCTGGTTTATGAGTCACATAAGGTTTGCTCTGTTATACACACATTCAAAACTGAGTGTTGACAGAAGCTTGAAAATTTATGAAGTGCCAGATGTTAGCAACCCCATCATGTTTCAATTAATTTTGGATATATTTCTTTGTACACACACCTTACCAGAAAACCAGTGACTCTCTAGAATGGTTCACCACAGCGGGCCTCTCTCTAAACATACAATAAGCCATGCAGGTTGGGGTGGTGGGGGGGATGGGACCCAAACATCTACTGGCACCATTCTCTCAACTTGATCAAGTCCAGTTGGGTTTAGAGGAACAGACCTGAATTATGTGACTGCAAATGAATGGAGCTCACAAATGCTTAGCTTTTGGCTGGATCATGCTCATTACTGCTGTTTTTCAGTCTTTCTCTATATCTTGCTTTTCTGTATCATAACCTGCTACAAATTTCATTCTTCTGGTATTTAAAAGCATAGAAACACAGACATACACTGACTGCTGCACAAACAGAGTACTGTGGGAAAGACCTTCATGAAAAGCAGAACATAATTTCCTACAGCAAACCTTAGGACCATCGGTTGGATCCAGATTTAGACACAAACAACTGAAGCTCCTCAACATGGCAGACCATCCATCCCCTTGAAAATGCTATACAGATATTCCTTGATATAGTGGGAAATACCTTGTTGGTACAGCAGGAGTGACCTTGCTGGCTCCTAATTAAAATCACTTAGATTGCTCCTAATTAAAGAGTTGTTGCTTTGATTTCAGGATGCATGCAACTCACAGGAATCTACTACTGCCATTGACATCATCGGCAGAGCTATGCAGCAGAATTTTGGCCTAAAGTTCACTTCACTGATTGCCATAGGGACCATGTGAAGTGCTTAAGGAATGTGCATCTTTTCTTCACCTTTTACTTCTTATTTTCAATGCTGCAGTGGGCCCAATAGAGCAGTGCTCCCCAACCTTTTTGTCTCCACGGACCGGTATTTGTTTGATTATTTTCCCGTGGCCCAATGGGGGTGGGGAAGATGGGGGGTGTGGGGGGGAGGGGAGGGTGTGGGGGCATGGGATGGGGGAAGGAGGAGGGGGAGGAGGAGGTGCGGGGGCTTTAAAACGGGAGTGGCGGGACGGTGGCGCTTGACCTTTCAGTTCCTGGGCTCCTGAGCGGCCGGTCCCCGTCTCCTCCTCCTGCTGGTGGCCGGAGGCAAGCGGCGGCGCAGAGGTTCCCCAAAGGCGGGCCGCGGCGCGCGCTTGCCGGCTTTTTCCCCATGCGCACGGGCGGGGGAGCCCGGGGCTCCTGGGCGGGCGGCCCCCGCCTCCTCCTCCTGTCGGCGGACGGACTGCAGAGGTGCCCCAACCGAGGCGGACATTTGTTTGGCTCCGGGCATCCACACTTTCTGAAATCCGGCTGGGCCTTCGGGCAGGCGAGCGGGAGGGGGAGGGAGGGAGGCCGGTGGGGGTGGCGTCTCCGGCCCGAGGGCGCCACCGGGACCGGGCCGAGCCCAAGAAGGCCGGGCCGTTCGCAAGAACCCGGGCGGCTGCCGTCCAAACTGCCGACAGGAGGAGGAGGCGGGGCCCGCCTGCCCAGGAGCCCGGGCTCCCCCACCCTGCCCGAGCGCCTTCACCATCTATATCTTATCCGGCTGCCCGCGGAAGAAAGGAGGAGGAGGAGGGTGGCAGGAAAGGGGAGGAGCCTTTAGGCGGCCCTGCCAACCGGTCCACGGAAACGCTTTACCACCGCAATAGAGCACTTTTGATGTAACCTCCACCATCCAATAAGAAATACATCCAAGGAGATAATAATAAGAAATTTAAAATAGAAGGACTTTTGACCTTTCAGTTCCTGGAAGGCTGGGGGCTGTATTCTCTAAAGGATTGCTTTCTTCTTTATCTATATGACAACTGTGATGTGCTTTCAACATTTGTTTATGGGCACCCACACTTTCTGAAATTAGGAAGGTAGCTACCCTAGAAGGGGGTTCTCAAGTTATTATTGTATTTACAGTCTATTGAATTTGTCTATTGTATGTTGTACTGATGAAATTGTTCTTGTCTACAAGCATAAAAGAGTTCCTCCGGGAAGATGGGCGGGATATGAGTGCAATAAATAAATAAATAAATAAATAAATAAGTGCTGGCATCCAAACTGTGGAACTCCATCCACAGCCAAGTATGCTTGAGGCCTTCACCATCTATATCTTGTATGCCTAATAAATGCCAGATATGCTTTTATTTCTCTCTTATGAAAGCTTTAATTGTATTTTGATGACTCAACTATCTCCCAAGCTTGTTTTATTATCTGTTTTTTTTAAAATACATTATTGTTCTCTTGCAAGCTACTTGAAGGTCATAAAGTAAGGTTGAAATTCAAGAGTAAATCATGAATGTAGTTAATCTCAATTTCAACAATAATTTTCAAGCAATACAATTTGGGTACTGAGGTTCCCTTACAGATGACAGCATGTGTATTCTCAAAGGCTTTCATGGCTGGGACCCGATCGTTGTTGTGAGCTTTTTGGGCTGTTTGGCTGTGTTCCAGAAGTTTTTCTTCCTGACATTTCTTCCTGTGTTTATATGTTGTTATTGTATACAAGAAGTGACTAGATTGGGATATGAGGTTAACTTTTTAGGACCTATAAAAATATACAAGAGGATCAAACTACACAAAGCTTTCTATGAAGAACTGCTCAATTGTGTCAATACTACTGGCGGTCAAAGCAAGTTGTTCCAGAACTGCCCTTCTGACTCAAAACCCTGAGAAAGATTCACACAGTACAGTACCTTCTGATGTGAGGCTGGCTAGGAGGTATGCGAGGACTGCGTCCTCTTTGGTTGACAGCTTGGACCATCAGCCTTCCTGTACAGCTTACACGGCCCTGCAAATCATTGGAAGAAAATAAAATATTGAGAAATTCTAGATTTAAAAAAACCTCCTTTTATAGAGAACAAACAACCAGTAGTTTAGTCCTTGCTCTTTATAGGCTTCCACCCATTGTTTGCATTTTGAAATGGACATTCAAGAGTTCTTCTTTATTGTGGCCCGCGCCTCCAAGGCAGCATTCTTGGCACCCAGAGCCAGGGACTCAACATACAGTACAGTACAGGCAGGTGGATGCTTACCCAACGATATGCAAACAGACTATAGGAGGCGTAGTAAAAGTCTAGGCAACTTTTGGTCCTCCAGATGTTGTGAGACTGCAACTCCCTTCAGACCTAGACAGCTTCGTTTAGATTGAAATATTCCAACAGCATCTGGGGAGCTATAGGTTGGTGAGAACAACTACCGATACCTGCTCCAAGGTTTGGATAGCTCTTGAGGAATGGTCCAAGTAAGACCCACCCCACCCCACCCCATCCTCTCACCCTTATGGCTCTCACACAGCCAGCTTCATCTCAGTCCAAACAGCAGAGTAACATTAAGAAAGTAGACTGAAGACCACTTTATGTTCTTTCTCCCTCTTCCCAATGTTGTTTTGTCAAGTAGAGGAGGATGGACAAGCATGGAGAAAACTGAGGCAGAGAGCAAAGTTGGTGCCCCAACAATTTCAACCGGTGGCACCAAGCCAGCTCCCACCAGAAATGGGTGTGTGCGGGGGGTCGTTCAGTGCAGCGAAGGTTTGCAGGTGAACATCAATGGGCAGAAGCAGGCATTGTGATCATGAACAGAAACAGGGCCATGTCCCGCTACTGGATGATGGAGATGCAGAAAGCACTATGTGCACCAGTGACTGCAGGATCCGTTCACTTTTCAAGCAGCTTCCCATCGGCCTCTCACATTTCGGCAGACTTCATTGCATATAACCTGGCATCTGACTGTATCCTCTGTTTTCTACAATAGATTTTAAATCTTCAAACACTCAAAGTAAATGCATCAGTGGCTTGCAGGTGGCCACAGGAAACACACCTGCAACCAAAATCATTTTTAGAATATGAACCAATAAAACCTATCATATAACCGAGAAGCCAGTGTGACATTCTGATTAGGCAGGTACTTGTGCTGAAAAACAGCAGCTGAAAGAGAAAACCAACTCTATGGTATTGAATTAGGCTAGGAGTTAACTTCTTTAAAAGACCAAACTAATGGAGCACAGCTATTGCAGTAAAGGTAAAGGTTTGCTCTGACAATCAAGTCCCCTTATTTCTGACTAGGGGCTGGAGCTCATCTTTGTTTGAAAATCATAGCGCCAATATTTAAGAAAGGATTAGACAAGTTCATGGAGAACAGGGGTATTAATGGCTATTCTTATGGATGCCTAAGGACAACCTCTGGGTTGGAGAGATAGGCAGGATCTCTCTCAATGCCATTTGCGGGGAATCGTATGCAGGTGAAGACGAGTGCTTGGGAATACTACCATGAAGCAAATTGTGAGCCCCTGTGTGAGTCAGAATGCTGGACTGGATAGGCTGTGGCCTCTTCCAGCAAGGCTGTTCTTATGTTTACTAGAAAAAGTCTGATCCTGCAAAGGTAACTAAACTTCAGGTGTAAAACACAAATATTTTGGAAACAGAGTTTTCATATATTTTACTCCATTGCTGAATTCAGAGTCAAATGTACACAATGAACAAAGCTAAAATCCCAACAACTTCCCTTTACATCCTCCAGTTCAGCATCTGCCTTTTTAAAGAGCAAGCCATGGTGAGCTCATTATCAACATAGTTAAGCTTTCACTGAAACACTCTCTTCCCTTTGTGGACCATGCCAGAGCACATCTGTACTAGCTTTGAGGCCTATGGAACTGCTTCCATTAGTGTTTAGGATTACAAAGCATGCTTATTTCCATTTGATGATGATGCAACTCAATAGGAATCTTTTTTTTTCTTCTGGTGTGAAAACCTTGTGCATTAAATCCACTACTCTCCTTAGTCTCTAATGGACCGTGAAAAGCACAGTGGAACAATGTTAATGCCAGGAAACATAATTGTGTTTATTTAGAAATGATACTGTGGTGAAAGAATACAAATGACTGGATGAACGAAGCAAATGCTCATCTATCTTGCATAATAAAATAAACTTCCAGATTCATATCCAGAGAATTCTTTGGTCATCTTCCAACAGAAATACATAAATCATGCATGCTTTGTCTTATAGCCAAAGAGGAATTAAAGCAGAATGCTTTTAATTTTAATTTTAAAGGAATTACTGGTAATGAAATCTGAGGGAGCATATGTTTTGAATGCAGTAGATTCCATGTTCAATGCCCAGTGTCTCCAGTAAGGCTAGAATTTTTATTTTATTTTATTTTATTTTATTTTATTTTATTTTATTTCATTTTATTTTATTGATTTATCAGTACAGGTAACTGGGCTACAAGGACCAGTGTTATGATGCAGTATACAGCACTTTCCTATCTTCCTAAGACCACAATGTTTCATAGATTACCTATGATTAAGTTGCATTGAATTCAATAGGATTGCCTTGTGAAGACAATTCAGCAAAATGCACCACAAGTCATGTTGGCATTAGATGTTATAAACCTCCCAGAGTGGCCTCTGGCCAGAGAGGCAGTATAAAAATAAAATAGAGAAATAAAGAAATAATAAATACAGGTCCAGAAAGTATTGTTTGAAGTGCGGCCAGCATCGTTGGCTAGTCAGCCATTCTCAGCAGGGGCCACAAAGCTCCCTGGGGGCCTAGCAAAATGCACTTTTGAGGGGAGCCCATAGACTTAAAATATGACAAGGCGAATTCCTAGTCCTCTGGTTGTGTGATATCCTTGTTTGATAGGGCACCCCTGAGACCCGAGAAGAATTCTTAAAAGGGCTATGGCCAAAAGAGGACTGGCTGGGCTAGAATATTACGGTAAGTGAAAGAAGACGGATAACTTCATGCATCAGCACTGCATGTTTATATGAACACATTCTGTTATTAGTACTGCCTGTCCAACAGACGCGTGTTCCCTGAGTGCACATGCCTTGGAACATGCAGGACAACCAAATTCTGAGCTGACTCTCCTGCGTGCCTATTTTGCTGCTAACTGGAAACAGCTTGTCTCATAACTGGTGTTTTAAAACACCTAGGGGCATGGCACTTTGCATACTTCCTCTTTTAATCAAACCAGACTTTTAAAAAGGTTTATTCTAGCTTTTTCACTGGCCCTAGTTCAAATTTTCCAGGGGTAGCTAACTGTGTCCCCCATATTTCTGGCTCAGCTCTGTCCAACACAGAGTTTGAGTCCATAAACACACACAGTTCCCACCCCTCTTAACCTAACAACACACACACACACACACACCAATCAAAATAGGTTTTATACTGACTTATTCCCTAACCACAGTTTAAACCAACTGAAGAGCCCCAGTTTTATCCATAATGATGCTCAGTTGCTACCATAACGTTTTTGTGGCCACAAGGCACAGATATGCTGAGAATGTGTTAAAACACAGTTTATTGTCGCATCTGAAATGATACCAATTCTTGTAGCACAGTAGTGACCCTGTCAAAACTTACACACCTTGAGAACTGCTAACATGAAATCTATATCTGTACATATGGATTATTTTGTTTTGTTTTGTTTTGTTTTATTTTATTGGCCGAAGTAACATTTATAGCTCATCCTTTCTTGATATCCATGATTTCAGGGTCATTTGTATGCATTTTCTACATCTTGCAATGAAAAGCATTGAGAGATTTGCATCTTTGCAGAAATGGAACCACTACAAACACGAGTAGCCTAGCAACATTCATAAACAGACCACAACACTCTTAACAGAGGATCAGCTTGGCCTTAGCAATACAGCTCATTATTTCTAAACATAACCCTGCTTGTAATTTTGGGCTTGGCAAGATCTTTGGTGCAGCACACCACAATTTCCCATTCAACAGAACATTGTGGTTTCTCTTTCTTTCTCTTTCTTTCCTTAGGTTGAAGGAATGGATGACAGAAGAAGGATGTGCTGATAATTTTTCTCTGGTTGCTATTCCGCACTCCCTGAGTGAGGCCTGAGTAATTTGTAATGAGTTAAAGCAAAGTACTGTCAAGCCATAGCATAGTCTTAACAGTCAGTCAGAGACTCTAATGTTAAGAAAGAATAAAAACTGTTTCTCTTTTACTCACAAAATCCTCATATGTGTCAGAATACAAACAAAGATATTTACTGGTTACATAGTCAAATCAGTATAACTGGGATTCTTTGGGTAGGTGTGGCTGAGCCCTCAGTTTCTCTCTTGTTCCTCTCCTTTTCCTACCGCATACCCTGATTAAGAATTCTGGAGAAACTAAAATCTTGCTGTCATTTTTTTAGCATTTTGGTTAGTCTTAATAATGATGCTACCCAATTCAGGAACTAACTCTAACAATTCAGACTGAAAGACTGACTGGATGCCTTCATTTCTACAAAAGCCTGCAAAATGGTGTCCCAAAAAACAAAAGCCATGTTAAAAGACATTTCATTAAAATGAATCATTTTTATCCATGGACCTATGTGGCTACATTTGCTCTTATTCTTTAATTCAGTATGAGGTCACCAGACTTGTCTAAGTGACTGCTAGTATAATCTAGCAGTTCTTAGCAAACAGACTACAATGAATAATGTTTTTCTCCCAAGGCCAATTTTTTTCAACTTGGCAACAGAGTTGTCCCACCCTACTGATGTGAGAAGAACATTGAAGCTTTCGGTATTATTGGCTCCCAAATGACATCATACTTCAACAAAGTTACCAAAAATCCAGATTGTGAGCGGTTATGCAGATCTGTGCCCAGAAGCATTAGGCTGGAGCCAAGATTTGGTTTACCTGTGGGTTGGCAGCCATGATAGTATAATTCCCATCGTCATCCAAGGTGGCAGATGTGGTGTGGAGAGAGCAAGTTCCATCTGGTTCTCTTTGCATTCTGTAGTGTTCACTCCTTTTAGAGATTTGTTTTCCATCTTTGAACCAATAGATCTAGATCCAAAAGACAAAAAGTAAGCATCAAGGACCACAAATAACACCCATCAGCTAAATAATAAGTGTGAATAAATTCTGCCTGAGAGAGTGGCACAATAATGGCAGGGATGGGAGAGAGAGAGAGAGAGAGAGAGAGAGAGAGAGAGAGAGAAGAAGAGTCAATATCATGAGGATTTTGTCCTGAGTTTTGATCTGTAGAAGAAAAAGAAAAGAGAATTGACTTGCAAATCCCTCTTTCTTTTGTTGCATGCTTTGAATGCAACATCTGTAACTACTGGTCTTCGTGTAGGTAAGAATGAGAAGGTCAACCATTCAAGGCACACTGTAGGCCAAGGGGGGCATTAGATGAATGACCATCCTCCTAATACAGCAGCAGAAATGGACTAAAGTGCTGTTGCATTCAGTGGCTAGCTCCTAAGAAGGATGAGCAGAAGGAAAATAGCAGGAGAAAATTTAACACACTTGTAGAGCAGAAACAAAGTTAATACATGTTACCTAGTAGTTTTCATACCTCTTCTTATACCAGTGTTTGCATGACCTACAACAATATATATGCAGACTGTGGGGGCACGGCTAGTTCAACAAACACATACTGGCCCCGAAAAGAGAGCTTGGGTCATAATACAGAGTGCTATGGTGGAAACCCAGAAACATTTTTACTAGACATTTGCTCTTTAATCACAAAACTCTCCTGCTAGCCATGTCCAGCTGGGCTGAAACTAGAAAGCGGCAGTGGACAGTCAGACTGAGCCAATGAAGAACTTTTTAAACTTGGCCTTCCCTGGCATAGCTTTTTCACTAGATGTTGCCAGCCCAGATTTGTTGGGATTCAGAATAACATCTGCATCTCGGTTTACTAGTGTAGAATACACTTGCTGCTTATAAATAGTTTGAAATGTTATCAAAAATAAAATAAAAAAATGGAACAAAGTTAAAAAAAAATGGCTGCTTTCATTTACAAAGGACTGGGCCAGACCCCAAAACAGACTTTCCTTACTATATACAAAGTTACATTTGTTTGACTTCTGGACTGACCCTAAGCCATGCTGCCTTGTGCAGCATAAATATACTTCCATAAGGAGGTGGCTTACTCCTTCCAGCAACTCCACATCACAAGACATGATGTTTTGCTTACATGGCTGGAGGATACAGCCGTTGACACATGTGTTTATAATTGAGGCTGTTAATCACTGGGAGAAGAAAGCACAGAAGGATTTTTCTATGGTACCAAATGCAGGTGGTCCCCAATTTATATGAACTGAATTGACAAAAGAAGCAATCCCGCACAAGCTGACTTGCCTCTATGTGTGTGTGTGTGCATGGGCTTACAAGGGCACACTTTTAACCACTTGTGTCAAAACTTCATGGATGAAAAAACTCACAGGAAGATCATTGGGGGAGCTTATGGGTGGGCTGCAAGTCAAAGGGCTTTTGAAGAAGGAGAACAGGTATAATTAAGAGGTCTTGTTGGTTGTGAGGAACAATCAGCCTGAAGGAACATTACTATACCATTACCTTTTCAAGAAAAAGAATTGCAAAAATGATCCAAAGAGAGTATGCCTCGAAGCAACTGATTCTTCTATGTTCTTTACCTCTCCTGAACAGCACCCATCTCTTTCTTGGATCCACAGAATAAAAGTAGATTTTTAAGGGTGTTTATACATGACCCCTAAGCTCTGCCGCAAATGGCTGCAAGCTCCGGACCTTAAAAATGTTTACCCACCAGCTCCGGACTTTGCAGACAATTAAGTGTGACCCCGCCCACTTTAGCGCGACCCAGAGCACTTTTCTTGTACCTGCTTTTTGATGGTGAAAAATTTTGATGCGGAGATTGCCTGAGCTCTCCTCGCTTCTTTCTGTTGTTTTTCTTTTGCCTCCTCCCCTTAAAGAGGAACCAGGAAGTAAACAGAGGTCGGAGCAACTTCCCCCAGCACCAGAGGTAAGCCTTTTATTCTTTTGTCTCTGTCTAAGGCTTTTTTTCCCTCCCCCCCTCACTCAGACAAAACAAAGAAGTGCAGAGCGGGTGGGGACGGAGGAACAGCAACGAACCCTCAAGATCTCTGGTCCGAATTTAAGGGACCAGCAGATCTTAGGGGTCATGTAAAAAGGCCCTAAGTGAATGTCTATTCAGCTAGGAATATTTACTTCCGGGAAAGGGTCTCAAAGAATGTGAAAGGTTACATGGCAATACCAAAAAATAAAATAGAACTCAAACAAAATAACTTCACTTGGTAGCCAGTTATATATCTTTTTCTAATGCATGTATGTGCAGGATTGTAAAATACTCAAAAGCCTCGTTAATGTGCTCTCAAATGGTGACATAACTTTATGCTTCAAATAAAACATTATGCTATCATTTATAAACCTCTTGCTCTTAGCAAAAGCAGAACTGCAAAAATGAGTTTGAACATGCACACTTTACAAATTTAATAGTGTAACCTTGGTCTTATAAGAGCCACTAATTATTTTATAACACACTTCTTTCATTACTGAATCAGACAGCTTGCCAGGAATTAAACAAGGAGGGATAAATTGAGTTGTATATGACTGGTATCCTAGTAACATGTTTATAAAGTAGTAAACTGTTGCCACATATGGTTTCTCTTGTTTTAATTCTGTTGTGTAATAATTAATACCTAATGTCAATTCCTTCTCCCTTGCCCCAAAGCCACAGTTTCTACATAATCAAATACTTCTCCTCTGGAAAGTTATCATTATCCCATGTTACTGCCACATGCAACTCAATCTGGAAACTGAAGAGGAAAAAAATTGATACTCTGTGTAAATTTAAGTACTTGATACCTAGACTTAAGACACAGTCTTGCCAAACTGGACTTGCCATTCAACATAAAACCTGCATTTTCCAAAGGGAAAACATTTAAACCAAATGATAGGCTATTAAAAATTAGACATACAGCTCTTCCTGACTTTTAGCAAACTACTAAAAACAGAACTTTATAAAGTGGCCTTTAGGAATACATCCACTGCTATTGTGACCTTTATTTTTTATTTTTATTTAATGCATTGGTCATTGGTATATTTTAGGGAGGTGGTATGCATGTGCTGCTATCTGTGGGTGGCTGGGGTGTGACTGGTCTGTTTTGCAACATCCCCGAGTAATGGGTGTCACTAAGTGAGGTGGTAGGCAAGTTAAAGAAATAAATACTTTAATAACTGCATTTTAGAAACTTGCACCTGCTTGTAGTTTCACCATCTAAGTCAAGTTCTGCTCATCCCTGTCACTGCAATATTCATCACCACCACCACTACCACATTTTGCTGCAGGAGGCTAGAGACTGCAAAAACTAATTTGAACCTGTAAAAGATGCCCTGAACTCTAGCAACATAGGCAGGAAAGAGTAGGGAGCAACGGGCAAAATTGGGAATCACTGCTGGATCACACTCCTGTCCATGACTGGAAGTGCTCTTCCTATTCACAGGTGCTCAGCTAGGATTCAAGCCAATATATACTCTATTACACCATGTTCTCTGTTTAGATTAGAAAGCACTTGCCTTTGAACATCAATAATAATAATCCAAGAAAATGTTTGCTTTTTGTCACAGACACCTCAGTGGTTTCCATTCATTCCAAGCCCGCAAGACCTTGTAAAACAGCTATTTCTAGTGCTCTTGAAAAGAAACTAGGCATGGCTCAGAAAATACCCCTCTGTTCTCATATAGGGAGTTGGGAAATGGGCCTTTTCAGTCCAAAGTGCTCACAATTCTCAGCCTGCATGGCTACAGGAGATTTTGGAAATTGTAGCCTACAAGGAACATCTGCAAGACTAGCTCTGTAGAATTTGGACATATAAGGTGACTTCCTGTAATTATTTCATAAATGCATTTTCGTGCGTGTGTGTATGAGAGGGAAATCATGCATCAGAACTGATTATTCACATGTTATCTTGAGCTAAATCTTAGAGCAAGACCTAACAAGAACTGAAAGATACATGAGGAAGAACACTATGCCAATTATTTTGGTGCTGCAGCATGACCTCAGGCTACCCAGGACAATCCATGAACAAAAAGGAAGTTAACATAAGCATGATGATGTCATTGTTGTCAGTATTTTAAAGAAAACTCTGAAGATACTTATATCCACCTGTTGATGTCTATGTCACAGTAAGGCTAGGCTGGGGGTGGGTGGCTCTGCTTCTCTGGATGCTTTTGGGCTCATGAGCCCCACACTGCACGCCCAATGGTCAGGAATGATGTGAACTGTGTTTCAGTAGCATTTGAAAATTTTGGAAAGCCTCAAACAGTCCAATTATATGAGGTTATAGTAATATATACGCTCTGCTAGGGGCTGGAAGCACGTTATGGCCCATTGTGCAATTGATCCATTAAAAACCAGCCAGGACAGCAGAAGAAACAGATTTAACTAGATCTCAAAAGCAAGACTGCACTTGCCAGTGTGAAATTCAAACCATAGGAAAAGAAATTCAATTTAAATATTAGGAAGAACTTCATGACAGTCAGAGCTGTCTGGCAGTGGAATATGCTGCCACAAAAGGTGGTGGAGTCCCCTTTGGAGGTTTTTAAGCAGAGGCTGGATGGTCATCTGTTGGGAGTCCTGTGATGCGGGTTCTTGCATGGCAGGGGGTTGGAATGGATGGCCCTTGAGGTCTCTTCCAACTCTATGATTCTATGATTCTAAGCAGGATTGTGCAACGGTGGCCCTGTTAGGATGCCATTCCCATGAGCAATGGCTAGCACAGCAAATGCTGAATGGTCATGGGAACTCCAAGTACAAGACCCTTCTGTGTACTTTCAAGGAGGTTTCTTTTTGCGTACCTTTGGGTTTGGATTCCCAGATACTCTGCATGTAAAGGTGACTGGCATCCCTTCAAATATCTTGTAATGTTTCAATTTTGTCTCAAAGTACGGTGCCACACTATTATCAGGGGCATCTTCTCCATGCTCAACTTCATCATCTGACTCTTCCACAGGTGACCTCTCCAGCCGAAATTCAATCTCACTGATCAGTCTCTGCTCAAAGCTGGAAACCTTGTATTCCTAACAGACAAGGAAAACACACGTCAGTTTTATGCACCCAGAAGTTTGAGAGGCATTCTTCAGATCTGTACAACGTGTCTACGAAATAGGGTTACACACATGGTGCAGGGAAATGCATTATAGTGAAACAAAACATAAAACTGTCTGTCCTGTGTACATTTATTCTGAAACTGGCTACACTCATAGTAAAACTGTATTGTTTTCTCTCACACACCTAACATCTTCATTTTCTCAGTTCTTCAGTATGCTTTACTGAGAACACAAAGAAGCAACAGGCAAGCACTGAAGTAACCTTATGATTAATTTGCCTGCCCAGATGTTTTGTGGTACAGCTCCCGCAATCCCTTACCACTAGCCATGCTGGATGGACCTTCTGGGAACTGAAGTCCAAAACATCTGTAAGGAAGGCAAAGATCTCACTACTCCTGTGATAGACATTGCAAACGTAACGTCTATATGATGGCTCAAAAGGGTGGAGCATAAAAATCCAACCCCACATCATTAGTTAAGAGTTATCATCTTCTTACAGTTGGAAAGTAGAGATATGGAAACACACGCTGGTGGGGCTACAGATGACAATGTTTCCAGCTCCAAATCAGTTCCTCCTTTGACAAGAAGAAACCAAAAAATTCTTCATAAATGTGACAAAGAATTTAAGATTTTAAAAGCATGTAAGAAACAAGAGGCAAAGGAAATGTGTTGTTTCTCCTGTTTCATCCTCTGAAGCCATGAGTTGTGTGCCATGGTTCATGATCTAAGTCAGTGGTGGGGAACCTTTGGCTCGCCAGATGTTTGAGACCACAACTCCCACAGAACTTTATCAATGGCAATATAGGTTCTGAATTATGGGAGCTGTGGTCCAAAACATCTGGAGGGCTGAAGGTTCCCCACCCCTGATCTAAGTGGACTGGGTGGGGATTATCTGATACAGGTGACAATCCAAATCAAACAAAGAAATTAGCTACACATCTGGGCCTTCACACAGCAAACAAGTCTTCTCTATGGGAGAAATTCTCTAGCCATAGGAACACCTGAGCAGCACAACAAAGCTTTCAAAACATTACAAATGTTAAAGAACTGTGCACAACAAAAGAAGAGGTCAGTGGTTAATTTCTGGAAATGAATTTTGCAAAATGAGGAAAGAAACAGACAGACAAGAAGTCCAGGGAGAGCAAACCAGGGAAGAAGAAGAAAAAGAAGAAGAAAACCTTTTGAATATCCTCAGGAGTCACTACAGAGGCATCAACAGAGCCAGTTCCCTGTAAAGGTACAGAAGAAGATGGGACACTGGAAGTAAACGGCATAGGAGTTCTCTGCCCATCTTAGAGAAGGGGTTTTGTTAGAATTTGCAACATTTGCAGATGGCTGCCAAATACCGATTGCAAGAGAAAATAGAAATGGCTTTCTTGGTAAGAAAAAAAAAATCCCTGTTTTTACTTCTGAACTTGAACTGCACTTCACCCATGGAAAAAGCAAAGGATCTCGGGATACAAAGGCTTAATCCTGATATAGCGAATGATCAGTAAAAGAGAATGAACTAGACCAGAAGATGTAAACATCACTTTCTGTCTTATCCCTTTGAAAGAAAGCACTGAATTCTATGTTACTGTTACTTTAAAAATAGCACTCATCCCTTTGATTTATCACCCTTCTCTTACATGATTCTCTTCTCTTGCATTGACTAAATCCAGACACTAATTCACATTTAGGTTCGAGAGTAACAAAGCATCTGTCTATCCATGTAACTATAACTGCCCCAACCCAAACAATAGTAGCCACAGTCTGGGATCTGCATAAAACCTTCAGTTTCTACTTTAACTTGACCTCATGTTTGCTGAATTAATTGAAGAACCTACAGGCTTTCTTCAGTTAAGGTTTTTGTCATATTTCCGATCAAAGGTTTGGAATTTCCTTGGAATTCTGAAAGAACAAGTTCTGTGGGACTTTTAAGAAAAATAAATTTTATTTGGCACAAGCTTTGGAGCACCACAATACACTTTTTTTTGGATGCAGGAGTTCTTGTGTATGAAGGGGGAGGCTGAAGTCCATAAAAACTTAGACCAAATAAGACTTCATCAAGGGGCCTAAGGACATTTTGAAGTTTTTGCTACTTTGAACTAACACAGCTGCCTCTTTTTTGGGGGGGGCGGAATCTGGTGGATTTTTATTATTTTATTTTTATTTTATCCACGTTACAGAACAAGGCAGGCAACCTTTGGCTTTGAAGAGGTCATTAAATTATAACTTTAATTTCCTTTCAAAACCATGTGTGATGATAGGTCTTAAATACGGGTGAAGGAATCTCAGGACAGCCAACAGCACCCCAGTTTTTAAAGCTGATTATATCCATCTCATCCTGGCATTGTACTACTGTACTGTCATCTTCAAATCACGGAATGACATAACCGATCACTTCCTGGGCGAAAAAGTCATGATAGGGAAGCCCAAGAGTGAATCATGAGGTAAATCTTCACACTCTTGTACGTCACACCAGTAGAGTCAGTAGTGAGCACATTGCCAGGCACCTGGCCAATACATCTGGTGGAATGGTAATGTGATTTGGATCTTCCATTTCAGTGCCTCTTCCCACTTGCCCCAGAACATGCCTTCCAAGTAACGATGAGCATCTCAAAAGACTACGTGTGGGGGAGGAAAGCTGTCCACAGAAGGTTAAACACCTGTACTGCTATCTCTTCCCTATTCAGCTAAGCCCTACAACATTTTGAGGCTTTTGCATAAAAAAGAAGGATAGGAGGGCTGGCCCAGTTACTAGATGGGATGAGCACTGATTCTGCGTATTGTCGAGTGAAAGTAAATTATTCTTCAATATGATATTACAGTACCTTTCAGTCAACAGAATGGGATGAGGCACTTTTGGGGTTGCCTGCCTTGCATGCCCATTGAATTTGGTTGGCTTTGGTGCCTAATGCCTATACATTGACTGAGCAGAAGGGAATGGGCACTAGCTGCTCCTCCATCTTAGGCAGCAAAACGTCTTGCACCAGCCCAGATAGATGGACAGACGGACAGAAAGGTATTAATACCTGATCCCTTGTTTTTTTTTAATATGATACAATGCTATTATCCTACTCAGCTGAAGCACACAGCATTGTATGATTAAACCCACAGGCCTGCATATCATCCCTTTGGCTTCACACAAGAAGCCAGGGGTTGAGAAGGGAATAAAATAAAAAGCACCCCCTCCTTCATCAGATGTCCATTATACAAACCAGAAATCCAGCCTGGTATGATCTCTTCCCTTTCTATTTAAAAAAAATGTATTTTTTCTTGGCTGTTAAAAAGCAAACTGCCTTTGTTTTATAATTTGTTGTACACCACCCAGAGTTCCTGAGGGAAGTTGGGCAGTTAATAAGTACAAATATAAATAAATATGAAATAAGATGGAGTGTGATGAGAACAAGGAAATGGCTGTTTTATATGCTAAGTGAAAAACAACGTGGCAGCACCTGTCCGGCCAATTCTTCTTCTGGTTCTTGAATATTAAAGACGGTTGCAGCACTGTCAGCACCTAGAAGTCGACGTGCCATCTTCTCCTCGTATGTTAACTTCTAAACAAAAAGAGAGAAAAAGACATTCACATCACTTACTGATGCAAGAATAGATAATACACTAGGGAACTGGGTGCTTTCAGTGGTGAAATTTGACACATAAGGGGAACAAATTAGCTCCTGGCCTGGGTTTCCCAGACATCTGCTATATAAAAAGCACATATGAAAGTACTTGGTTAGCCCACATTCTTGAAGCAAATGTCCATTTAGAGTGAGGAACAGCAACTACTCCCTGTGATTCTGCATGAAACACTGGCCTGAGTGCATCCCACTATCAAGAGTCAAACCTTGGAACACTATTTTTTTAAAATATCAGGCCAAAACAAAGTAACACATAAAGAAGACAAAAAAAAACTGTGGCACCTTAAAAACTAACTGCTATTTTTTAATGTAAGCTTTTGAGAACATGCTAATTTCCTTAAGCAAGCAAGCAAAGCAAGCAAGCAAGAAAAACAAATGGCAATTTATTAAGGATTATGTCATATTTTACAAAACAACATGTTACCTATTAGGTACTTAAAAACTAATGCAATGCCAGTGTTACTAACATGATAAGTCTTTTCAGTCTTCAATTATTTATTAAAATAACACTTATCAAAATCAGAAATATGGCCAATCTTATCCCCTTTTTTGAAGTACCTGGTGCATGCTATGTGATGATACAAGAAATAATACTGTTAACAGTCATTCTCAAAAGAAACACCGTTATGCCCTTGATACCACCCTTCACAGTAAAGCGTTTTGGAGAAATTATTGCTTGTAATATTTTACTTCCAGGCTCTGCTGGTTTTTCTTGACCCCTGTTAATCTTAGAGTTAAACAAGATCACAAAGCCAATTGGAAATATGAGGGGGAAATGACAATTAATGAAAATGGCGATCAGTGTGTTGTACTGCCCCTGTCCCTTGGTGTCCCATTTAAAGCCATTTCAGAGGGTCCCTCGGTGAGTGCAGACTGCACACATGTGTCCATGAAATGGCTTGAAAAGAAGAATCTAAGGGT
The DNA here is from genome assembly GCA_029282475.1 of Phrynocephalus forsythii. Lineage (NCBI taxonomy): Eukaryota > Metazoa > Chordata > Lepidosauria > Squamata > Agamidae > Phrynocephalus > Phrynocephalus forsythii. Next base: position 38,160,162 of record JAPFRF010000007.1, read on the forward strand.
CCAACCATGTTTTGAGGGGCAAGTATTTTCTTTCATATTTCAAATGGATTGGTACAAACACAATATAATATAAAACTGGCACGCCCACAGCTGGACTCCAATCAGCAATTTATGTTTGCATAAGTGATCTCATACAAGACACAGCAGCAAACTGATGCTAAGGTACAACATTCTGAACATGTTTCTGGACATAGATGTAATTGGGCACATGCCCAGAAATGAAACCAGTTCCATGTTCGTTGGGAACAATTAGCTGACACGACTTAAGCAAAAATGGCCAACTGGATTCTGGCCGGAAGGATTTCAGTTTTATATTGCATGGTGTTCAGTGTGAATTAAAAAAAAATGTGGTTTCTTTCCAAGTCTACAGAGTAAGAAAGAAAACAGAGCACTGCTCTCAAGCATTACGCCTGATGCAGTCCTTGAATGTCGCAGCAACGTACTGGTTGGCCATTGTTCAACAGATCCTCCTTGAAGCGCAGTTTTCTTTCCAGGTCCTGGATGACAGCATCTTTTGTGCCCTGAATTTCTTCATCGGATGCAATCCTGGCAGTTCTGCCTGTTTTCTTTGGAAATCCCCTACAAAGAAATCACAGATATTTTAAACACACAATGCATGCTGTCCACAGAATGAGTAGCCATTTAGAGAAAGAAGCCTTTCAATGGCAATCTTAGCATGTTATTCATATTACTATTCAATGGTATTCCTCAATACTTACATAGCGATTAAAGAATGCATATAAATCCCTGCCGCATAATGCAATAATGATCACTAACTCAGGTGGGACATAAGCATATTCTCTTAGAACAAAACAATTTTTTATTAATAAGACAATTCATTGATAAAAAGCAAGAGTGCTATCGTTCCGGCTATTTCTTCACCCTTCTTCCTTTTCTACAGGATGATATCACTCAATCCCACAGTGATTCTACTTATGCGTAATGAAGGGTTTCTCCAAGCCACATACCTCCCTCTTGGGTATTGATGGTGCCACCCTGGCTACATTAATAACATCAATTACAGCTTGAACAACAGAAATAAGACATGGTGCAAGAGGATGTTGTATAAACATTGACACATTCCTACTAATGAAGTACTGTATTTTCCATGTATAAGACTATATATTTTTTCTAAAATTGTTAGACTAAAAATTGAGGGTTGTCTTATACATGGAAGTAAGCCAAGGAGAGAGCTGTACAGTTGCAAAACTGCCTATACCTTGTTTCTGCAAACAGTCATCTTATACGTGGGGATATCTTATAGATGGAAATATTTCATACTAGCTGGTTGAAATCTCCAAATCAGTGGGGATTCAGTGAGACAACCCTTCTGTAAGTCCAGCTGAATCAAATGGGCTTACTCTTGTTCTGATTTACTGTGCAAAGCAGCAGGATTTGAACCACTGATCAAAGGGAAGCTTTCATATCCATTAGAATAGTAAATATGATTTTAAAATCCATTTAGATTTAGTGTCAGTGAAGTGTGACTTGCTGGAATGCACTAAAATAATCTATAAAGGCTTATTTGCAACTCTTCATTGATTACAAGTAGGAAGAGCTAATAAATGTTTTTCTTCATACAATAACTGGGGATTGGTTATGAGTCCTTTCCCCCTCAACATTGAGTTTCAAGTGTTCACTGCTTTAACTGCAACTGCACAAAATGGGGGAAATGCAGATGATATTATGTTGCAAAAACGACCACAGTGGGCATGTGGGGTGGAAATGCTCTCTCTCTCTCTCTCTCTCTCTCTCTCTCTCTCTGTGTGTGTGTGTGTGTGTGTGTGTGTGTGTGTAGGTGTGCAACAGCGTATGCACACGCCTTAGAAGGAATTTTAGCTATAACTGAATTATGTATTACTAAATGTGTAAAAAACGTTCTGGAAAATGAAGGAGTGATAAAGTGACATAATACTGACAATTGTGTTTTGATAACCTGTACATTTTTTGGTTAAGATTATTGATATAGTGCAATATCTTGTTAAAGAAATGCATCTAAAATGTCAATAATTCTTCCCTTACTTTTTAAAATCAGTAACAAAAAAGAAAAAAAAAAAAAAAATGGTTTTAAAATGTTAGATAATCAAGGAAAATTACTACTGAAAAGCTTAGGGCATTTATACACGACCCCTAAACTCTGCCGCAAATGGCTCCCAGCTCCGGAGCTTAAAAATGTTTCCCCACCAGCTCCGGAGTTAACAGGCAATTAAGTGCGACCCTGGCCACTTTAGCGCAACCCAGCACACTTTTCTTGTACCTTCTCTCTGAAGGTGAAAAATCTTTGACGCGGTGCAACGATAGTGAGTGCGGGGCTCTCCTCGCTTCTGTTTGCTGCTTTTTGGCTCCCGCCCCTTTAAGAGCTACTTAAGAGTTACTTAAGAGTTACTGGAATGTTGCAGGGGCAAGAGCCGGCAAGAGCGAGAGGCAGAACGGGAGGTGAGCCACAGTCTTTCTTCCTTTTTTTCTCCCTCCCCTCATGCAGCCAGCAGCCAGGGTGGGAACACAGGAAGAGCGACAAGCCCCTAAGGTCTCTGGTCCGAATTTAAGGGACCAGCGGATCTTAGGGGTCGTGTAAAAGCGCCCTGAGTTGCATCTCAACAAGGACTCAAAGAGATGCTGAAAACTGGAAAGTTTATGGCACCTGGTAGATGTAATCCAAAACTTATCAAAACTAATAAATAAGCCCTCCCCCCAAAATATACGTGCATTAACTTTGAACAGGAGCCTCTTTCCAAATCACAGCAGAAGGGGATTCTTCATGACAGCCTGTAGAGACCATATACATAGATACGTCTCTAGCCAAGCTGGTTAGCCAAAAGCAGAAAAATATGCTGGGTTGTGCTTTATGGAGGAACTTTTCGTAAATAAGCTTTTGTGCCCTTATTTTTCCCAATGCACTTGTCGCATCAAATGAAAAAAATATTTTCTTGCAGTTATACCAATGATTTGGAAAGAGAAGCAGATAAAAAGCATATGTGAAATAACCTCTTCCAGATGTAATCATCACTTATCAAGATAGAAGAGGACACTCATTCCGGCTACTGAACCAGCCTCAAAAGTCCTTCTGTTCCCCTTATGCCAGGGGTGCCCAAACTTTTTGTAAGGAGGGCCAGATTTGGTGGCTGAGAATGTGTCAGGGGCCGGTTGCTCCCTGACCCTGCCACTCCACTGTAAGCCCCACCCACTGACCCCTTGCAACCCCACCCACAGGAAGGAAGGGGGCACCAAGGGAGGGAGGGAGGGAGGTGGAAACCAAGAGAGGAAGGAAGGAAGATGTGGAACAAGGAAGGGAGGGAGGGAGGGAAGGAGGTGGGGACCAAGGGAGGGAGGAAGCTTCTGCTCACCGGCTGGCTGGCCCGCCCAGCCCCTCAACCTTCCCCGCGGTATCAGTGTTGGCAGAAGATTTAAAAAAAAACATGGAGGGAGGGGCAGGCCAGCCAGCCGTGGGCCACTCAGAATGGCCTGACAGGCCAGATTTGGCCCCCGGGCTGGACTTTGGGCAGGCCTGCCTTATGCCATATTTCTATTCAACAATGTCTCAGGAATACCCCAAAGCCCATTTGGATGATAAAAAAAGACATCCAAAGAAAAGCTTGCTTTTGTACTTCATAATGCTGGGGAAATTTTGCTAAACACAGGGTAAAATGTCGGGGGGGGGGGAATAGAATTTAGGAAGATTGCAGAGGAGATTCTTTGAATGGAAAATGAAATTATATCTGAGTTGGGAAACTGTCATGCTAACTCTGGGACTCCTGGGAGTTGTGGTCCAAACACTATTGCTTCCTAAGCTCTGTACTTCATAATAATAAATAATATGCCATCGAGTCAATTCTGCCTTATGGGGATGCTTTGCTGGGTTGTCCAGGTAGGTTATACTCCGAAATGGTTTACCCTTCCCTTCTTCAGTCGGTGCCCTGGGAAAGTGCCCTTTGCTCAAGGGCACACAAAATGGCTCTACTTCCAGCCAGACACCTAAACCACTGAGCCATCCAGGCAGCTTGATGGTATATATATTCCAGCTATTGCATGTAGAGTTATCCATACCATGCCTGAGCTATGCACAATCTACAACATCTGCAGCTACTAAGGGAGGTGAATCCAGATGCAAATCAGGAACAAAAGGAAGCCATGAGACCCAGAGCTCATGGATGGAAGCCAAATGCTCTATGCTAGTCATGAGATACAGAAGCACAGAGATCTAGTCACTGGGTCACACCTCCTTGTGCACTGCCCTTGCTGACTGAAATCCAATACCCACAGAATGGTCACAACACCATGACATTGAAAAAGGATCTGACTACATTTAGAAGCCCCTGCTTCTATGCATGCACACCTTTATAAAGAAGCCATCCTTATATCATGTTCCTTTCAACTGAGGAAATCAGCAGGAAACATGGTGCAATATAGAGCTCTCTTTCAGTATGGTTCATAAGCATACCTGAAAAACCAACATGTTTCAGAGGCAAAACTCTGTTTTTACCCAGACAACCAGCTGCTCCTATTCACATCAAGTGTGGTGGGTGGGTGAGGGAGCTGATGTGACACTATTTGTCACTGTCACATTCCTTAATCCTCTAAAATCCCATAGATCTTCCTGATTTGCGTCATGGCTTTGAAGAACAGACAAAAAGCAATTAAATATAACATCGGTAATAAAGAAAAAAAGTATTGTACTTTTGGAATGTGTAAACAATATTCATTCCAAAGCAATGTTTTCTGGTTAAGTTTCAAAGACTTTGATGAAACTCAGTGGCTGCTTTCAAGGCCGTTATCACTAGCAGTTTGGTACACTGTGGAATTTACTTCCAAATGTCCGGGGTTAATGGTATCAAAGAACATGCACAACCAATCCTAAATAAATCCTTTTTAAGACTCCTTCTCTCAAACTGACCTACCCATAAGCTGGAAAAACTTCTCCCCTGACTTTGAAAGGAATTCCAGTCTGGCCCTGTGCAGATGACTAATTCTACGCTCTCTTTCTAGTGGTTATGCACTGTATATTTGCAGTATCTCCCTGTGAGCCAAGCTGTGCTTTGAGGTGCACCCATGCAATTCCATGAATGTAAATACAATGAGAATTTGGGTTTCCCTTTAAAGATGAGTGAAAGCTGGGCTTTTGTGAGCTAAAAGGAAGCCAGCATAATTGCCTTTGGTTTCTACCACATGATTTTTGCTATGAACAGATCCCCTACATGTCTGGTGCCTGGGGGTGGGGGTGGGGGAGAGAAGCAATAGAAATCAAAATTCTAGTCAAATGCATTCTGTTCTTGTGAACAGAATGCATCTTGCTACAATGAGGCTACTTCAAAAAACACATACAGTATATTTGAAAGCATCTTCTAATTTATATCACAGGCAACAATGGAACTATGGGCACTGATATAGAGAATATCAAAATGTGTGAGTTTTTGTTGTTTTTTAACATAAGGACCATAATGCCCAGAATCAACCAGCTTGCAGAAACAGGGTGCATATGCTAGCCAGGAAAGAGGGCTGTATTTGGAAGAAGAATAAACCAAAAAGCCACCAACCCTCCCCCACCCTCCAACCCCCCAAAAAACCCTTTCCTGAACTCTGTGCTCAGGTATTAGAAAAAACTGCTACACTCTTCCCCACTTTGATATACACACAGAAATACATGTGCATATAGAAACTGAAATTTAATTGCAGTATTTTTACAGGCATAAGCAAATCAATTACTGCAGTGTCTTCTCCTCCCAGCTGCCCAAGTCAACAATTTATTCTAGAAAATAATTAGGTTGAAATGTAAAATGTTGTAACCCTGGAACACACACACACACACATCATTATCAGCAAATGTCTGTCAGCAGGCCCGATGATAGGCAGAACCTGTTGCCAACTCGGTATGCTTGGTGAACAACTACAGAAATCTCTTCAGACAGAGAAGTGGCTCAGTAAGCACCAAAAAAGAATTACCACAGCCTACTGACTACTTTGATTGTATTTAATACAGTGGATCCCAAACTATGAGTCCACAGATGTTCAACAACTTCCAGATTCCCTCAACATGATCATCAGAGCTTCTGGGAGTTTAAATCTCAAAATATTTGGGAGCCCAATTCTGGAGTTGACTGCCCAAAACACTCTATGTGTCGGAGTGGGAGTGGTGAAACGAGATGCGTGTTTGAGTGTGTATGCTCGCCTGCTTCAGCCAGCTGCTTAATGCTGAACTGGTGTTTATGATGTATCCAAGCTGCTATTTCTGAATGTTTTCTGTATGCAGTAAACAAACTTGGGAAAGACAGATTTGGGTTGGATTTTCTTCTTAAATAATGTAAGAATCTGGAACAGCTAAACCTATATGCTGGCAAACTACCACCTTAAAGCTATCCAACTGGAACACACTGACTTGAACAATTATGGTTTAGACAATTTGGCCAAATCCATAGCCTATAGGGGCCTCTAATTCACAAAGATAAATCTCCTTTGAATTGAAATGTCTATGCAATATTCATTGTTCATGTTCCCATGCCACATGTTTGGGAACAAATGTTATTGAGCCTTGACTGAAAGCTCTATAAAACGTTAATGTCATGGGAAATCAATATATCTTCTTTGGCTTCAGCTGAACAAGGATTCCATTCCCCTGCTTTGTATATATGCATTTATATCCATTATTTCCTTAACTTTCACCACACTTAGGGAGGACGTGTTTGCTGTTAGTTCCTAAAACTTTGTGCCAGTTGGAAACAGCTATTAGGGAGTAGGGCATTTCTGTTGAGCTTCTGACCTTTAAACAGCAGGCCACAGCTGAATAATATTAGGAGAAATACATTGTGGGAACAGCTGGGGACAACACGCAAGGGTATATGGGAGGGTAGAAAGTTTACAGAGATGCAGGAACCCTCCTCCTGTCCCACTTCCACCTCCAGGATGTCACAGGCCTGCATAAGGTCCATCTGGGAAAATGCAGTCCCTTTGGCTATAACCAAACTCCCTTGGATCCAGTTTTGAGAGGCTCAGCCTTAAAGCAGGTCCGGGACATATTAACAGAGTTCACATTTTCCAGCTTCAATACCCCACCCCCACTCACCCCAGGAGTTTGTAATAGGCTATCTAAGTCAAGACTAAAAAAACAAATAAAAACAAAAACAAAAAACTATCAAGGTTGGGGAGGCAGAGGGGCTAAGGAATGCACTTTGTCCACGTTTGCTGTATGACTAGAATCATAATACAACACAGTATCAATGGAATCCCACCAGCTTCCAGATTTTGCCATGGTTCCAAAGAAACAATTTTTTTCTTGAAACACAGTGTAACAGACAATATGGACCAATGCCCAGAAAAGGAATCTTTGCATCACAGAGCTATTCTGATGGAACAGAGTTCCTTAGCATTATGTTCTAGTGGGCACAGCTAGCAGGATTGGCAGTAATAGAGAAGGGCACGGACCTCACTATGTATAACAAACCAATTGCAAAACTGAACTGTAAACAGCTTTTTGGTTTATGCTTGATGGCACTGAGCATTTTTGGATTGGTGTGCACACACACTTTTTAAAAGGGAAGAGGTTCTGAGTCAACCTTCATATAATTTCACTATATATTCCACTTATTATTGTAAAGCTATTGAAGCAAGATGGAACTGGTTGGGTGGGGAAAATAGGTGAAATGGAAAAGCTGCATCAAGCAACATACCACTGGCCAGTAAGAAGCAAACCCTGAAATGTGAAGTTGCAAATGCAATCCACTGCATTATTCATTAGGCCCCTAGAATCACAAGTTGCAATCATTATCCTGGGCATTGAAGTAGCTCCTTATGAAACCTCTTCCCTTGGCCGTTGTAGTACTCTTTCCCACTTGCCTCCCTTATGTAAAATGTCATCTTCCCTTCTGCCTTTTAGTGATAGATACTCATTCTCTTTTAAGTATCACCTATTATTAATTATTAATTGGAAATATATATGGATCTCTCAGATGCTCCAACCATGACTTCCTCACAGTTTAACAAGTGGGAGAGTAGAGGAAGAGACTCAGTGGTGCAGGGTCCCAAGGTCAAGGCCTTAGGACGTTTTGATTGGCAGGGACTATTTTTTTTTCTGCCAACCCCTCTGCCCCAGGCTGAATTCTTCCCTTTGAGCTTAGCTGGAATCCACTTAGTAGCTGGAAGAGCAAGGGGTTTTCCAGTGACCAATATACCGCTGGCAAGGCATCTGTGTTGTAATTCAAAGTATTTGAGGATGATTTGGTCCCAATTGAGCAATCTGTTTGTTTTACCAAAGACCTGCTCCTCATTTACTGATGTCAGCTACCTGCATCTCCTTAGTAGGTGAGTTGGCTGAGCAGATGCTCATGATAAGAAGTGCAGTTCCCAATTTACATTGCACAATTGCAGCCACTCCTTTTCCTGCAGTGCCTAGAGCACTGGTGGCAAACCTTTGGCACTCCAGATGTTTTGGGCCACAACTCCCAGAATTCAGAGCCTAGACTGCCAATGATATAGGACTGTGGGAGTTGTGGTCCAAAACATCTGGAGTGCCAAAAGTTTGCCTCCACTGGCCTAGGGCATCCCATTAAGAAATTGTGAATCAAGTACAACCCACCCTGCAATCCATTGGAAGTTCACACTTCTTCCTGACCTTCAAATGTAAATAACCTTTCTTCTTGCTCCCAAAACCAAAGCTGGTCAACACACAGTGCAAAGAAAACTGAGTGCATTGAAATGGGAGCAGCCCAAAAGAGGCTAGTGCTTCTCCTGCTATGGCTGAAGGGATGGGTGCTAGCAGAAGTCTATGAAAGAAGCATATGTTTGGAATGATAGCTATATGAGAGTATACCACCCAGAGTAGCCAGGTAGCTAGATGGAGCAGTATATAAATTCAATAAATAATAATAAGAAATGATCTCACATTAGGAAGGCTGGTTAACTATGAAGAAAAACATGACATGCATATAAAAGTACACATCTAAATCTCAGGAGAGGCATGTTAGTGAGTCGCAGATATGCCTGTCCATAACTCTATTCTCCAATGCCCACAGGCGCCTCCAGCAACAGTGGCAATCACAACCCTTCAGTGTTCAAAAAACTCTCAGTTCCTTTGGTGGTTTCCAAGTTTTTGTGATGAGCTGTACCCCAGGCTTACTTCACCCAGCAAAGCCATTGAATAAATACACAACAGTCGAATTCTCAGTTTCAGAGTTTGCACAATGGTCACAGAACAGTAAGGATGGCTGCTATCACAAGGAGCTTTCTGAATCAATTGCAAGGCTGTTTTTAAATTCAGTTAAAAGCTAAGGGCGTTTATACATGACCCCTAAACTCTGGGGCAAATGGCTCCCAGCTCCGGAGCTTAAAAATGTTTACCCACCAGCTCTGGAGTTAACAGGAAATTAAGTGTGACTCCGCCCACTTCAGCGTGTCCCAGCGCAGCTTTCAGGTACCTGCTCTTTGGAGGTGAAAATTATTTGATCTGGTGTAACGATAGTGAGTGCGGGGCTCTCCTTGCTTCTGTTTGTTGTTTTTTGGCTCCTGCCCCTTTAAGAGCTACTTTTACAGAGACAAGAGGCAGAACGAGGTGAGCAGCATGCTTTTCTTTCTCTTTTTCTCCCTCCCCTCACGCAGCCAGCAGCCAGGAAGTGTGGAGGGGGTGGGGACACAGGAAGAGCGACGAACCCCTAAGATCTCTGGTCCGAATTTAAGTGGCCAGCGTATCTTAGGGGTCATGTAAAAAGGCCCTAAGAAAGTATACTGCCATGCTTTGCTACTGATATGCTTATTAGAACTGTGATAAGGAACCAGAGTTGACTCATAGTTCTGCTTAACATGGGCTTGGACTCATGTGTTACACCTGTTATGCAAAAAGATGCAATTTTTAGCTTGTAATATTCCATCACTGCCCCCCTTTCTCGGTGCCTAGCTTTGCTAAAGATAAATCAAAGCCCTGGGGAGGGGAGAGGGAGAGAATTAAAAGGAGTGAATAAAATATTTATACTTACGGAGGTGTGACACCTTTTGGGAGCCCTAGTGCATTGACAGAGACTGGAGTTGGCTGGGACGGTAGCATGGAGCTGAGGAAGGCTGCGGGCGACTGAGTCGAGTTTGAAAATCTGGATGTGGGAGAAAGACTACGGGAAGGTGAAGGGATAGAGGTTGGCAGAGGAGGCGGAGGAGGTGGCGGTAGTGGAAAAGAATCAGACACCGAGAAGGTAGCCGTGGGGCTAAAAACGGGTGGAGGGGGTGGGGGTGGAGAGGGAGACCATGGGTATTCCCCCTCAGGGGAAAAGGGCTGAGAGAAAGGAGGAGCAGATGTCCTGCCAAACTGCTTTTGAGATGTAGTGGGGGACATAGGGGATGGGAGACTCGAGGTGGAAGATCCAGAGGAAGGTGTCACGTAGCTTGAGGCGGGGCTGATGTTCTGGGCGGCAATGAACTGCTTAGGGCGGGCGTAGTTAAAGGAGCTGGATGACTGCATGGTGGGAGCTGAATGGGAATTGAGAACACTCATTTGCCCGGGGCTGGAAGGGACTGAGTGGGCAGATTCAGGTTCCTGGAATGAAGGCGGGGGTGGGAAAGTTGGCGATAAGGGCAGGCTTTGGTGGAAACCCGCTTGCTGCTGTTGACACCACTGGGCCGCTTCTTTTTCCAGGCGAATTTGGTTCTGCAGTTGCTGAATTCTCAAAGGGTCCCTATGTTAAAAGAGAAACAGAAAAAATATTTATTTATTTCATTTCATTTCATTTCATTTCATTTCATTTCATTTATATAGCTTGGATGCCGCCCACTACCCAAAGGTCTCTGGGCGGCTCACAATCAAAGTAAACAATTCAGATAATTAAAACATCAAATTGCAATAAAATTAAAACAATAAAACATTTAAATACAATAAATACAATATATTAAAATACAACACTAAAATCTCCATCAGGACCCACAATAATCAGTTAAACGACTTAAAAACTTCAGGAATGTTTTTACCTGGCGCGGGAATGTCATCAATGTTGGCGCCAGGCGGGTCTCGCTTGGGAGGGCATTCCACAATCCGGGAGCAGCTGCTGAAAAGGCCCTGTTCCTACAAGCCATCCCTTTCACCTCCTTAGGGGATGGCTCTTTCAGGAGGGCCCTCTGGCTAGATCTTAACTGCCGGGTAGGTTCATGTGGAAGGAGACGGTCCTTCAGGTATCTAGGTCCTAAGCCATTTAGGGCTTTATATGTCAAAACAAGCACTTTGAATTCGGCTCGGGCAGCAACTGGTAAACAATGAAGGTAATACAGAATTGTCGTGATGTGGTCCCTGGTGGCTCCACCACTCACCAGCCGCGCAGCGTGATTCTGAACCAGTTGAAATTGCCGGACCGTCTTCAAAGGCAGCCCCACGTAAACCGCATTGAAGTAATCAATATTAATATATACATTAGGGGGTCTTTGTTTGGTGGGGGCTATGATCAACAGAAATGCCTTCTTGCTTCTGGGCAGACAAAACATGTTTACGCTTACAACCACAGCTTTGAAAGCTGCATTTTTATTATCATTAGAACGGCTAGAGCTCCTGAACCAGCATGGCACCTAGCCTTATTTAGGCTGAGAGGATTCAAGGAACTGTGGTCCCAGAACCAGAGGCATGGATAAAATAATAAATAACAGTAAATGTACAGATGCAGAATAAACTCAGACGAATGAAACAGTTAATTTGAGAGAACACCTATCTGCCAAATAAAATTGTTCTTGCATAATCCAGCATTCCAGGAAAACTTGCCCATGATGGAAAAGTTATATCATTGGAGAGAAGAACTCTAACCTTCAGAGTGCCAGAAAGTAAATAAAACCCTGTCACTAAAAGAGTGAAGCACATGACAGAAGGTCACTGACACATACATACGGTGGTTTGCTTTGAAAATAAAGACCCAATACAGTACGAGAAAAACTTAGCAACAGCTTGGAAAATTACTTTCCTGAAGAATTATGGGCATTGTAGTCCAAAAGTCCCTAGGGGATTCTGTGAGCTATAGTTCAAAAAAATATCTCTGGTTCTGTGCATATCCACTTCATGCCCAGCTTCCCTTAGGTTTCTAACCAAGGTGAAACCAACTACTTTCCTTTCCTAAATGTTAACAAGAAACTTTAGGTTTTTAGAACAACAACCAAAAGAAAACAGACAAAAAAGGGAACCATCTGAAATTTGATAACTTCCTTTTAAGGAATGGAAACTGGTGTTTAAGAAGATCATCTTTTTACTACATAAAATGATAGGTGATCCCTTCCTTAAAAGCAGTCATACTACAAAAATCTGCCTATTAACTGAAGAGATGAGAGAGGTGGGGAATGTGTAGCTTTACAGATGTTGATGGTCTGCAGTGTCTACTAGTCCCAGCCAGCATAACCAAAGGTGATGGGTTGTGTGATGGAAGTTGTAGTCCGGTTGCATCTGGAGGGCCAACACATCTACCTTCCTTGACAGATGGCACCATATTGTTTTCCATATTTATATGACTGTTTGGAGAAATTTTCTAGCTAAACGAAGCAAATTCCAAAATAATGAAAACAAAATAATGCTACATAATAAAAATAATAATTAAGAAGCTACATTAAGAGGGAGAATCCACAAATAGCCACTATGGGCCTTTTCACATGACCCCTAAGATCTGCTGGCCACTTACATTCGGACCAGAGATCTTAGGGGTTTGTTACCGTTCCTGTGTTCCCACCCCCTCCGCACTCCTGGCTGCTGGCTGCGTGAGGGGAGGGAGAAAAAAAGGGAGAAAAGAATGCCGCTCACCTCCGTTCTGTCATCTTGCTTTGCTCCTGGCACTGCATTCAGATCTCTTAAAGGGGCGGGGGGCAAAAAAAGTACAAACAGAAGCAAGGAGAGCCCGGCAGTCACTACTGTTATATCCGCATCAGGAATTTTCACCCTCCGAGAGCAGGTACATGAAAAGTGCGCTGGGACGCACTTAGGTGGGCGTGGTCGCACTTAATTATCTGTAAACTCCGGAGCTGGTGGGGAAATAATTTTAAGTTCTGGAGCTGGGAGCCATTTGCCGTGGAGTTTAGGGGTTGTGTGAAAAGGCCCTATAATAAAAAGGCTCACACTCCAGCACAGGAAGCAATTAAACATAACTTTAGCCTAAAGAAGGCAAGTCTTCACGAAGGCTCAGTTACAGATCTGCTTGCTGCCACGTTAATGTCTTGTCTTAATGAAAAATCTTGAGGTTCACCTTGTTCTAATGTGGATACATCTGCTTCTATTACAGTGACTTGCAGGAGTTTTTCAAAGCTGGCTCCTCTAAGAAACAAGTAAACATACTCTCTGTTTCCCTTCTAAGGAGGCACACTTGAACACCAAATGCTATCATTTAAATATGAACAATGGCATTTCAACTCTAGACCTCTTTATCCCTGCAAAGATATGGAGACCCACACTCGGGTGCTCTGCCTAATTCCACAAGAAATAGGGAAACAAGCCTGTAAACACTACAGTGAATAGGTCTTCCTAGTGCCCTTATTTCTATAAGTTGGGTGTTCCACATGTGGACAAACTAGCTGTCCAACTAATGGTGGGGCAGAAAAGACATCCTGCAGACAGGAAAATCTTTGCTTCACAAAGCAACATCTTGATTCCTCTTTCAATATTACCTTTTCAAAGCAGACTTCATATACTTTTCCAGCAACTTCCAGACAAAGTATAATTAAGAATCACTATATGTTTTTGGATTTCTACTGAAACGGCAAACTGAAACTCAACAAGCATGGAAGCAACAGGCTTGAAACTCCTCTTCTTGATCCTTCTGTGATTTACCAAGGTGTCCAAATGGAGGCTGTGGCTTACCCATCAGGCAAAATCTCTCTATTCACAGGGCAGTCCTGTTGCACACACTCCTAAGTGCACTTACGCAAAAGTAAAGCCCTCTGAAATCACTGGCACTAATACCCAAGCAATTGCACATAGTCAAATAATGATGCAAAAATAAGAATGATATGCACAACCACACACCTATTTGGGTATGAGGCTCTTACATCCCCAACAAAGACTTAGTCCAACAAAGATCAGTTTTATGCTGGTATGTTATTTACTAGTAGAGTCATGATTCTCATTTACACAAATGCCTTTCACAGTTGGTAAAGATGTCCCAGTACTCCAGATAAAATTGTAGTACTAAAAAATTACATACACACATCTTTGTCAGTATATTGCATATAAGTATTTAAAATTGGACAAATGCACAGCATTTATCACAGAGTGTATCTGACAGTACTAAAATCTTGATTATTTTCCAGAAAGTTGGTGCTCTCATATTATTTGCTCCTGATAGCTGCAGCCTGGTTGATGTGCACAAGTAGCAGTCATATAGTGCAGTGTTACCTCTACTTCTGAGCTATTCTACTTACAAGCAATTCGGCTTAAGAGTGGAAAACTGTTGGGGTTTTAACTGCTGCCTTACAAATTTTAGATGCGGTCTGCTGTACTTACGAGTTGCTCGACTTATGAGCATGCATTCGGAACAGATTAAATTCATAAACAGAGGTACCACCACCGTGATTTACTTTTTAAAATAAGTCTGATGTTTAACACATTGAAATAAAGTTTGACATCTTCACAAAAAGAAAATGTTTTTTCTCCCATCCAGAAGACAAAATTGCTTAAAATTCTAAATCCCCACCCCACCCAGGAAAAACAGGGAACCTCAAAGTATTCTTGGTTACAGAGCCCATAATCTCTTGCTGTGCTGGCCAAGGCTTAAAGCCTCAAATATCTGGGAGGATAACAGTTCTTCCACCCAATCTACAAAAGATGCCAGTAAGGCCAGATCAGAGCCTAATCAGCAAGTGCTAAGATTCAGGTATACTCACCTAACAAATGGGGGAGGGTACTTCAGCAGATAGTACTGGCATCACTTGGATTACTCTGAATACTCCTGCAGGTAAGGAGTATGAACAGGAAAAACACTGCCACGCGGGGGCTCTCCCCATGAATTTGAACCCTGGCTTTCCATGTTGCCAATTCAAATGCAAAGCCCCATAGAAAATGGGGGCTGTTCTCTTTAAACCCATCACCATCCATGTGCCAAAGGAAACAAACCATGAAACAGAGAAAGGCACATTCCTGTTTGTACAGTGAATGTATCAGACTACTGAGATCTGAACAGAGAGTCTATCATAGGCAACATAAGAGAAGCAACTACACTTTCCAACTGGAAGCTTCTGACACAAGGGCCCTCTGTCCAATGCTAATGGATACAATCCACTGGGAGCTGCTTGAGATGACCTGACAAAGTCATCTACACCCTCCATTCCTTTTAATAGGGTTTTGAACGGTTGAAACACTTGGTGGATTCTACTCCAAAGTAAAAAATACATCAGAACTGTTTGGCTAGTAGAGTTTATAATGGATTCCAAGAATGCCAAGTGGTTGATTTATGCAATTGATTGTATGTGAGTTGAAGTTAATGGAGTGGGAGATCATTCATTTAAACAGGTAATTGGAATAGTCATGAATAACTCAAAACGTTTCCTGTCCGAGACTAGTTAGCACTCCATTACAAAGAATTTGTTCTCTTATGGTACTTTAGTTATGCAACTTTTCTGTGGAAATGCCTATCCCTCTGTTCTAGTGAGTGTGTACTACCAAGGGCAGCTTACGGGCAATTAAAAAATTACAATGCCACATAAAACAGTATTTTCATACATCATGGATTATCCTAATCACGGTTAAGAAACCACACCATGGTTTGAAATTTCAAATATAAAACAAGAAACTATGGTATATACCTGGTTTCATTTCCTGTGTCACCAATACCCAGTATCCTAAGTTTATAAATTCACCTCATCAACTTCATTTGTCAGTGATCTGTGAACACAACAAACACAGCAGCAAGCTACAATGAACACAAACCAAGGTTTACAAACCAGCTTCCTAAGGAGGGTTTGAGAACCAGGTGTATCTTTTTTGAAACATCACAGGTCTTGGCTTATTCCGGTTCAGATCAGAGATTGGAAAGAGAATATATTGCTACAGCTATCAAAATTGTCCAACTGTTTTGGGCAGATCAGGTTGAAACCTGGGACAAACAACAGCCAGTATCCTATTGCTAGTAACAGAGTAGATCCATGAACTCAATGGACTTGATGTGTTGGCTTACCATTCAACAATGAAACTACTCTCATCTGACCACAAAGTGATACTTAAATATGGACATGGTTAGCACTAGTTTGGATGCAGTGAGAAACCACAGTTAAAACAGCAAGGAAAGAGAATGAAGGAACTCAAAGCAGAGAAGAGACATGGGAATACATGTTTCAAAAGAGTTATGTATGCACCTGGCCTATGAAGACTCCATGGAGACCATTTCCCTCATCTGGAATGCAGGGAAGGACCAAGGAATGAAACTTAAGCAACACTTGCATATGCATAACAGAGACTAGCCCAGTTATCCCAACAAAACAGTTAAATGAAGGAGATGGAAGGAAGATGACAGTACCAGAGGAAAGAAGCTGTGGACTGATAGCAAACTGCTGTAAAAAGTGCATTAAAGGCTTTGCATCATAGTCGTTCTACTTGAGTTACAGACTTTGATCAAGTGAACTGATGAGCTGCAAACAAACAACTGAATAGGGCAAGTAACAGTTACAAGAAACAGAGGAGCAAAAACAGTCCAGAACCACAGCTGGAGACTCCCGTTCGGAAAAACCACATTGTAAATCAAAGAGGAGCAGACAGCCTCTTCAGTTCTCTAACTCTGAAAAGAAGAGAGCAACCTGCACCACAACCAGCAACCCAATGATTCTGATTTAGTGTACATATTCCTTGAAACCAGAAACAGCAGCACATGACAGTATGTTTATCCATTCATGCATACAAGCTGCAGTCAGCCTTAAATAGACAAAGTCATTCCAGACAGTGATTTTAATGGAGAATGAGTTAAATAGACTGTTCATATGATGAATGTTGCAAGATAAGTGATGTTGCACAATTGACAGGAGTCACATTAGGAAAGGTATACAGATGCATATTGGAATGTGGTTTTCCCATCAACCTCCCAGAACAGTTGCGTGAGTCAAACATGGAAAATGTGCTCCAGTTTGGGAAAGTCTATCCTTGGGCCCACTAGAATATTTGTTTTTCTGTTAATGGGACATCCGGAATATCCCTTCTTTAATATACCCTTCAACTGCTGCACAGTCAGGAGTGATGAAACCTATTTTTTTCTTTTAAAATACTAATGTGTTTTATGAAGTTCTGCTACGTGTAACTTAAAAAATCTCGAAATTTTTTTGGAAGTAATTGAAAGAGAAATAAAGGGTTTTTCCAAGTGTAATACCTGGCCAGAGCTGTCTGAAGCCTTTTTTCACTGACTCAGGTAAAGGACAAGATGCTACCGCTTCCCATTCAAAAGCTAACCTGACTGCTGGTTACATATAATAGAAATGGCATAGCACCTTCCACTGCACCTGGGGGCACCCAACTGGCCAGTTACAGAGAACATGGCACATGGGATTATTACTGCTGTTCCCAGCACTTGCCATTTCAAGGTGGTTTCCTCACTCTGTCTAATGGTAGAACATGCTGTACTTATGCCTCATTTCCCTCTGACATTAGCCAGCCACTGGATGTGTTTAAGATAACAACAATTTAATCCAAAAACCGAGGGACAGATTTTGAATGGCATTTTTGCTGAACTTATGCATAAAAGCAATAGAGGGGGGAATGCCTTAAATCTGCAGGGCTTCCAAAGGCTGCAAATGTCCTCTAATTTCAAGCACATCATTAGATGAGGCTGTATTTCTCCATAATTGAAAATGAATGTCTTCCATGTTTCAAACCTCAGTAAACTCAGTTTAGCTGGATTTTAACACAATGGGTCTATTTATGTACATTCTGCACAGGGGTAACAAAAATGACAAGTTTTGTTACAGTGAAAAAACCCCACACAAATTCAGAGAGAGTGATGTGGGATTGTGAATAACAAACAGGATATTGACTTGGGATGATGCAGGGAGGAGATTCTGGGTATTTTGTTGTGCAGTAGATAAAATGTCAAACCACTTGCCCACTTCACAGGTGGTGTGACACAAAAGGATCCTGGCCAATGAGCTCAAGAGGAATTTGCATGCATATAATCATGCACAGAGTTCAGGAGCTCAGCTAGCATGGAAGAGCTTTCATTTAAAAACAACAGCTCACATTTGTATCTTTCAAACAACCCTATCCTACCTAGCATATATGATACTTGCTGATTACAGCTCCATGTAGAACAGCGATTATAGACAATCATTTGTTTTTAATTCTAAAAATTAAAACAAAGCTATTTTAGATAAATTTATAGTACATGCCTCTCTTAGGTACTGCTATTGGAAAACAATGCAGTCTAGGGCTAGTTGGGCCTACCCCCCCCCCATGGATTTCAATTATTCCAAGCTCATCTTTTTGCACTGGGCTGCAACCCTAGGGGGAAATTTATCCAAGACATTTTGAAAGTAAAAGTCATTTTTCAAGAAGGCAAAAGGCATTCCAGCTATATTAACGGAAGCCCGTTATGAGGATATCCTGCTCTAATTTTGCTGTTACCAGTTCCCCAGTCTTATCACTGTGAAACCCAGCAAACCTTCATGCCTGTTTTCCATTTTTGTTTTGTTCTCTGTCAACTAGGTCTCAAGCTAATGTTTGTCCAAAGGAAACCAGAAACAGTGATAAGGCCAGTACTGGGCAAGAATGTACAATATCTCTAAGCAATTCTTCCACTTACAGGAAACATTTCTTCATATCACTGTAACACGGTGGACTTTTTAAACCAAAATATATACTCCTTAAAATAATCAAGGAGGAGCAATATGGGGAAGAGAGAGAGAGAGAGAGAGAGAGAGAGAGAGAGAGAGAGAGAGAGAACAACTTGTATTAGAAAAGCTGATACTGAGCACTGTGAGGATCATAAAAGGGTAAGAAAAAACACAACTCAATTGTAAGAACACATTATAATGCAATATGTCTGTGAAAATTCTCAGTCATCCAAGTGGGGCCACCTGGAAGTTCAGTCATGGCAAATGGGCTTCTCTTGTGAGAACGAAACATTTTGCTACTCATCTAAGCAGCTTCAACATTATAATGCATTTTTCACCCAATGCTGCCATAGAATGTGATGCAATTGTTGCAAGGCTCCAAAAATAACAGAACTTTGCTCCTCCATATTTTCCTATCCTTCTCTTCTCCTCCTATAGAAGAAGGCTGACAGGCAGCCACATTAACCTGCTCCAGGAAATCAACACAGAGTCTTGCCAAAGCTTAACTACAGGCTTTTTGGGGTGTAAGCACTCATGTACTACAGTCAACTTCATGCATATGAAGAAGGGGTACAGACCACTAAAGTTTATGTAAAATAAAACCTGTACACCTTTAAGATGCCACAAGACTCAGTCCAGACTGTTTCTTTCTGAGTCATATTCTGCCCCTCTTCCCTATTAACTAACAATAATTGTGAGCCGCCCAGAGACCTTTGAGTAGTGGGCAGCATACAAGCTATATATATATATATCTGCATGATTCTAATGCATGAAACAAAAAGGTGCAGCATAGTCTGTTTTCCATTTATACATCTTCCACCAGCTCTGTACATTTTATTTCTTTCCAGGCTTCTCTGAAGCTCTAGTAACTTTATACAGTATTACTTTTTCTCTCCCCATGAATTGGGATGAGTCAAGTGTGGCCCTCCAGATAATGTTGCACTTCCAAGCATTCTTCATCAGAATATACATTGGCTGAAATCTGTGGCCATTTACTGTGTCAACTCCTCCATAAGCCTCCTTGATTCAAATGGGTCTCCTCTAGTTGTGACCTACTATGTTAAAGTAAGTCCCAACTAGGGTAGGTCCATTTGAATCAATGGAACTTAGAGATAATTGAATGAACCAAATCACATGAATTCAGTGGGTCTATTTTAGTGCATCTTACTACACTAAGCAACAGTATTTCCGCCAGTGAGTAGGGCTGCTGACAGCTGAGGTCCAACATCGTTTGGAGGGAAATACTTTGGCCATGCCTACATTGGAGTCAAACCAGGTCCAATTTATCCGCCAATAATCGAGATCAAGGAGTAAACAATGCCCAGCACTTGCTCAGCCATATTTCAATAGAAGAATAACGGTCTAATGAAGAGACTCAAAGAAATAGCTCCATTTGTAAAGTTCTTTGCCAGTTTACCCAGACCTTTAATGCATTGCTTAAATTCAGTAAGTAGTAAAATCTCAATTCAGCTACATTATTGTTGGGGATCTTTGTTGGATCGGTTGTTGCAGATGATTTTTAGTTGCTTTAATGAGAGAGACCTCTTGTGTTACTATATGAAAAAACTATTTATTTAACTAGAAGGGAAGGGTACATGGGAGGTTTTCTAACTATAACTATTCTAACAGCCATCTTGCTAAACCAGGAGTATTCTTCTCCAAGAATACAAGACACACACGCACTAACTAGACTTCTACCAGAACATTCCAAGTGGTGTGATCTCAACAACCAATAGGCTTTGCTCTTCACATTAAATCCAGCCCATAATACTCTACATTCACATTAACCCTCTAATGGATGAAATGTAAATCTTGCCAAATATTCCAACAATTATTAACACCAATTTTCAGTCCTCTGCCAAAAGACTATATATCCTGTTCCTACTATGGATATTGACAAAGAAACTGAATTAGACAAATTGTACCACTCATGCTCCTTTAATGCACAGGACTAAGAGGGAGAATGTTCAAGGTGACAGTCCTCATTTTGTGGCTCCCAATATTCAATATTCTGCTCCCAATGGGCTATAACAGAAAAAGCATCACCTAACATAAATCCTCTTCACACAAACAGCTAAAAGAAAGGGAACAATGTCTTTTAAGAACTATTTAAGATCACTTATGGAAAACTAATATCAACTTTCTACAATATTTCACTCATTTTCATGCAGCAGAGGAGGTACTCTGAGCTTCTACAGGCTAGCTGGAGCATGGCAAAGCTCCCTCCTCTCCACTCCCTTCAATAAACTGATCAGGAATTCCAATTTGCCTTACTAATTAAAAATAGCACTAGATTAAGTACCCTAACCAGCTACCTTTATAAAACAAAATCCAACTGTTGCAGATAAAACGTTATCATTCCAAGAGGTAGTTATTCTAGAACATTTTTATTTATGTATTTGATTTCTATATGATAAAAAGCCACCTTGGTGGTTTTCAATATAAAACAAGCTATTACAATATACAAAATACAAGAATATATAATAAAAACAAAGCAAAGTGTTCTGCTTATGTACTGCCCCATACCAATTCAAGTAGTCTCTGGGCGGTTTACAGTTTAATTATGCAGGCTACACATTGCCCCACCCCACAGCAGGCTGGGTACTCATTTTACCAACCTCGGAAGGATGGAAGGCTGGGTCAACCATGAACCTGCTACCGGGGATTGAACCCCAGGTCGTGAGCACAGTTTTACCTGCAGTACAGGCATTTAACAAGAATAATAACCAATAAGAACACAATTAAATCATAATTAAATTAATTACATCATAATTAAATTAAACCAAAATACTAAAAAAATGTAATGGCCAGAAACTTGTTGCCAGTTGACATTTCTGCTAGGGAGATCACATAAGTCTCAGCAGCAAACTGCTACTCATTAATGTGCTAATTATCGGTATATCCCAGAGCACAACTAGGTAAATACTCAGCCATGTAACCAGTGCATTTATTAACCTGCCACCAACTATCAACATAAATGTAAATCAGAAGTAAGGCTGTGGCCATTGATGAATCTCTCTTCATCTGGGTTTTTAATGGTCTTTCTTCCAGACAGTCTAGGGCAGGGGCTGAAGTATGAAGTCTTCAGGTGCATTCTAGCTCCATGATCCTGAAAGCCTTGTGGATCTTAAATGCTGACAATATAAATAATCCTTTAAAATAGATATTTTGTGTGCGAAGATAATTCAGCGCTTTGTTTCAGGCCCTTCCTTCAGCACTATCCAAACACATCACTGGTTGCTTGGCAACACTGATGCATTATGATGTCACCACTGTCATAGAAACCCACTTGTCTACACAAGTAAAATCCCATCTGCCAGTAGGAGAGCATGGGAAGCTAAGCGAGGAGGCAACATCTTGAGTCTGGCACGATCAAAGCTGCTTAACTAGAACACCACCACTCTATGGCCCTGTGTGCAGCTTCACCTTAACCCAACAAAAATGGCTCAAGAAATCGACTGGTTACGAAGTCAAGCCGCTGTATGCAAAGTAAACCACTACAGCCCTGAAGGACAGAAAGACCAGGACCGTAAAATGATCTGTTTTGTTGATGTCTCCAGCTTAAGTGCAAAGGACAAAAATCACAGAGGATACAGTGATCTTGCCCTGGGGAACCTGGAGGAGAAAGAAGTAATTGTAATAAAAGATAATGAGCGAAGCAATCCCAATAACACGGAAGGCGCAGTCTGCCTATTCAAGCAAGGCTCCTCGGAAGAACTGAATGTTGTGAGTTGGCTAAGCAATGATCTTCAGAAGTATGCAATTGGATTTCAGCATGCACTGACACCGTCAAGTGGTTCTCGTAAAAACCAGCCCTATACCATCTCATCTGACAAACTGATCACCGCTTCTTCTGGCCAGAGGGGGAGCCCTGAAGACCCTTCCATTGTCAACAAACTTTGCTCCTTGGTTGTTCAAAAGGCACGTCAGGAGATCAAGGATAAATTGGAAAGTAGCACTAACAGCATGAGGCAGCCCCTGAATTCTGAAGGCAAGGTTGCAACCTCAAATTCCCATGATTATGGTTCAGAAAAGCCCTGGTCACTGGATTTGCATGCAAAGGACATTTTTGGAATGGCATTAAAGATGATACAACAACACCTAGTAGAAAAAAACAAGGAGGCATCTCAAGAGAGAAATGTTTCTTCACCTAGCTATACGAACAGGGAACCTACAAATTATGACCGGGCTGGAGGAAGTCAACAAGGTCCCCGGACCCCTTCTGGAGCCGGTGGGTTACAAGAAACCCCCAAAACAAGCATATCAGGTATCCTTTTGTCTCTCGTTCAGAAAGTATTGCGTGAAGCTGCTTCAAGTCTGGACGAAGGTTTAAAAGAGGCAAACCGGCCTTTTAAGTAATCATAAATCAAACTCAGGAGGGAAAAGGTGTTATTCAAAACAGACTAATGGAACACTGGATATGAATGGCAATATGGATCACATAAGCAAACAATTTATTGACCAGTTTGTGTACACCTGTGATGGGGTTGAGCCAGGTCATGGTGAAAGCAACCAACAGTTTAGCAATTGATAACATGTCAGAGAGATGCAGCTGTAATGATTCCTCATTACCAAACAAGGAAAGGCAAAGAAGTTCTTTCTTCAGAAGAGTTGATAGAGGACAATGGAAATCAGTGCATTCAGTAGGGAGAATGTCAACAATCCACAGAACAAAAAACCTTAAGGCTGCTTCCTCTTGCCCCCAAGTTAATGGTTGCTTCCTAATTTAGTCCAGCAATGATATTCAAAAGCAGGAGTGGCAAGGATCTGCCTTGAAGTTACACAACAGATATATGCTTCTGGAGCTAATGTGATTCTTTGGAAAACAGCAAGCAGAATGTCATTGTGGGACAGGTATTTCATTGCAATTGGCAAAACTGGCTCCTTGTTACCTGCAAGGAATCCATTCTCTCTCTCTAATGGCTTCAACTCTGCCTAGGCACGTCATCTGTACTTTTCTGGTTCAACATCTGTAATCACCATGGCCGGACTGCGGAGCAACAAACACCATCACATACAGTGAACTCAACTGGTAGATAAAATTGTAGCTGGGCAAGATCAATTAAAAACGCTGTAAAAATGTAAGCAGGAGGGAGACTATTTTATTAATAACTTCCACTGAGCATGCCAGAATTAACCTGTCACTACCCATCTACCTCTTTAAGATACCCAATGAACTTATGGTGCTGCTTTTAGAAAATCAAGGTTCTTCATTTGGAAGGTACTATGGAAGTTCAGGCAAACCTGCATTGCCCTTAACTTGCATTCTTAGCACTACACATGAATAGGCTTGTTTTGGTGGATGCGGGTGATTTTTTTTTTTTTTTTGGTCAGAGGTTTCGACATAAAAGTAGATAAGAGGTGAATTTTATGAGCATAAGAATGGTGGGTAAATTATGCTTCCCTTGTCAGAAAAAGGTCATAAAAATGGCCAGTTGCACTACTAAAAGTCTCTGGTGGATGTGACTGCCCATTTAAAGGACATTTCCCCCAAGCTTTAGTCTGGAAATTGTGTTTCGATTGTGTTCAAACAAGGGGAATGGAAATATGACCTTCGGATCAAGGGAAATCTCGCCTGTTGCCCTTCTAATGAATATGCTGGGGCAGAAAAACATTCATGGTTTATTGCCACCTAAGACAGCCTGGTTCCCACCAGATGTGCTACATTTAGAAATACAACCATCCCCAGGAAGAATATCTGGCACATCTAGAGCAGGGCTCCTCAAAGTTTTCAACCAGCGGTCCGGTCCACCACCACCCAGACACCACTGGGGGCCGGATCACTGTCCAAAAGCAGCTGTGGAGGTTGGCTTGCTCACAAAACAGGGGGTAGGTGGGGGGGTTGCAATTGGTCCCAGGGGCCGGATTCAGGACCTTGGGGGGCCGCATCTGGCCCCGGGGCCTTAGGTTGAGGACCCCTGATCTAGAGGGTACCAGGATGAGAAAGCCTTGGATAGATGCATTTATTTATTTATTTATTTATTTATTTATTTATTTGACTTTTGTACCACCCATCTAGCTCTAGGGCTACGCTGAGCGGTTTCCAACATTGAAACAAACCTCTGGCATAGCTGCATTGGGCCCCTAAGGCTAGATCACCCCCATTCTATACCTAACAATCTGACACAAACTACTTCTAATATTTTTGAACTTCTCTTCAGCTTTGAGCTTCTCTTACCTGATCTGATGGCTAACAGAAGGTAGAATTCAGGACAAAACTATATCTTTAAACTGATCCCGTCAAAGAATAAAAAAGCAACATTTCTTGCAAACCTTTCACTCCCATTTGTGAGTGCTTATGAGACACAGAACAAAGTAGCCATTGGCATCTCTCCATAACCACACTCCAGTGCTGGGAACAAGGCAATCTTATGGTGGTTAGTGCCCAATTTTTCTCTATGCAAAGCAGGAGAAGCTAAACAAACTTTATATATGTTAGTCAAGATGTTCGAATACAACAATCTTCCCTCCCTATAAACCAGAGAAATGCTCCATGTTTATTCTTAATTGTTCTTAGGTTCAGACATCATGAGAAATGCACAATGGAAGAAAGATCTGTGTCTGGTTTGGCTGTGACAAAAAACAACAGGAGTAAATAGCATACATTGGCACACAAACAAGCCACAATTGCCTTGAACCCTAGCTTATGATGTGCAAAACAGCCTTATGTGAGAAGTCACTTTATAGATGTAAGATGGTTGATGGGTTTAACACAAAGTATGGTTTCAACCCAGAGTACTACTGAAACAATTTTGAAAGAAGTGGATCAGTCCCTGACATAAAGTGAAGCTAGCACCTCAGGCAATGCTTCAAGCTCAACCATCTATGGATGGTATTACTTCTGAGTTGGGCCATGCTGGAAAAAGATGCTGAAGGAAAATGAAAGCTGGGTTGTTCAGTTGCTTGCCCAGTTACACTAACTGTGATCCTGTGTGTAGTCTATATAAGGCAAATGCGGTGATGGGTTATTTTTGAATGGAATGGAATACAAAACACAATCTAAGTTTTGCTGAGTGATCTGAATCAGGATTGTCTCAGAGACATTATTTAAACATGCTCAATGTTAAGTCATATCTTGCTCGCCACTGAAATAGTATTTTATTACCCAGTCTTTATACTTCTCCCTGTGTATTTCTACTCCCATGGGGACCATGATGGATATCATTTGAAAGACAGGTATAAAGCTAGCCAACTTGGGAGGGGAAACTGTCTTCAAATATTAGTCTTCACTCTACCATTTTTCAATATCATTGGGGGCCCCATTTCAATTCTGCAAATGAGTAACAGCAGCAGCAGACGATGAATTCTCATCTTGGCCTTTAAGAGACAGCCAAGCAAGCAATAACAAAAGCACAGGGCATCCTGTGGTTTTGGTGCTGACATCTAGTCTTGTTGACATGGCACAAACATCTCTGCATCCAAAGAAAAACACATTGCCCAGCCAGCCAGCCAGCCAGCCAGCCATCCCTTTCTGCTTGAGTCACATCCAGGCAACACTGCTAGCAAAACTGTAAGCTAAACCAAACCACACACACTTAAGCCTTATTGCATTTTCATGTCATCATATCCTGGTCTTTGAAGCTGCTCATGATCAATTTGTAACACAGAGTGTGAGACACATCAGGCCATCCTTTGGCTACAGTTAATTAAGCAAGCCAAAGTCCGATTCTGAATCTCATCCATTTCTCACAATAAAGGGACTTGAAAATGTTGAATTGTAACTCCTCCATGCCCATATTGGAGTTTTTGCAACAGAAGAGCTTAAATAAAAATTCAATTATTTCCCTCTTAGTTCAAATTGGGCATTTTAAAAAAGAGAGAATACTTGCATATCATCTGTATTTATGTGTTGTCCAGGCAATGCTTCATAACATTAGCTACATCTGCTGTTATAATCCTGCAGAAGATATTTAGTTCTTTGGAGCCTGGAACTATGAACAGTAAGATGAATACTCTTTAATCTACTCTTTTGGTTGCAATTTAATTTTGGACTTGAAATTAATATGAACTCAACAGAAAGGAAAGTTAGCTTGATTAGTATGCTTTATAATTGAAGGGAAAAATTGTGAATTTTGACTCCTGGCTGACCTTAACATATTCTCACCCGTATTTAGCAGTATAATGCAGTTCCCACATGGGTTGCTACAAAGGAATGAATGGAAAAAGGTTGACAGTCCATTTTGTGAATACTGCTGTGCTATGCTATCATTTGGAATATTTTCCATGTTTCTACTCTGCCTCCCATATGTTAAGAGAAAGGAGGATGTAGTGTCATCCTCCCTCAGGCTCCTAATAATAAATATCCAGATATTATCAGTGATTACTGGATGGCCAAAATAGCCAGAATGAAAGTGGAATATGTTGCTGCCTAAGACAAAGGAAAAGATGGTGCACCTTCCCATTTCACATAAGAAAGCCAATATACTGACAGCTGCATCCGTCTTCAACAGAGGAGATGGGATAACACACTACCACATCTGGAGACTATAGCAGAATTAAGGTTGTGCAGGGAAGACAGATTGGCATGCAAGTCTCTTCTCCAAACCCTGGTTTTGGGCCCCAGCATCTTCTAATAGAAGATTGCTTTTAATAGAAGATTGCTTCCAGTCTGTGGCCCATTCAAAGGTGCCATTGCCCACCCAAGGGGCTATATGGCCCCTGATAACAATGGCTGTTTTAGAGCATAGGCATTAAATCTACTTTTTCCTTGTTTGCATTCTACCCACTTATACAAAGTATTCTTAAAGAATATTTCCTTCATTTCTATCAAAAGCATGGTGCACTACCAGTAACAACAGCAAGAATCCTGAGCTTTATGTGGGCAGAATCCTGCTACATAAAACTGCCTGAGCAAGGTGAATGATGTCACTGGCCATGGCAGATTCCCTCTAATTGAAGAGTTTCTTTGCTTTTTTCAGGGTGGGCATGACTTTGTATCATTGCACGTGACACTTTGAAATAAAAAGGAACTGTTTAGTTGGCAATAGTCTGCCACAGCCAGCAATGTCACTCCCACTGTGCAGACGGAGCCATACAACAGGAAAGAGGATAATAGAAGAATATTCAAGGGCACCTGCCCACTATTTATCCATGGTTCTATCTGATGTATACTTTTTAGCAACATGAATTTTTTGTGTGTGTTGTGTTGTTACAGTTGTGACCGACTCTTCGTGACTCTATGTCCATGGAGTTTTCTTGGCAGGAATATTGGAGTGGTTTGCCAGTTCCTACTCCAGGCGCCTACAGCACCTGGTATTCTTTGGAGGTTTCCCATCCAAGTACTAACCAGGTCTGACCCTGCTTAGCTTCTGAAATCAGGAGAGATTGGATGTGCTTAGGGCATCTAGGCAGATTAATATACTGTATTTTAGTGACAGTAAATACAGAGTCAGCGTTGAAAGCATTTCTTCTACATTACTTAAATGAAGGAGTGATTGTTGTCTTTAGTACAGGCCTAGAATGCGAAGAAAAAGCTTCAAACAGGAATATTTAAGATAGCTCTAGATTTTTTCTTCTGTGAGTACCAACAGTGAGTGTACATGGCGACAAATATGGGTGTTGGAATACCAAAGATGGAGTCTAACTGTATCTTGCAGGAAACCTCAAACCAATATATCAGTAGAGTTAAATCAATGCATTAAGCAAGCAAGCAAATAAATAGCTATCTATATATCTAGCTAGCTAGCTAGCTAGAACAAAACAAACTTAGGAGTATGGAGAGTAGTTGTCTCTTGAGAGAAGCAACTCCCACATCAGCTGGCAATTGCTCATAGTTCTGTTGAGGGCTCACTTCATACCTGGAGACTTCTGAAGCAACGGGTTGCATGTACTGACCTGAACATGAACAACTGAACATCTACAGCTGCACTGGGTCTGAGAAACTGCATTCCAAGTACTGAATCAATACTGTCTTGAATCACTGTCTGTCTTATTTCTGGCTATTGTTTGGATGACTGCTTTTTATCATATTGTGCAAACCTCAAACAACAGTATGTCCCATACATCACATCAGAATGTGGGTTGGCCTCTCCTGATCCCTGTATACATCTGTGGGACATCTTGGGAGTTCTGAATGATGGGGAAGAAGTAAAACAAACCAAATGCATCAATGGATCATATAATGACGGACATTGTTGTAACTAGCTCAGATGGCTGAGGGCTGGTTGAGCAGATACTAGGCAAGTTGACTGCAGCCCAACTGTGCCAACACAGTGGCTGTGACTCTGGGCTCAAAGTTGTTTGGACCTGGAGTAACTCAGATCTTCCTGCTTCTCCTCTTCTATGGTTCTACTACAGCTTGATGTCAGCACCACAGTCGTACTAGATTTCAAAAAGGAGTTGAGCCAGCCCACGGACACTTCAGTTTGCTCAAAAGGTTTCTGCCTATTCCAAACCCACTGCAAATAGTATATTTTTGAGTTTGGATTGCTCTATGAGTACCATGACAGATATAAATTAATAAAACGCCATAAAGCAAATACTCCATTTTGGGTTTTGGGGACTGCCTACAATATTATTTGTATGACTGTTCTCTAGTAAAGCTTTTAAGTGGATATGGAAATAACCTAAAAATTCTGACCATGGGAGAGCAGAAATACAGTTGTCCCCTACCCTTTCATGGTTCATATACCGCGGTCCCAGTATATCACAGGTCTCCAGTATATGAAAAAAAGGCCCCCTGGGGTAAGGAGGAAAGGCCTTCCTGGGCCCGTCGGAAGCCCCAAAAGTGCTTCACCGCAAACCGGAAGTGACTTCCAGTAAACCAGAAGTGACCTCCGGATCACTAGAAACCACTTTTCAGGCCTCCGGGGCCCTGGGAAGCCCCTTGCAGGCCCGTTAGGAGCAGCGCCAAGCCTGGGGTAAGTACAAGAGCCCCCAGAGAGCCCACCCAGTCCCGACCCAACCCAGCATCCGCATATTGCGGATTTTCAATTATCGCGGATCAGGTTGAGTCCCTAACCCCCGCGATAGGTGGGGGTTTACTGTATCAGAAGCCAGAAGAAATGCACAACATTGTGTCAAACCAAACCAAAGCAAAGCAAAGCAAAACAAAACAGAACAGAACAGGTACAACAGGAACTGGCAACCTGTGTTTCACATGTTGTAGGCATGCAACTCCAGTTTTCTTTGCCATCAGCCATGCTGACTAGAGTTAATACAGCTTGTAGTACAAAACATTCAGAGAGGATAAGTTGCCCATCACTGCAGCAATACAAAAGGCAATTAAGGAAAGCAGTGGCGGGGTGGGGAAAACTACCACCTAAGTCTCTCTCCTAATTACATGTATGTACGGTACTGTGAGCAAACAATTTTCAGCTCAATTTTTGCAATGAGGGCAACATGAAGACGTGACATGCCTTTAACAGCTGCAGTCAGGAGAGATTTGGCAACTTCACCTTTGCTCAAGTCTGTCACTGTGTTATGATCACAAGAGAAGCTGCTCCTAGTACAGTATTTTGTAGGGCAGGGATGGCGAATTTATGGCACGCGTGCCAAAGGTGGCACGGAAAGAGCTTTCGCCTGGCACGCGACATGCTCCTCCCCCACTTCCCCCTCTGCTGGACCAGCCATGAGGAATTTGTGGAGGGGGAAGTGGGGGGGCAGGGATCATGTCAGGTGCCAGGCTGACCCTACCGTCACCAATGCCATCGCCGCTCTTGCCTCTGCCCCTGCCCCTGCCCCGCCTCTGCCAACCCTGCCACCATTCCTGCCCCTCCCACCACCACCAATAACTCTGATCCCATCACCCTTGCTGCCCTCAACCTTGACCTCGCCCCACCCCTGACCCCCCGCTGCTGCCGATCCCAACCCCCCCACCGCCACCACCATCGCCCTTGCCACCCCTGCCGCCACCGATCTGACCCTGCCTCTGCTGCCATCCCTGCCCCTCCCACCTGGACCCCGCCCCTCCATCACCCTTGCTGCCTTTGCCTCCTTCCCCCCTGCCGCCACCGATCTCGACCACTGCCGCCGCCGCCGCTGAGTTTGGGCAAAAAGGTTCGCCATCCCTGTTGTAGGGTATACACAGTGTGCTGTAGAGGATAGAGTAATGACCTTGGATTTAGAAGACCTGGGTTCGAATCCCCAGTTCTACCATGGGAACTCGCTAGAGCAGTGGTTCCCAACCTGGGGGGTTGGGACCCCTTTAGGGGTCGAACAACCATTTCACAGGGGTTGCCATGAGTCAGTGAAGAAAAAGGCACAAATGGCTTGGGTCTGGAGAAGGAGGGGGAGGAAGGGGGAAGAGTGAGTTACAGCTTGATAGGTTGGAGGGGATGTCAGTCAATGGCACTGGAGGCTACAATTGGCTGAGGGTGCCTGTAGAGGAAAGTTCTCTATGGCACCTGTAGCAGTGGCCTGCCAAAGGGTGCTTGTGGCCCCTTCCAAGCAGGGCAAGGGTCACCACAACATGAGGAACTGTATTAAAGGGTTGCGGCATTAGGAAATTTGAGAACCACTGCGCTAGAGGGTGGAATCGAAGAAAAAACTTAAAATACTCAATTTTCCTTGAAAACCCTATTAGGGTCACTGCAAGTCAGTACTAACTTGATGGCATATAGCAGCAGCAGCAGGAACAACAACAACAACAACAACAACAACAACAACAGCAACAACAGTTTTAGAGAACATTAAAAAAGGAATTGAAGCACTTTCCCCATCATGACTCCTATAGCTGCCCTCTGAATTACACACTCATTTAAGCTTAGGGAGCTGGCAAATGTCACTCTGAAATTAGAAAAATGCTCCTCTGAGACATATTACTTGAATCATACTTTATCATTATCGAAACAAGCTAGCACACATTTCTGATTCATGTGCTTCTCTTTCTTCTCTCTCCATGAATGAAAAAGAAACATACCATAACTTCACTTACTTGGTAAACTGTGGTTTGTTCTAGCTATAGTTTGTTACCCAAGAAGGCCTGAAATCTGACAGCCAGCAACAAAGAAAAATAAAGTGAAAGTGAAAACTGGTGTTCTAATATCAGGGAATACAAAATCCCAAGGTTAATGCAGGCTTAATCCAGTAATGTTAAAGCGCTGAACTAGGTCTTTTCATTATGTATTATTTAAACTAATTTAGGTTGCATTTACAAGGCTCTTATCTTCAATGCAATCTATTTCATCTTGCACCTGAGTGAACCTTCCATTTACATGAGGCATTTCTTCTCCCACAAGAAGGAGTCAGACATCACTTCACATAATTCCATTTTCTCCCCTTTCTGATTATTGGTGTTCCCCCCTGCTGTTTTCCCAACCTTTTATTATTCTTTGTGCAGTGACACCCCCTTTTTGGTTTTATTTAGTAAGTGGCATAACACTACATCAGTGCTGTCCAACTTTGAACAGGCCGGGGTCTACTTTTTCCAGACAAAAGTGCCTGAGGGCTACTACACTAAAACCTCTACTTATGAATTTTATCTGTTCCAAGCATATTCTCATAAGTAAAAAAAATTGTAAGTAGAGCACATTGAAAATCAATTAATCCTTTCTGGAGGGAACATATTTCAATGCATTCCTATGGTAAGGCTGACCATGCACATGCTTCCCTTACACGCGCTCAAGCCGTTGTGGACGGGTGCAAGGGAGGCGAGTACATGCTTACGCAGATTGCCCCTTCCGTTAGCCCAGTCTGCTGGAGACTTTCTATAAAAGGTGCACTTTCCCTCCCAACCCACCCATGGCCTGACGACTCTAATTGTCCTCCTGTTTTCCCCCTTCTCCCTTCCAGCCCCCTTGCTGCCACTGCTGCTGCCGCCCATAACTCTCACTCACTTCTGTGCCATCACCCTTGAACTGCCCCACTCGGCTGAGACAGTGGGCTGGCAGACACAGAGATTTGCTGGGGCAGTGGTGGTCCTTTGGGTGGGGGAGGTAGAGGTGGAGAACTTATCCCCTCACATTTCTTATTGATGGCTGGCGGGCTACTTTTGAACCCTTCACGGGCTACTGGTAGCCCCTGGTCTACCTGTTGGGCAGGCCTGCAATACAGGAACAGATCACTCTAGCATGGATACTTCCTTATATCTGAAATAGCACTGTATCACTTAGGAGAATATTTTTCAAAATGTGAGAAGAGGAAAATAGAGGAGGAGGTTTATCTCCCAGTGTTACCACCCTTTCTACTATCACAATCCACTGCATACACCACAGGGTGGTCTCCAAAGGGAACACCACCCACAGCTTTATTTGAGAGTGAATTAAGCAACCCTATGGACTATGACCAGAATAATTAGAAGTGTTTAAAATCTCATCAGATAAACTGCAGCCCTAGTGGTGTGCCAGAAAGGAGTGGAACAGCTTACAAATAAAGGCGGGACAGATTGCTCTTACTTAAAACATGTTGCCAGGAAATAGGGCAAACCAAACACACCAAAAGTGAACCAAATAACAAGGTTCTGTTGAATGGAAGTCAGAGACACTGCAATTCCTGTCCTCATAACTGGTTCCAAAGAGTGGCACTGAGGTACATATGCTAAGCCCCATGGAAATTTAGCGTAGGGAGTGCCGCAGGGTCCCATACTATCTCCCAAAATCTTCAATATCCATATGATGCCACTTGTAAAGGTGATTAGGTGTTTTGGGTTTGAGTGCTATCAATATGTTGATGACACTCAACTCTACTTATCCCCGGGTTTGGCTGAGGTTACACAGGTGTTGGACCAATGTCTGGAGGGTGCAACGGTCTGAATGAATAAATAGAAGTGAATCCCAACAAGGTGAAGGTTCTATGGTTCAGTGATTCCATTGCCCAGGAGTTCAGTTGAAGACCTATTCTGGATGGAGATACACACCTCCTAAAGGAGCAGGAGTGTGGTTTGGGGGTACTCCTGGATTTACCTTGTTACTGAGCTCAGTAACTCACAGTGCCTGGGCCCAGCTCTGACTGGTCTACCAGCTCTGACAAAAACAACCTGGCTATAGTAACTTGTGCCCTACTAGCCTCCCAGTTAGACTACTGCACTGCACTCTATGTCTGGCTATCCCTGAAAATGGCATGAATGCTGTTGTTAAGTGCTGTATGCAGAAGCTAGACTGCTAGCATCTCTCAGAACCCCACATGAAACTGGTTCTGAAGGATTTGCACTGGCTACCAACAGGTTTCTGGTCTGCCTCCAAGGTGTTCACAATTGCTTTCAATGTCCTGAACAGTTTGGAACTTTGATATTTGAAGGAGTGCTTCTCCATATATAAACTTGCCTGATCATTGAGTTCTCATGTGGAAGTTTTCTTCCATGTCCCACCGTTAGAACAGTTCATTATGTGAGACATAGGGTACTAACCTAACTGTGGACTATCTTCCCCTTGGGGCTTGATTGGCACCAACACTGGCATCATTGTGACACTAAGTCAACAGATACACATTTAAACAAACATAGTTTGAGAGTTCAGGATCATGGTCTCAGGAGGATTTGAAGCAATGGTTTCAATGTTTTAGTTTTTACAAAATGTTTGATTTTAAATTGTTTTATACATCTTATGTTTTAAATCATTTCATACCATCCTGTAATGCCACCCACACCTCAAGATCCTGTGACATAGGGTGGGCTTTAAATGTTTTACATAATAAAATATAACAACAAATGTCACCACAATCTTATAATGATTAAATTTCCTTTTCCCTCTGAATGAACTAAGATGCTCAAAATACCTTTTTTCTAATTATTTCCATTGCATATAAACATAACCTTCTGGAATTACTAAACCAGCCTGACTAAATATAGTGAGCAGTACTCCTGCTGTTGGGGGTATCTTTCCCTGGTATGCAGCTAATATAAATAAAATGAACAGAGAGAAACTGGCTGTATTCCACTGGCATTACCTCACACTTCCTTAATAGGAAACCTCTCTCCAACCTATTCGTTTGCTTCATGGTGTCCATGTAAGTTCTCCAAGAGGCTCCTCTTGTAAAGTTGATGTCTTTCTTCATCAGGGACAGAAGGTCAGGAAAAACAGTGAGGATGCCAGCAGTTCGAACTGTCCAAACTGCAACACCTTTTGTTGCAGGGCTAAAGAAACCAAACATGTCCTCAAGACTTCTAATATTCTGCAGGAGAATTCAGGCATTGGAGCTTTTACGAATGGGGCTGGAATTTGCACGGACAAAGAATACGCATGGAAGCATATACAATTAATTTCTCCCATATGTGAAATGTAAATTCTCAAACTGTGTACATTAGTACAGTGGACCCTCGGGTAACAAACAGTTTGTATAACATAAAATCTGTACATAAAATTTGTACAACATAAAAAATTCCGGAGATAGGGAAAATTTGCTTAACATAATTTCATTTGGAACGAATTAATCCCTTTATACAAGGTACCACTGTACTTCTCATTGTTGTCCAGCCACGACAATTCCATTGGTGAAGAGGAGTAGAACAGAATAAATAGGATGTGTCTGCCTGCTCCCTCCACCTCACCTGTTACTACCTGGCATTTTTCTCTTTTCCCTAAACAGCCTTGGGCACACGAAAATACCACCAAGATCTGGGCAGCCTAATAGCATCTTTCAGGAAAATGAAAAGAGCTAGCGATCACAATGAAGGGCTCTTTCACACAAATACAATTATAAAACACGACATGACTGACAAGACAGAAAGCAGATGAGTACTAGGGACAAAGTTTATCAAAGAGGTCCAGTCAGCCTTCTCATAACTTTTAATACAGAGGATCAGAGACAGCAAAACGTCAGAAGGAAGAACAACAACTTAGGCTGCTAGTTCCTGACATGTTGCCAAAAATGTTTCTTGAATCAAGGGAAAGCTTGTTTACACTCAAGTTGCTTTGATGAGCTGCAGGGTAATTATTTCCAAGTGGTTGCTACCCAAGAGTGTCAATAAGCTTCCTCAACACACTTTTTTTTTGCAAAATGTGTTGAACCTATTAGGTTTTTTTTTTTGCTGCTTCCCTTTATAGTCTGGAGTATGGAAAATATTATTTTTTTAAAAAAGACAGTTTCCAAAATTGCCTGACTGCCAAGTTCAGCATGCTGTTTTGGAAATTCTGGGACTTGTAGTCCAAAAATGTTTTTCTCCCTAACTCTTGTCTGGTTAGTGACAAACATAGAGCATGCTAGTGGTTTGCACAAGCTAGGGGCTGAGATCTTGACTTGACTGTAAACCATAATTTATCACAAGGAGAAAAAAAATGACAAATTATGCTTCAACACTAATTTTTTAAAATAATCCTTTATCTTTGACACCCCCCATGCCCCAAACACAAAGGAGGGCAGAAAGACAGCACACAAACCTCACATATATTCCTATGCCCTGTTCCCATAGTTACCTCTAAATTGAGTTTTTCAATAAGCATTAATTGACTCAATGACCAAGGTCCCCTTTCCAGGAATGGCCAAGATAATATAAAGCTTTCTGGTGTTATTCTCCAAAAATTGTATAAATAATAGTAAAATTATATTCATAACACATCTATCATGTCTTAAGTTGCAACAAAACTTGGATGTAAATGGCGACGAGTGATGGATGATGCAACTATTGTTCTGTATACTGTTGTATTAACTCCCAGCTGGGCCTGAAGCACTGTCTCTTGGTACTTTGTCATGGAGAGTAGAGAGAGCAAAAATAAAAATAAAAAATAAAAATTCTGTTCAAATGAATTGCAATGGAAAAAACGCAGCTGGTCGCTTCTCTCTCTTTTATTTTAACTGGGAAATACACAAGCTCACTTTCTATATATAGTAGGAAGGAAGAATAGTCAAAATTTGAACTATTATTTTAGCTGGATACTGTTTAATAATTTCTTTAACTGTCTTGCAAAGATGCTACACAGGAAGGCTTACTTCTGCATGAATATGTTCAATATACAGTATTTCTCTGAGACACATCTGACCAGCCTTGTCTCTAGGCAAAATAATCTAGCTAAATACAAACTTCCCAAAATAACTCAATTCTCTTAAGGTCTTTTAGCAATCTAACAATATCAATATTGGCCAGGTTTCAATCAGGACAAATTTCCTTCATTGGAACAAAGAGATCCACAAAGAAGCAGAAAAGTCTTTCAAGGAATTGTTCAGCTCATATTGCCTATCTTAATGTATGAAATAAGTACTGTTTGAAACCTGTCAATATTCATATTGTTAGGTTGGTCATGTATCTTGATAAAACTGAGTTATTGTGGAAAATTTGCATTTAGTTAGATTACATAGATTTTCTCTTATTGCTTGATCGCAGCACCAGGTTTCTCTTGTTTTGGGTGACTAGAGACAGTAATGCATCCGGCAGATGCTAGGGTTTATTTATTTATTTATTTATTTATTTATTTATTTATTTATTTATTTATTTACAATGGCAGTTCCACATCCCATTCCCCCTAGTATTTCCCCGCCATTCAACTTTTGCAAGGCTGTATGCGCTATCTGGTATTGTGTCCTATTGGATACATCCTTCTCTAAATATGAACAACAACCTTCTGAGCCTAATGGCTCAGAATAATGGACTACTCGAGACAGCCCTGGGCCTTGGAGAAAAAAAAGTTCAGGAATTCCTGACTCAAAGAGTAAACATTAGGCAGAGCTACGTCCCAGGGCAAGAGGGTTATAAAAGGTGGGATGGAAGAACTGGTTAGTGCTGGATAGATGTACAGGCACCCACAGTCCCTCCCAGTCATTCAAGGCACAAACAGTAGGCAAGGTTGTAAAATTACTACTTTCAAGCTCTGCAAATAAACCATCCCTCTTAACCTTTTAAGGTGTCTTCCTTTAACCTTCTCATCCTTCTGGAGGCTCAGACTATATATACATAATAAAACATGGCAGTAAGACATGGATGCACTTACAGTAAGTATACACGTGTTCACTAACAAATGCTCTTTAGGTACTATTCTCTGTTTCTGCAGTCTAATTCTATGCATTTAGGGAGCTGAGTCAAACTCACTCATTCCTGTACTGTACATTTTATCAACAGCAAAAGTTCATGGAGGCCCATTCTCTCCCCAATTATTAAGTCATTTTTCAGTCCCTTTTCTGCTTATTGGATTCCACACCCTATTCACTTTTCCATCCTTCCTTCTGGAAACAAGAGCAGGTGTGAAGGACCTCTAGCACATAATGCTGCCGAGAAAGTGTGTCATATGGGGTTTCCCCTCTATCTTTTGCTGCACAAATGTATAAACTCCCAAACTGAGGGAAAACAGACGTGAGCTTGGGAGTTTCACCCAGTGGCAATTATTTGAGCCACAATCCAGAAGAACAGCTGTATTTTAGAATTTGCCGTTTCTCAGAGGGGAACCAACTCAAGGCTGCTTCTTTATTATTATTATTTTCCAAACCCGAAAATCAACTTGACGTTTGGTGCAAAATAAAAATTTCACTAAGTGTTCCAGGGTGGAAATAGGAATCCAGAATGAACAGGTCACGTTTCTTCAAAAGAGCACAGAGGATTTAGGTGGATAAGCCTAACCCCTTTGAAAAGGTGCTAGACCCCATCCCCAAGCTGTTTTTAAACTCTAAATGATTCCAAGAACATTCTGGTGGGTTTGGGGTTTTTGTTTTCACATGACACCTCTATTCAGAGACTGAGTGAGAAGTTACACATTGGACTATAGCTCTCAAAATCCCATCCAGCCCAGCCTATAGCTTTTTCAAACATTACATCTAAAGAGACTCTCACAATATGAGTATGTGTCTGGTGTTGGAGGTGCAATATTTCAAATGTTAAGAGTGCAATATATCAACCAGTGAGCAGCTGTAGAAACAACATCCTCACCCTACCCTACATTGCATCATATTATTTCACACACACACACACACACACACACACACACACACACACACACACACACACACACACACACACACACACACACACACACACCTTTTGCCAGCTTCAGTTAATTGCTACCAACATTTAAACCAACTCTGTGATGTTAAATCTTTCCACTCAAATGCTCCTTTCTGCCACCTTCGCTTTATCCTAATTATAAATAATTCTAAGTGAGAAAAATACAACATTAGCATGGAAGCAGCTGGGTTGCAGAACTGTAGAACTGTAAAATAAACCCAATACTGAAAGCTGTTGTGAGTTTTTCGGGCTGTTTGGCCATGTTCTGGAAGTTTTTCTTCCTGACGTTTTGCCAGACTGACAATGTTGTAAAATTACCACTTTACCGGGCTGGCATTTTGAGAGGGCAAGCAGCTCAGGGAACTAGGAATTCGCTCTGTGCTCTGGGGTATAGAGTGAGTGAGTCTTTGGGGTTATTAAGTTGTGGGAAAGGGGAAACTTGTCCTATGTTGGAGAATAGGTGTTAGAACAGGCATATCCAAACTTCAGCCCTCCTGATGTTTTGGACCACAACTCCCAGAATTCCAAGCCTGTATTTCCAATGGCAAAGGACTGTGGGAGTTGTGGTCCAAAACATCTGGAGTGCTTAAGTTTGGACATGCCTGTGTTAGACATTGTATTGTGATGGAGGGATTAAGAAGTTTCACTGTAATGGGGGTGGCAGCGATCCTTCTCTGTGATTGATGGGTGTCATTAGCTGTTCTTTTGTGTGAACTGGTGCTTGTTGTGCCTGGGTGGGAATCATTGAACTTTGATCTTTTGGAGGCTGTAGTTTTCAGTACTGGAAGCCAGGCTTTGTTGATTTTCAGACTTTCTTCTTTTTTGTTGGAACTTTGCTTGTGTTTGTGGATTTCAATGGCTTCCCTTTGTAGTCTGACATAGTGCCTATTAGTGTTGTCCAATTCTGAAAACTAGGTGGAAAAAGACTCCATTGGTAACCAATGGCTTATTGTGCTAAAACAGCTTAAGGAAGCTGGGTAAAAGGGCAAGGAAGGACAGAAAGACCCAGGATTCTTGCATTTTCTATTCAAGGAGGCAATTCATGCTCTAATTTCAAACTTCTGTGTCCACTTTAGTCCTGTGTCACATTATATAATAGTAAAGAAGTACAGTTTGAAAACAATCTAAAGCAGTACGTCTGTGTGTGTGTTTGTGTGTGTGTGTGTGTGTGTGTGTGTGTGTGTGTGTGTGTGTGTGTGTGTGTGTGTGTGTGTGTGTGTGTGTGTGTGTGTGTCAGCTTCAATATGTTTCCAATGTAGATGGAATATGTCAGTTTCTAATGAGTGCAAATTAAAATTCAATACTGCAGGCTAGCCCTCCATTAAAATGCCATCAATTAAATTTCTTTCCAGGGAAATGTAATCAAAATTGAAATGCCAGGAATCAAAACAATGCTCTTAACAGCTCACCAAGTTTGTGTGACTTCCCGGAATGAAAAGCTTCTCACATATTTTAGGAGAAAGAGAAAAAAAAAAAGGGGGAAAGTTCTTATACAATAGCAATTTCCTACAATTAATTGTTTTCCTCAATAAAGGGGGATTCTTTTCCTCTCTGGGATCTGTGTCAGACTCATTCTTTGCTCAGATGGTTCCTCAATAGCTTATAATGACTACAGAATTTTCGACACAAAAAGGCCAAGATGCCACTGAAAAATATTGGTTTTTAAAAAGCAGGTATGTGTCATGGCAAATCCCATACAAATAATATTCCTCCATTTTAGTATTCAGCCCTATTGCTGAAAGTCTAATAGATACTGTACCTATATTCTTAACAGTACAACCAGTTTTTAGCCATGTGCTGACTGTATTTTAAGTAGCTTTCATTTACTGAAGGCATTTTAGGCACATTATTCGTATTTAAATGTTCTCTGATCTGGTTACAAGTTACAAGCAGGAAACAGACATCTGCTATGGACAAAACTAAGTATGAATTTCTCTCCCCCCCCCAAAAAAAAAATTTTAATACCATTCTTTAGGGTGTATTTATTTATTGAAAGTACTTGTATGTACCACATTTAATACAGCTTTCCCAAATAAATTTGTATGGAAAATTCTTAACAGAAAACCAGAAATGTTAATTTTTATCAGAATAGGCTAATTAGGTGGACAATGGCCTGGGATGCATTAAAGTCCCACCTATGCAACCCTTTCCCAACTCCCATTAAGTATGGGTCGTTATCTGTGGGTTGTGGCCTTCCCAGTGGAGGTGTAAAGTGCTTCTGATTTGTCTGGGGACTGATGAAAGGGCAGCATGATAAGTTGCCCATGATATTGTGCCTGAGCCCCCCACCTCTGTTGAGAGAGGGGTTTTCAATACACCCATGAATGGCTTCCCTGACCCCTCTCTCAATCCACCTATCTTCTCTGTCTAATATGTGTACTGTACATCCTCATCTTTGAACGAGTGCCCTTTGTCCTTCAAGTGGAGGTGCACCACTGACTCTGGTCCTGAGCTGTTGCCCCTCCTATGTTGGGACATCATCCTGTTTAGTGGCTGTTTTTGAGAATGAAGAAAGCAGGTGAAAGCTGGGACCCATTCTACAGAGGGATTTGTAAGAAGTTATGAAAGGAAACAGAAAAAAAAAGAGATGGATAGAAATAGATTATGATGAGAATTATTCAGAGCAACAAATACATGATAATAGGGCTAATGCAGTATTAAAGTAATATGCTTAAATAGAGATGTAACAAAGAATGTGACTGCACTCTTCTCCCTCCCACCCCCCTTTTTCTT
This sequence comes from Phrynocephalus forsythii, assembly GCA_029282475.1. NCBI lineage: Eukaryota > Metazoa > Chordata > Lepidosauria > Squamata > Agamidae > Phrynocephalus > Phrynocephalus forsythii. The sequence goes on from JAPFRF010000007.1 coordinate 38,201,425, forward strand.
CCTCTCCCTACTTTTCTCCTTTCCACATTCCCTCCCTATTGACCTTATCATCCTTGTTTCTTCCTTCCTTTCCCAATTTGACATTAAAATACATTAAAATAAAAAGTAAAAGGCCCTATCTCTCACACTTTCTTAGCTTGATGGCCCTTATAGATGGGCTCAGCAAGAGAGCCTTCAAAACAATCTATTTCCAAGTGACTTGAGGTTTTCAAGTGTCTCAGGGCTTGAAAGATATAGATGTTTTGAATTTGGTACAAGTGTACTGATCACCACTACAGCTGAAACAGAATCCAAAGATTTGTCCTGATTACTTTGCCCCATAAACAAAGAGGCAGCTGCATTCTCTACCAGCAAAACATCAGCAGTAGCCGTGACCAGACCATGTTAACAATAGTCCAATCCATTCAACATCAGTCTTAGAAGATGGATGTAGGAGGTGGTGTTATGCAGAAAAGGACCTGTTTCCAAAGACTCTCCACTAGAGGTTATGAAGATAGTAGGATATCTTACACTTTGGGTCAAGTGAAACAAAGGGCATAGTCTGTGGGTGAGGCACCACTAGCCTCTAGAAAATTCCAACCAAGACTCCTACACTCTGTCACCATTGGCCTGGTTGGGACTTCTGGAAGTTCAAAAGCCCAATGCTTCCCATCTTAGGTGCAGCTTGACCTTTACCCCAGACGCTGATGTCACCAGGGATAGGTTTAGTCTTCATCTCAGTGAAAACCCCCAAGCACACACCTTTAATACAGTGGAACCTTGACTTACATCATTAATCTGTTCCAGTGGTCTAGACTTAAGTCAAACATGACTTAAGTCAAACAAATGTTTCCCATAGAAAGTAATGGGAAAGCGGATTAATCCGTTCCAGATGATGAAAAAGACCCCCCAAAACAGCAATTTAACACAAATTTGACTGGGATAGGAGATTCCTTCTGGGCATGTAAATGAAATGTCTCTTCAAAGAGAGGAGGAGGCAGTGGAATTATAGTCCACAAGTTATATGCCTCCACTTTTTAATGTTCATAGCAACAATGTCTAACATTTGTTTTACTGTTTTTTAACCTGACGTTCCAAGTTCTGAACAACTCTATGCTTACCATTAGAGTCCCACAACTGTACAGCTTCCCAACTAAAATGCTTCCATTGTGGACCAGAATTCTGCATCCAGATTTTTTACAAGACTGAGCCGACTGTCTAACCAGCGAGGCCAACCCCGAGCTCCCGGCCCTTCTTCTCCTCCGGCAGCAGCGGCGGATTTGGTGAGGCCGAGGACCAGCTCCAGGTGCTCTGAGCTGGCCTCACCGAATCCGCCGCTGCTGGAGGAGGGGAAGAAGGCAGGAGCAGTTGGGAGGCAGCAGTCGCGATGATGGGTTGTGGCTGCCACCCGATTCCGGTGCCTTGCGCCGGGGCTCCGAGCTGTAAGTCAAAGCCTGCGACTCGAGTCAAACAGGCCCCTTCTTGTTGCAAGTCAAATATGATGCAAGTCAAGCAGGATGTAAGTCAAGGTTCCACTGAATATTAACAAGGGTGGGAGCACTGCAATAGAAGAAAAACATCCCATGTTACCTAACAATGGATTACTCAGCACTTGCCAACAGAAAGAGTAACAATATTATTTGTCAACAGATTAAACATTGGGATAAATCTAATTGCTAGTCCCAAATAGAGTAGAACCATCAAATCAGAGGATTTTAGAAAAACACTGAGGTAGTAATACTTTGTTAAGTACATGTTTGTACTTCAGACTAACATGAATTTAGCCCAGAGGTTGCTTGAACCCTTCCCTTAACTCCCAGGGTTCACTGCAATATACAAGCCCTCTTTATATGCACTGTGCAAACAGTACAGCTCTGCATGTAGCTAATGCCTTGTTTTGTTCTGTTTCATTAGAAGATTAAATGTACTTTTCACTGTAAGGAGAGGCTGGAAAGCAGAGAAGCATGCAGGGAAAAAATAATTGTCTTAGCATTCAGTTAAGACACAAAACACACTTCCAAAAAAGGAAGTGCACATTTACTAGGACAAGCACATAAAAATAGTACAGTACATATATGCTCAAGTCATTTTAGTAAGGAAATAGTTCCTTCCCCTTTATACTGTATCCATGAGCACACATGCAAGTCACTAGATCCCAGTACCTGAACTATACCTTGGTTTTGGTCAGCATACAACTCATAGAACACATTCCACACAAGGCTTAGTCTGATTTCTAACACCTTCATTTTTAAGACACAAGTACTGCCAGTACAAATTACCTTTGTACACCACAGCTGTAGAACTCTGGGCCCGTATGTTTGCTCCAGTCACAACACTGTGCTGCAATCTGAACTGAGATCAATTGGTTGGTTGGTTGGTTGATTTATTCATAGTTTGATAGGTTGACATACAGATTTCAGCAGCCATGACTACATACACCTTAATATGCACCATTGCTAGTAAATAACTAGATTTACAATATTTAAGATATACCTATTATTCTCAAAAACTCACAACAGCTATCAAGCATATCAATCCATGCCTCAGAGTAGGAATAGGGGACATGTGGCCCTACAAATATTATCAGACCACAGCACTAACTAGCCATAGATATTTAGGGGATAATGGGTACTATAGTTCAGTGATATCCAGAGGACCAGACATGGTTGATTCATGAACTGACATAATCAATAAGAAAAACACATTTAGTTTAGAAGATGGTACACTGATAATTGGTACAGAAATTAGGTCTGCAGCTATACATATCTAGCTTACAGGAAAAGGATGTTTGGACATATCCATATATGGGATTCTAAACAACAGATACTTGAGGGTGCAGAACTAGCCTAGTTCCCCAACTACATACAGGAGTAGGTTCAGTACTGGCTAATGGTTGCCAGCTTCATAAACAAACAAGAAGGTAGAGCTACATGGTTCCTACATTTCTCCTTCATAGAAACACCACCCTGCAAGAAATCATCTTATGTTGTCAGTACAAACCATTGTTCCCAGATGCACACTTGGGAAACCGTATTATGTCATGCACGACAGCATCCAATGTTTCCCCCCGCCTATATTATGTTTACTCCCTTAGATAAAAAAATATAATATCTCAAGTATCTCTCAGAATTGGCTCTTCTCTACTGTTATTTTCATCCAGCACACCTCATATATCACATGAGCTGTAATACAGCATCTTAACTGCCAGGACAAGTAAGGAAAAGAGCCAGGACAAGAAACATGAAAACACAGGACGGATCCTGCTGCATGAGGCCCAAGGCCTAGAGGGACTTCATCACCAATACCTCACTTTCCCACGGCAATTAAGCAACACGCCTAGGGGTGGGATGTCCTTCATGACTCATGCTCAGCTGGTGCTCGGAGGGCTGCTGCTCTGATCCTGGAGGCAATATCTAGCCATCATGACAAACACCTACAGGTAGCTTTATTCTAGATGAATCTGCCCTTGTAAGGTGAGGCAACCTGGCATGGACATTATCTTGTTTAATCATGTGCAGTGTGAAAAAGCCATTTTATGTTTCCCAACATAAAAATATTCATTGGGGTGGGGTTTCAATCAACTTTCCCCACTATATACATCCTTTTGTAAATCTCTACTAGCTTATTTTTGACATGACATCTTACTCCTAAATCTAAAAGCCCCAAATATTGTAGTTATTCCTCATAGTTTTCCCAGCCACCTGCATAACCTTCACTTCCCTTTTTTGGGGGAGGGGTACTTGCTTCAGTTCTACAATATTCCTCTTGATATGCAGGGACCAAAACTAGACACAGTGCTCCAGCACTGATCAGACCAGAGATGTGCATATCAAGAGTGCCCTATCAGTATTTTTTCTTCAATTCTGTTCTCAGTAGTTCATAGCACACCATTTGCATCTTTCACAGCTGATGCAAAGTTGGACTACCCACAATGACATGTCCTAAAGCCACCACAAAGTCAATCCCCATCAGGTTATGCATGAAGTTATGGTTTCTTTGCCCCATATGGACAACGTGGCTCTTAAATGGCACATGCCATTCTAATACATATATAGCCATCCACTCTGACAAGAACCTTTTTGACCTCTTCACAAACACTTTATGTTTTTGCCACCCACAAATATTCCCTATTACCCATTAGCTTGGCCATCTTGTTATTCAACTTTAATTCCAGGTCACCTTAGCTTCACCACCTTGGGAAGTTTCTCAATATGGCAGATAGGGAGTTTGTCCACTGCCCCATCCCATAATGACTGCATACAATGTAGCAGGTGGCACCTGGTATGTCACTTCTTCCTGCAAATTATAACAAAAGCTAGCCTACAAGAAATGTGGCGTATAGGTCATTAGAAAAACTGCTCAGCGTTTCTTTTATCTTCCACATCTGTGATTCTTTTTTCTCAACATGCTTGCCTTAAAAGGCAAGATGTGATAATTCATAACCTGTTCACGTGAAAAAGAGTCTTATTACCTACTTTATAAGACTATTTTTTGCTGATGTTTTGTACTGAGTAGTTCACCGTTAGCTCCCTTCAAGACTTCCTTCAGAAGGAAAAGGGGTGGGGTGGGGAGGCTTGCTAGAGCCATCCATACATATTGGTCTACAACACCTATAATCCTCTGTCAGCAAAACAATTCATTCACTCTTAGATGCAAACGGGTTTGTCTACTTAAAGGTAATGCTGGCACAGTTGATATCCATTGTGCTCAATGCAACCATGCTGTATTATTTTCTCCTGTAAATGCAAATGTGTCATTAAGATAACCATATAAGACCATACAAGCACACTCAAACACTTGTTTGCATCACACTTTAAAAAGAAGTCACGGTATAAAATGACCATAAATAGTCTAGGTCTCGAATAATTTTAACATTTATTGGACTGCAAGCCCTTTCCTTATTCAAAAGAGAATATGCTAGATAGAGCTGACAAGAGCTACAGTCCAGTAACACACATAAAGCATCTAGTCACCACATGTTCTTTAGTCCCCGTTTACTTGAGTTTGGCTAATATCAGTTCCACTGATTTCACTGAAACTAAAACCTTGGCCTGTGGAACAAACACCCCTACAGTAAATGAGAAGTCAAAGGTCCAAGCAATCCCTTATCTTTCAAAAGATCTAAACTCTAACTTTACAAAGAAGCCTCTGCTAACAAAAATTTGGACAGGTATGCATTATTCTCTTTTCAGACAATTACAAAAACTCTTATCCAAGACCACTTCTTTAGCAGCAACTGCATGACTCACGCAGCATCTTCCAACAAAATTTTTAGTCAAGTTTCTGGAGGCCAACAGATATGGCCAAAAGATAAACACTTCCTGAGAGACAGTTATCAATTACTCATCCTCCTCATGTCATGGTTAGCATTTGTATTGTTAATCACAGGCTCCTTTCATTTTCCCAGAGGCTATGGGGGGATACCAGACAGTAACAAAACAAGAGACCTAGCACAATTCCCCCTCCTTCTATAAAGCACAGCTGAGATGCACAAATTGAATGCATTCTTACACATTATTTATTAGGTGACAATACAGCAACCATTTCAACTGTGGGATACTTCTAACGTTAATGCCTACCCTGCGTAGACTCAAAAAGTTTAGCTGTGTCTAAAAAGCCCCATTCATTGAATTTGGTTGACTCCAATTAAGACTAATGCAAATTTACCCTAACATCTATGCAGGGATCCTTCCCACAATGTTATGCTGTTTAATTTTATTCCATGAACTGCTCATTACGGTTTAGCACAAAACAACACATATTCAGAAGAATGTTTATTCCATCCCTCCAAAATACAAAACATGCCTGTTCCTATTCTAGACTGAAATCCATGTGCCTTCACCTAATGCTGATTTAAATGTTCCAAAACCAGACATTGGCTTCTCTTTGAAAGACAATGCATCTCTTTGCTTTCTGAGTTTCTACAAACACGTCATCATTTTTTAAAAGGTGGGGGGGGCAAGAAAGCTTTACTTTCGACAGTATTTTTTCTAATTAGGTGCCTGCTGCCAGGTACTGTATTTTTCATATGCATTGTATCCAGTTTTAATGTTTAAAGAAAACGTCTACCGCAGTCAGAGAGATGGGCAAGGAGAAAAAAACCAAGTCACTTGAGGAGCAGCCGTCTCCCTGTTCACAATGCTAATAGAGGTACCAAGATCAACACAAATTCCTCTCAATGCTCAAGCAGGACAGAAACAAACAAACAAAAAAGAAGATTATACAGACTGCCATTCTTCAAATGCATTTGACTCACTGAATCATCAAAATACATGAGGGTTTGTTAATGATCCATAGCATCTTGAGAGATAAGTTCTAGAAAAATAGCCAGAATTCTTGTAGTTGTAGGCTGCTTACTTGAAGGAACACTTTTGTCTTACCTGTTATGTCATGGAATGGCTTACAAGATCTGGCCCTGCTCAAAACTATGTATTACAGAATTTTGAATGGTTTGATTCTTTTCTTCCTTTCTTTTAAAACAACTATAGTATTTAACGTTTCTAAAAGTTGTCAGTTTTACTCTGACTGCTTCAATTTTTCCGAAATAGAATTTTGGCTTTAAAATATGAGAGGGAGACATGCATTTTCCCTCAGGAGTGCAATTATATCTAAAATCCCAGGCTATATGTGTGAGAAATGACACATTCACACTGACTGAAACAGCTGCTGCCACACTGGCATCCTGAATGGACTCGGAGGAAACCAAGCTGATGCCAAAGACTGTAAAATAATTGCAGGGTTGCCAAAGCATGGCTCCAATTACAAAAAAGATTAAGTAACACATAGAAGATACACAGAAAGAATAACTGGCTACACATCTGATCAGATTTCATCATTTGTGCCTGCGTAATTGCTTTCATCTGTTACCCTCCATCCCTGCCGTTTAGCATATTTGCTTACCTGGCACACAAAAAAACCACCCTCCACACACAGAAGTCTAGCTAGAACCTCCTTACCTCACTCCAATGATTGTGTTACTTTTCCACGGAAGAAACGAGACCAGATCCAGCTGTTAAAGCAAGCACTTTTGTGAACTGAAGCGGAGTTGAGCAGGTACTCAATAATATATACAGATTAGTCAGAGGAGAGAACACCAACTTCATGACTCAGTGATTCTTCACTAAAGCTTTCTAGTTCTGGTGATTTCACAATAAGAGTCCCTGAAAGTTTCCGAGAACTCAAGCAGTCAGTAAAAAAGCAAGAGTCCAAAACAGCATTTAGGGGTAAGGGGGGGGGTTGGAACACTTCTGAGTTTCCCTTCTCACAGCCTGCTAACATTTTGTCAGTGCCTCCTTAAGAGTGGGCAAAACCTCTTAGGGCTGCATCTGAGGAAATGGTTTGTCCGTGAGGGTTCCTGGGTACAACAGTGTTGGCTAGCTCTTTTAGCAGCAGCCTGCTTTCCACAGCTTCCATTACAAATTGTAGAATAATTTCTCATAAGAGAAGCATGAGAAACTCATAACCTGGACTCTCTGTTGTTGGTGTGTGGTCAATTGGGAGCAGCTCCAAGAGTTCGGTGAAAGGACTGAGGCAATTTTTAGCTTATAGGAGAAAACAACAACAACAACAACAACAACAACAACAACAACAACAACAACCAAGACCAAAATTTGTGGTGGCAAAACTGAAACAATGATACAAACAAATGCCATTTCAAGACTAACAGGTTTATTTCAGCATGAGTTGTTGTGGATTACAATCTGCTCCTTTAGTGACACAAAGTGAAACAATTAGCCGCTTGTTTATATACAAGTATAGATGGGGGGATGGGAGCAAAGATTGAGAATGGAATTATTAACACTAGCAATGAGCTTGGAGGGAGTAAATAGCCTAGTTATCATGACATAGCCAAACGAGTTAGTAACCTGGAACAGGATCTTTGAGGTGCAAAAAAGCAAAGCAAGGAAGAGGCTTGTTTTTTCCGGAAACAACTTCTGATTTTGATGTTCAGAAACAGTCACTTTGAGATAGCAACCAAGTGACCTGGGAAGCTGAAGAACCCTGCAGCTGACTCTTTGGTGTTGCCACCTCAGATTATTTCTGTCCAATTACCATCTCACATAAATTTGTTCTGTTTGCCCTACACAGAATGCAGTGAGGTATTGCTGGCAAAGGATACTATAGATAGCCACTTATGAATTCCAAATGTTGTGGCTATTATTAGGAACCTAATAATGGTGCTGCCTGAATTGATGTAGGTGCAGACTTCATTAAAATGCCAGTGAGGTCTGTCTTCATTAAGAAAGCCGACAGTACCAGAGACCTTCCCTTAAATGCAGTTTTGGAGAAGTGTTCTATTAAAAATACATGACACATTTGTTTGACAGCGACCACTATCACACAACAGAAAAATGCGGTTGATATTAAAGTGTGCTTCTTCTCCGCTACATGCCACATGGTATAAGATGTGCACTTTCTGTCCCCATGACAGCTGTTTAATGAGCCACATTTTATGTGCCCCCACTGCCGAAAAGCACATCAAAGCGACAGCAGTTTTATGAGCCGCGTATTATGCAGCCCCATTGCTGCCTAAAGCACACTTTTAGAAGGCAGTGTGTGTGTGTTGTGTCCAGTACGGGAGCCGAAAGGGATGGACGGTGTGGCTGCAGTGAGGAGGCTGTGTGGGCTATGGTGGGGCTGGCCCGATCCCCATGCCTCCCACCTAGCCACAACAAAGTGCTAGGCGCTCCTCCCCTGTTCCCCGTGCCTACCGCAGAGAGGAGTGCTGTCAGCTGATGGGGGCCACATGCACCCTCAATATCCACTGGGAGAGACCCGCAATCCAGAATTTGGCGGCTGCACGGGGGGGGCTTATAGCCAGTGAGGTGAAAGGGTCCTGTGGTGTGATTCCCCCACTCCTACCCCTACCTGCAGCCAACTGCTGGGTGCCATGTGTGCCCTCTGCATCCACCACGAGCGGAGAAAGCCTTGTGTAATCAGCTGAGTTGTGCTGCTTGCGGGAAGGGGGGATGGAGCCAGAGAGGCTACGGGAGCCCGTTGAGCCATGGGAGGCCACAGGGCGATCCCCCGTTCCCAACCCACCCCTCCTGATACCTCAGAAAGGGAAACAGAAAGATTAAGGTGTGGTTCTTCTTGGCTCCATTTTCATTTGCTTCGTATCAAGTCACCCATAAGATGCGGTCCAAAGAAGTACTACCACCCGAGCTGGGAACAGGAAAACGCGGTGAGTAGCATTTCAGGGGGCATGATCGAGGCTTTTTTTTTTTTTTAAAAAAAACTGGCTTCTGGTTGGGACAAGATTTTTGGATGGGGTTTTTAAAGAAATAAAAAGCTATTTTAAGGGTCATGTGATAGAGGGCAAAGTTGTAGCAGTGCTGCCAATCTGTTGCCTATTGTCCAAAGAACTTACTACTGCACATCAGTCCAAAAGACTGTTCGATTATCAAAGCTGCAGACATCCTCCAGACTAACATTTTAACCCACTGTGATGCCTTACTATGCCAATTACACACACACTGTGAAAATACACATGCAGACTCTTCACATGAGGTCTTGTCCAGATGGAAGCAAAAGTACCCAGATCAATGTTGGTTGTTTCATCCCCGCCTCCACTTACCAGATAACACAAGGCCCAGTCCAATGTGATCTATATCTTGTCCCTTGCCTTCTGCACTTTATTTGTTGTCCCTGGAAAAATGGTATTATTTTGCTCTAGGTGCATGGAGTCTGCATCAGAGGCTTTAAAGACACCTTAATTAGCTTTGAAAGTAGCTTTTAAAAATTGATCTTAAAAAATCCCACACCAACCAGTGAAGAAGTTACTTTATAAGGCTTTCCCTCCAGAGAAGGCTGGAGAAATAGTTTTCAATGGCATGGCTTTGCAGCGTGGCACAGACAGAAATACTGGTAAGCTATAATTCTCTGCAAAAGGAACAACCCTTTCAGATCTGAAGCTAAATAGACATATACCCATCAATACAGTTTGGACAGTGTTGCTGGATGTACGCAGAACAAGCTCCACATACAACAACTGCTGTATAGTGATACATATATAACTGAACTAACTAGAGAGATGGCCTTAATCTAATGATAATCAAATGTTGCCAGCAGAAGATCACAATCAGCAGAAAAACCTCTGCATGGAATAGTCTAGCAGTAATCTAGTTATGAACTGTACAACCTCATTGGCTTTCTTTGGGAAAAAAAGGATAAAAACCGAACCTCTGCATACACAGGATGGATTCCTTCAACCATATTAATGCCATGGTAACATTTCCTGCCAATTCTGTGTTCACTTTCTGGGACAGAATTAATGACTGACTAGAATAAAAGCATGCAACATGTTCTTTTAGCTCCATCAACAGCTAGAGATGCCAGCATCTGCACACACAGAGGTAAACATGATCACCTCTGTGCCAATCCTATTGGTAAAATTTGAGGGAGAGAGAGGAGCAAAACATGGTGACGTTTCAAAGACAGATTTATTTCAGTGTTTCATTGATCAAAATCCACTTTTTCAGAAACTGGTGGTGGTGGTACTGTACATATATCTTCTATATCTTCTATATGTACGCATATCTTCATAACCAGGTGGGGATATAATAATAGACAAAAGGACGATGGGTTATTAACAAAGGAATGGGACTGTCAAAGTCTTGATTATTTGAATTAGCAGGTTCTAGTAGGGAGAGTAATAAGCTCTATGCCAGGTAGGTTCAGGAATGCTAGGAATCATTTCAAGGACAAAAGTCAGCATCTGTCTGTGAGATCAAGGCTTCTCGGTGCCCTACATAAATTAATATTAGCTATTTGCACTCTTCTGTGGGTATAAAATAGTTTTCTCCCTTGACAGACATCTGTCTCAGAAACAAACCTCCTGTGTTAGTGCCATAGTATTTTCTCTCTTTCTTTATTTTTTTCCACATGATTTTTGCCAACATGGTGAGACAGATAAAACAGATACATGTCTGGGAAATGTCAGGCTTATGTTAAAGACGTAGCTATAAGTTGTTGGTTGAATAGCTGGCCAGCAAACTCTAGAAAACACAATACCTTTTCATCTACAAGCACACAGCGAGAACTAAAAGTTCAGTCAAACAAGTATACAGTATCTGAGAATTTAAAGCATCTGTTAACCATCTTTTCTAAAATGGTGCCACTGGTTTAGTTTCAGTGGCTGCTAAACCTCTGGCACCATTTTAGAAAAGATGAACTGGGCATGTATTAAGGTACAACACCTAACTACAATCATTCCTCTTGCTGCTACTATTGCTGCTCTACTCTCTGTACCACTTCTGAGAGGAAGACAATGTGGAAAGCAGGAGCATCAAGAATCTCTTCTCCATAAAGACATCTCCTTTCCAAATACTTAGCTCTGAGAACCTCCTCAAAGCCATACAATGTTGGTAGGTGGGGCACAGGGAACCCCCTAGGACAGTCCGCCCACAATGCCTGTCTCTGAGAGAGTCAAATGCCACACAGAAAGCCACACAAAGTAACAAGGGTGGAGACTGGAAAACTTGCTACTCCTTGGCAACCTACCATCTGAGACATTCCCTTCACTTTGTTCAATGAGAGGTCTGGCTCTGGATTACACTTTACTTGCAAACAACCGTCCAAGTAAGGATGCTTAGTATTGCAGCCTCATTTAACAGTTTATGATGAGCAGGTATGGCTATATATTCTCAGTATATAACCAGCTACTGGACAATTAGAAACTAAAAGCATCATGTAGTAGCTAAAAACTAAAAACTGAAGCATCATGTAATAGCTCTTACCAGGTTAAGCTCAACTGGTATCAATTATTAACTCAGCCCAAATCATAACAATTAAAGTACAGTATCTCACTGATCCATTGGGATTAAGTGTACCTCACGCATACATCATGAGGAAGTGAATATTGTATATGCAGACTCTGGAATATTTACACATCTTAGTAGCATGGATACGGTATGATGTTTAGACTGGATTTACTACATTTTAAGTACGGGAACAGAGATGAGTATTTACCACAATTTGCTGCAGTTCCGCAGATAGGTTCCAAAGATCTGGGTATAGGTTCCCTGGATTCCCCATGTGCCCAATCAGTGATTCTCGAGGAAAGAGATGGGCATGAACTACACTTCATTGTTTTTGTGGGGATTGGCATATTGGGGCCACAGGTGCTGCTCAGGTACCCCCAGTTCCACACCCCACCTCCTCCTGTAAGCACCCAATCAGAGGAGGAGGAGGCAAGGCAAGGAAGCCATTGGTGCTGCTTCTGATGGGGTGCCTGTAGGACCTGATCTACTGAACTGCATCAAAGTACCAAACTACTGTAAGTGCCCATCTCTGTGAATGGTGAATATATGGGCCTTCATGTGTTGTTGGACTGCAATTTGCATCCAGAGGGATCATGGGAGTCACAATCCAACAACATCAGTAGGGTTAACCTGAAAAGCAGGTTATCAATCAAACTTCAATTCGTTGTTTGAGACCCTGTCTTCTCCTTAAGCAGGCAACCACACTTTTCTTGTTTGATCAAAATGGAAACTTCAGTTCACTAGATGATTTGTAGGTGGAATAGGCAAAACTATGAAGGAATAATGAAGGAGCTGAATGTGTCTGAATAAAACGTCTCTTCATGTCTCATTCTTTTAATTAAAAATATGAGCATCTAGCCTAATCTCAAATATTTATAAGCCTTGTGCAGAATTGGGTAAATACCACATTCTCTTAACTTCACTAAAAGGGAGTCAGGTCAAGGCTTATTTTAAAGACATAAACTATTATATATTGTTGAAATAAATACCATGAAACTCATGAACAAATGGTAACCAAGAAAATGTTTGGCCGTTTTAAAGACAGTCATGGAAAACCCCTTAGGTTTTATTTTAGAAGTAATCATTAATGCAACACTATTAGCTTTTCCAGAATGATACCAGTTGCTTATTTATGGGATGTAAAAACCACATTTCAAATGGTTCAAGAATTTAGAATCCTTAGTAAACAATTTTAAAATGCAACATGACAAATGTCATAACTAAAAATAATCACTTCACTTCAGCGTTATTCATAATTGTTAAAATACTTGTGTAGCTGTCCTATCAATCTGTTCCCTCAGCTCAAACCAGGGACTTATTTATAGCATAAGAACTATGCTCTGAGTAATGCAAGAGCCCCATTATGCTTAATAACTGCCGTCTTTATTTTATCAGCTTTATATTTTCTGCGGTAAGGGAAGGAAAATTATGGCTGGTTTTTTATTATTACATGAATATGAAAATGATAATATCTACAGGAGCAAGCAAAGTTGGGGAAAAAGTTACTTCCATATACCACAAAAATAATTATGGGTAAAATCCTGTCAGGCAGCAGCACATACCCACTAATTAAAGGCATCCTTAGCAATTGTGGGATGTTATGGCTGGTGTGCAATGCAACAATGTCACATCCAAAAATGAAGCCTTTAATCAGTGATAATCTGCTACTGTGAATACCACTGTGCAGGCAGATAGTGCCAAACAGGATTCTGACCTTTATTATAATGGGTAAGATGCCTTCCATAACACCAGGCAGTGTGTGAAAGCTGGATCTATAAATGTGATGTCAGGGTTTATAAATGCAGTGAATTCTTATTCAAGCCATAGTCCAATTCTAGAAAACCCCAGCACCACAATAACACATTATCTTTAGCTTGCCACAAGATTCTTTATGGCTTTTGGCCTTCTTACAGATGTTGTCAGTGAGGGTGGACTGCTCTTGTTCCCAGCTGTGCACCATTCCTAAATTTGATGTCATAATTTTCTTTGGATACAAACTGGAGCAACTTAAAAGGGAACAAATAAATGAGACACAAATGATGAGGAAGTATGGAAAGGATGCATGTTTTGGTTTGATGTTACAGTGAGATGTAAACTTGTAGCCTGATGTTATTTCGCTACAAGGAGACTGTTATTAAGCTAGTTAATTACCAAATCATTCAAAACTGAGATAAGAGTTTCCATTCCAGGATCAACCTACAACAACCAGCTCCTGAGATCCTAAACGGTCTGGTTTTTTTTTATCTTAAACTTTGGAATCATCATCATCATCACCACTACCCCATCATTATCTTAGAGCTGCAGAGCTGGAAGGGACCCTGTGGATCATCAAGTCCAGCTTGTCAAGAAAATGCAGTGGGGAAGTGAACATATTAAATATGTTTCTTGTTTCTTCTGCAAGAGACTAAGAGTCCTGTGCTCACTTAATGGTTGCTCCAAAAGGCCTGAGTGCCAGGAGGGGCCACTTTGCCCTCCCAGCCAGAGGCTGGCCCATTGGAATGAGATCATGTGGTGTCTGGATAGGGACAGAAGTTATTTAAGGGAATGCCATGGGGAGTAGTACCTCTTCCGAACTTGACCATATTTGCTGAAGGCACCATCTTGGCAGTCTTCTTGTCGACGCCATTTTCGGCAAAGATGGTCGACCATCAGCTTCAATTGCCAGAATCCCAGATTGAGTCCTGTGTTAACTTAAAGATGGACCCAGTGGCTCCTCTGAAAGCTAACTGCGTTGGTCAAGATGATGGAGGACTGTTTCCTCATTAGCCAGCCATTGATGGAGATACATTGTTTTCCTTGAGAGTCTAAGGACGCTTTTACACAACTCCTAAAATTTGAGGCATAGGGCTCCGGGATGCGGAGCTTAAAATTGTTTTCCCACCAGCTGCACACTTTAAAAAAAAATTAAGTACGACCACACCCACCTAAGCGCGTCCCAGCGTATTTTAAAAGTACCTGGTCTCTGGAGGTAAAAAAAAATTCTGATGCAGATTGTAAAGCAGTGAGTGCTGGGCTCTCCTCACCTTCTGTTTCAGTTTTTTTGCCCCCCGCCCCTTTAAGAGACTGGAATGCTTCCGGGGCTGCTCCGACTGGCAGACGGGGGTGAGTGGAGGTGAGCCTGCATTCTTTTCTCCCTCTTTTTCTCCCTTCCCTCACTGCAGACAGGAGCAATGGCGTGCGGAGGGGTGGGAACACAGAAAGCAGAACAAACCCCCAGGATCTCTGGTCCAAATTTAAGTTGCCAGCGGATCTTAGGGGTTGTGTAAAAGCGTCCTAATTGAGGCCCCCAGAGTGTGTATTTGTCAGAACAGACAATAGTTACAGATGGACTTTCAACTGAGACAGAGACAGCTGAGAAGCATCACAAGGTTGCATTTCTGAGAAGCTAGAATGATTGCCTTTAAGAAATATACTGTGGAATTTAATAGCTGAGTGGCATTCTGTGGAAAAATCTATCAGGTTCTTGCCAAGTTCATATTAGGTCAGTGAGGTACAATTTGTTGGATATACTGCAACCTATACAAGAGCCTCATGGCACAGTGGTTAAACTGCTCTACTGCAGTTGTAACTACGTTCATGATCTGGGGTTCAGTTCTGGATAGATCAGCCTTCCAACCATCAGAGGTCAGTAAAATTAATACCCAGCCTGCATAATTACTTGTAAACCACCTAGAGAGTGCCTCATGTGCTATGGGGTGATAGATAAGCAGCACACTATGCTTTTGCTTTGTTACATATGATAACTTTGAGAGGTTTTGGCTGGAGTGACTTTGCTGGACTGAAGAAGATGTCAGTCAATTAAGCAAATGCTATCTTTCCACCTCAAATTGTTTTCCCCGCCGTCACACAATGGACGTGGAGTAACCTTTTTTCGTACCAGTCCCAAGCGGGACAGCGGACTGCGATGAGAGGGACATGAAATAACTGTCTAAGTGGCACAGCACTTACAGTAATCGGCTTGCTAAGCAACCAATTCTGTGCTACCTTACAGGGAACTTTATAAGGGGTGGGGGATGGTATCCCATCTCTGACCCTCCACAGGAGAGCTCAAGGAAGCTTGCAATTTTCCAACAGTATGAAGTAGCTTAAGCAAAATGAAAGCTTGAGTCATTTGCTTTGGTTTGATCCCAGCGATCACCATATGCCGGAACCAAACAAAACCAGAATGATCCTACTGCCTAGAAAGACCTCACCCAACAAGGTTTCATTCAATATAAAACCAAAAATCAAAATACTGTACTTTGTAACAATTGTTTGTTTACAAAGGCAAAGTTACTAAACACAACACATTGGCAAAAAAAAAAAAACACCACCCTTAAAAATCCCTGAGACACATTCTGAATTCACAGTGGCTTGTCACCGAGATAAATCAGTAGAAGCTAGACAGGGAATCTGCCTGTTAGTTTGCAACAGGTTATAGATCAAGTAAACATAATACGATACAGTGTTGTGGACTGGGCAGAGTGAGAGACTAGGGTTCAGGAAACCTGGGTTTGAAAAAAAAGTGTCTCTGAAGAGAAACACCTTTGCCTGCTTGAGGAACAACAGCATTGACAAGCCAGTGGGAGGGAGTTCCATAGTCTGAGAGATGTGACAGAGAAGCCCCACCCCCATCCCGAATACCCACTAAGAGTACTGAGCACGCTCTTACTACAAAACAGCAAAGAAAACATCTTAAAAATACACATTTAAAAAGTTATCCATAGAGCAGTTTAAAATAATTTTAAAATTAAAGTGCCCGGTTCCTGGGTAAGGGACAGGTTCTGCCTTTCTCAGATGTTAGTACACTACGAGGATGGCTGTGGGACGGAAGATAGCCATGTATGCTGTCTTGAACTCACTGTAGATAAGATGGAATAAATATGTGAAAAATAAATGAATAAATGATGCCAACCAAACAGAAAAAGAACAGTCTAGCTGTAAAAAACAAATGCCATCAACAACATCAGCAGACAAAGAGATAAAACTCTTTCATTACTTCCTCCTCTGCAATTTTTATTATCCAACAGCTAAACAAGTTTTACACTTGGGTCTCTCTTAACACAAGAATCTTCTTCAGTTGGGAAACTGAAAAGTGTCTGCAGACTCATTTCAAGAATTGGCAATCTGAGCGAGCAAGTGATTTGGGCTCAGAGAAGCATTTTGTACACGCTTGCACGAGAAAAGAACAATTCAAGGTGCTGACCTTGACCTACAAAGCACTACACGACCTGGGTCCAAGCTACCTCAAAGATCGAATCTCACAGTATGAACCGGCTGGGATGCTAAGGTCATCAGGAGAGGCCCTTCTCTCCATCCCACCACCTTCACTGGTGGGTCTCATAAGAACACATGAAAGGACCTTCTCTGTTGCTGCCAGACTTTGGAACTCCTCCCACTGGAGGCCAAGACTGCCCCATCCTTCTGGAAGAAGCCAAAGACCTTCCTCTTTGGGCAAGCTTTCCTTGAATGATGGATTACCTGTTATGTGACTTTTAGATGGATTACCATGCATGAACACCATGTGTCCAGCCCTCATAATGGAATTTTCTTTTCACATGCTCTTGGTAGCTTTAATGTCACCTTTGAATGTTATAAGATGCCTCTTCTAATTCCCTGTTCCTAACTTGAGTATGTCTAAAATGTTCTGGACTGCATATTGTCCCTCGTTATTGTAAGCTGCCTCGGGTCCTTTTCCAAGGAGAAAGGTGGAGTAAAAAAATATTCAGAATAAATAAATAAATAAAAGCTTGTGTGCACAGACAGCAACATATGTGCATCAGAGCAGAGTTGTTAAAACTGACTTTTAAAAGAGCAGACAAAATGAAACCACACTTCCAATTTTTTTAAAAAAAACATTATTTGCCACCCACTTAATATAAGCCAAAACCATTGTTAAATCAATGACTTCAGAAACGCCAAAACAAAATGGGCTCACACAATTTTGGGCATCTCCCTCCAAGTTCTATTCTGAAGACCAATCTCCCAGTTAAAACAGTCTTTGCTATTATTACAGACAAGGCTTTTCTGTCTGACGTGCAGCCTGGAGTCAGGGCTAAGGACGACAGCTCACACCTTCTCTCCATTCAGCTTTGGGAGAAATGTTTCCCACTTGAGTTCCTTTTACCTCCCCCTATTCTCCACCCCCCTTGCACTAAGAAGTGATAAGAGGTGGTGTCCCCTTGAGTTTGTTGACAGTGGATTAACAAAAGAAGAGCGATAGATTTCCTGCTCTTTGCCTGCATGTTGGGAGGCAAGTACTTAATTCTCTCTCCCTGTTTTCCCTAAATCCTTAACATGCTTGTACTCTGAAATACCAGCGCTCCGACTTCCTTATTTGGTTGCTGGAACAGTCTTTTTGTCTTGTTCAAACATTCTGGGGAGGCTGCACGCCTCTCCTCTCCGCCATCCCCCCCCTTTTTTTCTTACATGCAGTCTGGCTTTGGGTAGGTCACTCTGACTCAGCCTCCTTTGTAGCTTGTAAACCAATCACACAGCCCTTTTGTCCATTTATGGAGTACCTTTCCTTTGGGAAACCAGCAGGGCAACGGGGAGTTTTCAGCTGTTTGGAACGTTTTGCTCTGCTGCCTATACAATTGAACGGAGCACAAAACTTGGATTCTCCTTTTGCATAACCCAGAAACCACAGCAACCCCCACTAAAAACAAGTCCTTGTATATCTTTGCATATCTAGGGTGTGTGCATGTGTATGTGTATGTGTATGTGCAGGCCAAATTTGTGCACATTGTAGAACACTTGTGGCTTATTTCTGTGCCGTTTAAGCACGAGTATGTTTATTGAACCCCAACCACCACCACCCAACCCTTGTCAGCTCATATATTCTCTGGCAAGTTACTCTAAAACTGCAGCCATCACTTTTCCAAGATGAAAGGTGAACGTATATTCTTTAGTTTTCAAATCAGTTTTCTCTATGGATTAATGTGCTATAAAAACATGCTCAGAACGGAAAACAAGGAAGGAGGTGGGGAAGCTTGGCTTGCAACCTTGGCAGTCTAAGGGAAGGAGGGAGGGGGAAAGCATCTATCCTTTGCTACGCTATTGGACTCCAGCTCCTTTTATTCCCAGCCAGCATGACTAATGGCCAGTAATTATGTCCATTACTGAAGAATCATGCCCATGTGGTCCCCATGTTCCCCGCTCCTGACCTCCGTTTTCTGCCTCCCAACTGGAAATCAAACGAAAGAGGCACCTGAAGGTGCAGTTAAAAAGCGTTTTGGTTTTTTAATGGGCTGGTTGACTTCCTTGGCAAAGTACAGCATAAACCTTCCTAATAAAATTCCTTACTTCTGGGAGAAATGTGCTGGAATGGCACCATGGGTTCCTTCTAACCATTTAAGAACAGATGCATGTCTAATCTTATATCAGGCTTTAGGGCAGGAGAGAAGAAAAGTTGTTTTTTGTTTCCATATCTTGCCCCTGACATTGGCTACAAGCATGTTAACAGTTGCTGAGCCTTTGAATCTTTCAGAATGTATTACAAGCGATGGCAAAGCCAAGATTTGACAAATGCTTTGCTTTTCTATAAGTGAGCACCTTGGCCTTTTCTTCCTTCTTTTTGCATGGATGGTGAGAACAGCAGGACCTGAAGGTGATTCCTCTAGGCCAGTGGTTCCTAGCTTTGGATCCCCAGATGTTATTGGACTACAGCTCCCAGAAACATTCACCACTTGCCGTGCTGGCCCGAATTTCTGGGGGTTGTAGTCCAAGAACATCTGAGGACCCAAGGCTGAGAACTACCGTTCTGGACCAACTATTTTCAAAATTGCAAGATTTTGCTGACCAGCAACTCTTACATGCCTGCAGTTATAACTTTATATCTTGAAAATATTTTAGGAAATAAACTGAGCTCATTAAGGCACACTGTTCCCATATTAGTTTTATGAATAAGGTAGCTGCATATAAGAGAGCAGTGGGCACCATCATTTAGCCCAGTCTCTTATCATCATGGCCGTTCTGTTGCCCCCACTGTTAGTTATTACAATTTCAACCACTTCACTATAACTTCTGGGACAGGGACTT
This sequence comes from Phrynocephalus forsythii, assembly GCA_029282475.1. Lineage (NCBI taxonomy): Eukaryota > Metazoa > Chordata > Lepidosauria > Squamata > Agamidae > Phrynocephalus > Phrynocephalus forsythii. The sequence continues at coordinate 38,221,185 of JAPFRF010000007.1, forward strand.
TCCTGCCTTTGTGAAATTGAAAACCCACATCATCAGGATTTTAAATGGAGCAAGGAGACACCCACACCCTCTAAGTACACGAGGGTCCCCAGCCACACTAGAAAGGTTATGTAGAGCATGGCAACAGAGAAGGAAGAAGGGGCAGTTCAGCTTGGGGAATGAGCTAGATGTGTGGCCCTATTGTCACATTCACTGTGAGTGACGTGAGAATAGGGCTACAGCCCTGACCAAGCCTCAGAGTGCCCTTCCATAATGTCACTGGTGGAAGAAAGGGCACTCTTATTGAGAGAACTGCCCATTTTGCTTCACAATCAAAGAAACTGTCTGTACTCTCCTCCTTTAACATGCTTCTGCATGTACTACACTTGTGTTGTATGACGTTTTATTTACTCCTCCGAGGCACCTTGTCAAGATGCCTCGTCAGACATTTGAAGCAAGTACATTAGTAAACTGATCATAAGATTACTTTCTCTAAAAATAAAGAGCATTTAATACAATACTTAATTTCACTAGTGGCTGACTGTACAATAGCTGCAAGCAGAGCAAGGCAGGTGCGCAAACATCAACAAACTTTGCAGAAAGCTGTCTCCAAAGAGATCCTCCAGGGAGCAAAGCATGGAATCATGACTTAAATGGGATGCAGAGGTTGGAATCTAGCAGGATAAATCATACAGTGTAAAGCTAAGGATGTTATCAGTGGTGTCTTCCTTCCTCAAAATTAAAAGCTTTCTGCACACCAAAGTACCCAAAGCTCTCCTGAAACCCCTTGAGTTATGGGGAATATATTAGTGGCTGGGGGATTGGGAGAGATTGTTAATTTACACAAACTGCCACCACCGCGATGATTTCACCAGTGTTGGTGATTTTCATAAATTAATGACTTCTCTTTGCCCTGTGTCACCTCAGATTCGCTTCCCAAATTCCTCAGAAAAAAATCAATTTTTTACATTTCTCCTCCCACCCCCAACCCCAACCCCAACAGGTGAAGGGCCGTTTAGGGGAAACAAAATGGTAACCACACTACCATAACACAGATATTGTCACTGCTTCTTGGGGGAATAATCCTTTGGAGGAGAAACACAAAACTGTGCTACAAACACTGCTAAAAGAAAGACCTACTTCTTGAGAAACTGTTGGAGAAAATGCACCTCTTCTTCTGCTATCAGTCTTCCACAGACTGAGAGAGGAATTTCCAAAATGCATTCGAGGACAGCATTTCTTACAACAGCGCAGATATATTCACATGTGGGCTTTCAGCCTAAAAAAATACATCCTAGAAAGGCCCATATGACCACACCATGGTGTTTGGCATTCCAGGAACCGGGCTGAGCCCTGGGCTAAGACCTTTGTGCCACATTTGGTATGAGCAGGACCTTTCAAAAATAAATCAACTAGACCTGTACATTTAATAACTTTCCCTGTCCAATATGAAATGTATTTGAAGCTCCTATATTAGGCTTTTTGTAGGCTTTTCATTGTATCATCCCCACAAACTGTCAAAGCAAAGCAAAGACAACTGGCAGGCACAGCATTAATTCACCTTCATCTCTAGTCTGCCAGTCAGTTAAAGGTATCTGTTGCTCTTGTTTCTCCTTGCTTGACTCACTCACTCACCTACTGCCACTGCTACCACTTGCTTGCCTGTGTTAGACACCAAACAACTTCCACCCATGTCAGTCACTCTTCTTAGGAGTACTGTACTTTGCTTCCTGAACCAATGGTTCTCTATCTTTCATATCTTAGGTCCTACCAATTACTCTGTCTGAGACCCTTGAATCCCATCCTAATAGTCAGTTTTTCAAATAAGGACGATTAAGTCTTGACAGGCATTTGTTTGTTTCATATTAGTTTGATGGGCAGGGGGAACAGGAGTGGGAAAAACACTGAGTATTCAAAATTACTACCAGCAGGTCAGAAAGTCTCCAATGGATAACCCACAGAGGGCAGGTTCAGTAGGAGACAGAATGTCACATCTGCAAAAGGGCAGATTTGGGACTGGGACTAACCCAAATCTTGGTGTGTCCTATTCAGGCACCTTCTGTGTCCAACTGGGAGTACATGTGGCACCTATTGCAAAGTAGTCACTTCGATGGAAGATATGGAGGTGACACCAAGAATGATCAAATAAGTGAGTGAGATGGGACGATGAAGGCAGTCAAATCAGGGTTCAATCTGCTAGCCTGCGAGACAAATTAATAGAACTGATAGCATGTACAAACATACTATCTGTTGCAATATTACAATTATACCCATCTTCAACATTTCTACACAATCTACAGGCCTGAAATATTGTTTTGAGTTACAACGTTGCAGCACTCAGTCTTTCTGGATGGCAAACATCAAATTTGGTTGTCTGTCCCCCTTAAAGGGAAAACAACATCTTTCTAAAGCAAGGAGCTTCCACGACTTTTCCCCCCTGGACCAGCCAACTTTACTGAACAAGGCCAGGCAATAATACTGCACTTTTCAATTGTTTTGTGTTACAACTTCTATCCTCCAAGTTTGCTGACTGGGGCTGATGCAGAGTGCTACGTTGCCAAACCTAACTCAAGCCTTAACCACCAAAAAGTCAATAACAGCATTAGGCCAACATCCTGTAGGGTTGGGATGCATTTCCTAAAGGTAATTTGTGATTCAAATGGAGATGACAGAAACCAGAAGTGGTCTGCTTTTGCATTCCGGGAATTCCCCCTGGAGGATGGGCACCTCACCCAGGGGCAGAGTTGAACCAGGGAAGATGATTAGGTGACTGGAAAAGTCATGAGGAGCTTTATCTCCTCAGGATGGAATCCCCTCACTTGCACAACAGCATAACAGATAATGATCTCAGTAAACAACAGGCAGCAGTAAACATCAAGTCTGCGGAACATTCAGAAAGTTTAGAGTAATTTATTTATATTGATTGCTGGCCAAATATTTAGAGTGCAGACTTCTAACAACATCTTTTCCTCTTGTTTATCTTCACAATACCTATGAAGAATAAATTATGTCAATTTCTTTTTCTACGTTGTTTTAGTATATTTTAACTAAATTTACAATGCACACACTGGAAAGAAAATAATGTTTATTCTTGTGAAACACACTGTAGCACTGTTTTTAAAAATATGAAGTCACAAACAAGTCCCAGAAGAGTGAGTTTTTTCACAAAATCATAAAATCATTGAGTCAGAAGGGGCCTATAAAACTATCAAGTCCAACCCCCTGCTCAGTGCAGAAATTCAAATAAAAGTAGATCTGACAGATGGTTGTCCATTTTTTCTTTCAATGTCTGCGTTGCAGCATTCACCACCTCCTGAGGTAATAAGTTCCATTGTACTGCTCAGAGTTAAGAAATTTTTCTTGAGATTAAGCATCCTGAGTGTAAATTAACTAAGCTGCAGGTGAGTTTTGCACTGTGTTTTTGTGACGGCCACGCAGCTCACCCCACCTTTTTTGCTTTGATGGAATCCTGTCGCTGGAGCCCATTATTATGCATCCTTCACTCTGGGATGATCAAAAAGAGAACTTCTCCCTCAAGTATTTGAAAACTGCTATCACATCTCCCTTCAGACTCCTTTTCTCAAGGTTAGATGTGCCCAGTTCTTTAAATGTTTCCTTGTAGGGTTTGGCTTCCAGCCCCATCATCTTCCTTGTTGCCCCTCTCTAAAGTTTCTCCATTTGTTGGTATCCTTCTGGCCATTCTGCGACTACACTGGCCAGAATCCCCCAGACACACGGCCATGCAAGGTAAGGGATTCTGGGAAATGTAGTCAGAAAAAGCTCTAGCCCGGTGGTGTCCAAACTCTGGCCCTCCAGATGTTTTGGACCACAACTCCCACAGTTCTTTGTCACTGGCAATCTAAGCGTGGAATTCTGGGAGTTGCAGTCCAAAATATCTGGAGGGCCCAAGTTTGGGCACCCCTGCTCTAGCCCTTCTGATCATAGTCCAACTAGGATAAGTTTGAACATGAATCAGAAACTTCTGGCCTTATCCATTGCTGCCCTTGTGGTAGTCAACATCTACTACAGAATAAAGGGGTGCAGGCAATATCATCATTCTTTAAACCAATGCAAAGCAAAGCAAAGTGTTCTGCTTATATACCACCCCATAGCACTACAAGCACTCTCTGGGCAGTTTACAATGTAATTATGCAGGCTACACATCCGCCTCCACTCCCAGCAAACTGGGTATTCAATTTACTGACCTTGGAAGGATGGAAGGCTGAGTCAACCATGAGCCTGCTACCTGGGATTGAACACCAGGTTGTGAGCACAGTTTTACCTGCAGTACAGGCATTTAACCACTGCAACACAAGGCTCTTTACAAGCTTTATCAGGCTGGAAGAGGTCTTCCATTTACTGCAAATTCCATTTTAAGCAGCACTTAATCCCTCTGGATGGCAAATTATCTGACACATCTATTTCTCAACTATGAAAATGATTTCACAAGCCTTGGATCACAATGACAATATATGTACAGTACTCCAAAAGGTGAAAGACTATTGAAACATATTACTGGATTGTGTCACCGTTATGACATAGTTATTTCCATGTTCAAAAAGCTCATTGCATGCCTGGCTTTCCCAGTGGCTGAGAATTTGTTGTGTAAGAATTTTGCTTAGTTGACGTTTTCATTCATATATTTTTCTTTTTTAACTCCATGGACTGTCCTGGCTTGACCTCACATATTAGAGCTCTATACCTGAGATTCAGAGAGAAAAGCTAATAGGGATGTGGGTGAAAATAGATTTCTCACAAATTGTTTCATTATAAAATACACTTATCTTACTCAAATAGTAAATATTTAAGCAACAACAAAAACCCAACATTTATAAATGTTGTTCCATTTTGCTTTTCCGGGATTCAGATACCATGTTAGGGTCATACCCTAGCCATGCTTAGCTGGCTATAGTCATACAGAATGCCATAACCAAACCAGACACATTCTATTGTGAGGATGAACTAGTGCAATGTGAACACAACATGGAGTGAGAAACTGTCCGGTCATGTCACCTCTAGGCATGGGCCTTTCATTTTGAATGGGTCCGGTTCTGAAACAAATCACGGCAACACAGCTGCTGTTCAGAACTTGAACCCACCCTCCAAAACTAAATCACCCATTGACTATATTTCTTAGTGCCATCCTTCTTTACCTATACCCATTTCACGGCAATCTTCAAGTCAAAGAAGTTGATGTTAAGGATTCTCATTTACCACAAATATTGGCTATATATTAAAAAGTGAAAACTGGGGGTTAATAGAGTCTCTCTTGATATAAAGCAAAACCCAAAGAAATGAATGAAAACAAAACATTTTTTCCTGGCATGCTTGTACAGATGAACATGGCTACCACTTCCAAAACCACCTATCTGGATACAGGTTATGGTGAGGTTCACAAGTTTTGTTCCATGACTGACCACAGGTAAACCAACCATTGTGGATTGTGATTCAAAGGTTGGGATTAGAAAACTTAAGTTATACAGTTAAATTTTGGGCTCTGGAGGCAACCTTTTAGGTTTTCTCCTGCTACACAGACCAGCCTCTCAAACAAAGAAGCTTAAAATGTCTGCTCCACTTGTTCCAGGACAGCCTAATGAGAGTTTATTCTAAATTCTGTAAAATAACACTGGCAACTGTATATTTACATTTAGCTTTAGCTACATCAGCCTCACAAAGCAGAATAAATGTGCCCCAACGAATTTTGTATAACACATGTTTCATATTTGAAGGCAAGTTACAATCCTTGTTAAAATAATAGCAATGCTGTCCTTCACACCAATTCATGGACCTTAGTAATTGCCTACTACATTCACAATGGTAGCCTTTAGAAATAGAACTATAGCAAAAGGAATGTATTTTTAAAGCAAACATTCACAAAACTAGATGAGCCTTCATATAAGAAAAATATCTTTAATTTACATCTTTTCCAAACCTAAACAAAGCTTCTTCTTGGCCTGGGAGAAAATAAATACCACATATACAAGTACCCCCATGAACAGACATTATAACACACCATTGTTTACAGCTCTGCAGGGCCTGGAAAATCTGTTTGAAAGACTACTGTGTTCATTTACAACCTTCATACTATGTCATACTGTAAAATCATGCTGTTATGAGTGCAAGGAAGAAGGCCCCCTCCATTCCCTCCCATGGAATGGACTGCAAATGTATTGATATACATAAACCCAGGCAGTGCGACTTTGGTGTGCAAAATAAAGACAACTGAAAAGAGGGCATGATCAACATTTGATCAAGTTATGAGGAATGTGGCAAGAGTCAGCAGGGCAATTTGATGAAACTAGCCAGCAGCAGAAGCTTCAAAACAACTGACACCCTGTTGCTGAGAGTAGCAAGTGGGCGAATAAAAATTCATTTGAAGTATGACCATGGTACCCGAGGTGCTGCAGAATCCCACCTCTCAGGCCAGCCCATGTACCAGGCTATGTGCGCCACTGAAATGCTTCTCCAGCACCGGCACAAAAATGCCGGGAGAGGGAGGGATTTTAATAGGGTTTTAAAATTTAAAAAATGAATTTATAAATTAATTCATTGATTCATCAGGAAAAGAACTATATCTTTGTTATTCATGATTCATCACCTTTAATGAATCGTGAATTGAAACAAATACCAATTTTTCTGATCCGTGCCCATCTCTAGTTTGGAATGACTGAGATGCATGCTTTGAGACCTTTTCTTATATTTTTATGCTCAAGGTAACTGCAGGGATCAATGGTCTCCAGGTTGTGCAAACTAGTAAACAGACTTTTTAAAAACATATTTGGCTATGCCTCTGAGGTCGAGAGGCTCTGAAGTCGAGAGAGGTCTGGGAAAAGACATTGCACAGCTTCCTTTGGGGAATTAAAATCTGAGTCAGACAATTATAGAGCATTAATAAACAGGAACCTAAAAATACATTGAGAACAAGAAGTAATCGTCTGCATTTTTCACAGATGAGTGAAAGTAAAAAAAAAACCTCTTTCCAGTTTAGTGCTGAACTGTAAATTTTCTTTGGCTACATTTTTTGTTTGTTTGTTTTTGCTAACAAGAAAACGCCAATGGTTTGACTCCCTTCTAAAATGGAAATGCGGTGATTCTTGTTCTGTTTCTAAGGCAACACACAAGCAGATGGAAGTGTACATGCCATGGCGGGGGGGGGGGAGTTTACTTTGTACAGTGGTGTGATTCAGTGAAAACCTGCCATGCAGCAGATCCTATGTGAACTGTTGTGGCCCAGGCCAATGTTGCCACAAATGAGAGGAGAGAAGGGGAAGGCTTCTAACTTACAAAGGCTAAGGAACTGACTCCAGTGCACACAGGGGTGAAAACGGAGGGCCCAGGAGAATGGAAGCTACTCTGTCCATCTCAGCTTCCGTTATTGGGCCTAAGCTATAAGCCTAGAAATTAAGCCATCCGGGATAGATTCGAAACAGATGCAGAACCCTCAATTCACAACTCAATTATAGAAACATTTGGGAAGACGTTAATATCAGCCTGGAAGGTATAATTTAATGTGCGAGTGGGCTTAACGTTAAGTACTAATGCACTGCAAAATCTCCACGTGATTTGTAATAGAAGCTCTGACTTGGTCTCAGCTATTAAGCAACAGAACACAGACCCCTACAACAATTATAGCACTGATGGAGAGCAAAAATAACTTGTGATACGGCAGGCATGTCCAAACTTCGGCCCTCCAGATGTTTGGGACCGCAACTCCCACAGTCCTTTGTCATTGCCAGTCTAAGCTTAGAATTCTGGGAGTTGTGGCCCAAAACATCATGAGGGCCAAAGTTTGGACATGCCTGTGATACGGTATTAAAGAGTTCCAGGTTCTAGTCAGTAGATCATGGGGTTCTAATAAAAACTAAAGTAGATTTCACAAGCCTGATGGCTATCCAAACCAGCTGTAATGGATCTTAACCAAAGCTTGCAATATTGCTTTTCTACATGGCAGCACTCAAATTCCCAGTGGTGTCCAGGGGAATTTGGGCAGTGGCAGCCCAAGCTCTAATTTTGGTTAATGACCCCTCCTAGTGTTCCATACCATGAAAGACAAGGAGACATGCTGAGCATGACCCCCTTCCTATCCTTCTTCTGGCAAGAGAAGGAAGAAAGGCGAATAGATCTCTTTAACCAGTTCATGTAACCAACAGCATTAAAATTAAACATTTTTAAAAAATAAAAACCACTTTTCTGCCAAGATGCAACAAGACGGAACATCACCATCATTGTTTTTAAGTCTGTTTCATTTTATCTTTTTAATATACATTTCTTAAAATCCACTGACCAAGGACCACCCATTCTCAATGCAGTTCTTATGAGTCAAAACCCTGGGAGATCAGATCAGAGAGAACATGGTTTAGGGGACCATACAGCAATCATTTCACAAGTGAAGGCAAAACTCAGGCTTCCTTGCACCTAAAAGATGTCACGAGGGGTCATTTTTCTCAACCAACCTAAGACATTTGGGTGTCTGAAGCAGGACACCAAATGACATCCCTCCTGCAGTTATAATTTTCAAGAGGAAGAGAGGTCTTGGAACACCTCTTCTCAAGTCGAACAGAAAAATGTCTTCATGGACCCATTAAATAATGAAAAAAATGCTGCCCTTTAATAGCTGCCTCAACTTGTTGTTTGATGCAGTTGCTTCTAGGGTAGCCAAATAAGCAACAGCCTATTCCCTAAACCTTCAGGTTCAAGTCCAGAGACCCAGAGAACATACTCAGAAACCTGAGTTGTATGGTCAGAACCTTAGATCAGCCATCCTGCCCCAAAACCCTGTTCTTTGTTTTTGTTTTTAATTTAGCACTTGAATTGAATGAAAAATGCAAGCCCTGCTTGTATTACTCTGTACATCAAAACAATTAAGCACCCATTCCTGCCCACAGTAAGCAATTTCATGAAGCCAACATTACCAGAAAAAGCATGTGGAAGTCTGCATTTGGGAGCCAAGGTACTTGAAGAGAGACTGTATGCTACACACACACACACACACACACACACACACACACACACACACACACACACACACACACACACACACACACACACACACACACACACACACACACACACACACACCGCATAGACACAGATATCCTGGATGAGAGTGCTGGTTTGTGCGGGAGAAGATGCCACTCTACTTTTAAGTTTCATTTTAAAGGATCAAGCACAAGTTGAGAGAGTAACAAACATGGAAGAAAAGCAAGAATAAGTGCATTAACAAGGTTATGTGGGACACTACGGAAACCATTGTGTTCTTGCATTCCTTTCCATGTGTCAACCTTTTTACAGTTTATAAAAAATGTTCAAAATATTGTAAACGCTCTTTACAGTTCACAAGAGGTGAAACAGTGTATTTATCAAATTGAGTGATATATTTTATCATCTGCAAAGGCAACTCAGATTCTTCTCCTTCAATTTCATCACAGTTTGAGCTTGAACCAACTCTCCCTCCACTCAGCGGAAGAAAATGTGCACATATGCCTCGATATCCTGAAGCCAATGAAAACAACGATAAAGAGAGACCTCCAACAGACAGCAAGACACCAGTCTGAACAAACAACTCTCTCCTTCTAGATATCTTTCAAATATATGATTACACCATCCATATCTTCAAGAAAGAAAATCCTGTTTACACCTCCAGTAGTTGCATGAACAGATATCTGTGCAACTGAAATGATGGCCGCATACTCTCCTGCTTATGTGTTTTTAACAAATTTGGACTTAATTTTTATACACATGGGATATAGTAGCAATTTAGTATAAAGCTTGTAAAAAAAAGGCAAGTATTATTCTACCTGGTAAAAGCAAAATGAATATGACACAGCTGTCTAGACTCTAGAGAAAATTTCATTATGGGTCGAACATGTATTTTCACTCTCTGAAGAGAGAGGAGCATTTGAACAGTGAAACAATTTATATCTTGGTATTCAGATAAATGTTGAAATGATTGACATGGTTATCTGACCCCACAATGAAATTAGCCCAATAATAGAAAAATGACAGCGGTGAGAGATACCCGCAGACTCAGACTACCAAAGACTGTTACAAATCATAGTGTTCTGAGAACTGTTTGAATGTTGTACATTTGACCTTGACAGAGATATACTGCTAGCTCAGTTGTCAATTAATAGTAAAACATCTAGTAGTGCTTTTGCTTGAATTACTTATTAAAGCTGAGACCAAATGCTTGATAGGCTACCCACCATCAAAGCCCGGCAGAACAACTACAAGTAAGTGACTAGTAGCACCAGTACAGCTGCAATGATCATCAAGTACCCAATAGTCACTTACCTTTTTGAAAACGGGGCCATTCTATGAACAGCTTTCTGACTACTGTACCAACCCCCCACCCCCAATGAATGATGTGGTAAATCTGGGTCAGTGAACCAAAAAAGGCTTGTGACTGTCTGAAATCAGCCTACTTATTCTACCTCTTTCATGCTCAAGTATTCATTCACAAATAGTGTCAGATGAAGGGGTCCATGCTGTATGTTAAAAATACCCTGCCGAAGGAACAGTGCTTGTGACCTTAACATATTTTAAGGGAAAACATCTACTGGCAAATTAGAACCAATGCATTTACACTATATTTAGGCTACACTTAAATCCATCCTCTGACTCTTTGAAATGTTTCCATATGAAAGTAATAGCTGTGGAATCATTATAAGGGAGCCCCAAGTGGAAACTAACCATCAGCACAATTTAGTTCCATCTGGAACGCGACAGTGCGGTCTTCAAGTCAACTTTCTTTCAGAACCATTAAAAAGAAGAAAGAAAATTGGCACGCAGTCCATGAAGCCTTATTTCTTTGACTGAAAGGATGTGTAGAACACAGGATTGTTCCTTCTATCATTATTTGGAGCATTTTTCTACCGCATTTTGAAGGTTAGCCTCCTCAAATGATTTGCAGCACAAAATATGAGGACAGAAAACACAATAGGCTGCAATGGGAAACACCAACAATTCTGTGGGAAAAGCATGAAACAGTTCCCAACCCATCTAAATTAACATTTAAACACTGGACAGTTTGAATATACAGCTATTTGGAGAAAAAGTTCTTTTGCACCTTGAGAATGCCCATGGTAAACCAGACCTACTATGATAAGACTCATCTCACAGAAAAATGAGTTTCTGCTACAATCTCCCCCGTCCCTTCAGAAACAGGAACATTAACTGTGTGTTCACATGACAAGAAGATTATTCAGGTTACATATTTTAAAGTGTCATGATCAGTTATCCTCAAAATTTAGAAAAGCACCCCTGTCATGAAGATAAGAGCTTGAATTGTGTAAAAGAAGATATTCTTAGTTGGTACAAAAATTCATCTGAGGAAAAATGAGATGTCGAGTAAAAGCTACTCAAAGCAAAAACACTGCTTACAAGCCCCATAGCGCAGTGGTTAAATGCCTGTACTGCAGGAAAAACTGCTCACGACCAGGGGTTCAATCCCAGGTTGACTCAGCCTTCCAGCCTTCCAAGGTCGCTAAAATGAGTACCCAGCTTGCTGGGGGGGGGGGGCAATGTGTAGATTGTATAATTAAACTGTAAACCTCCCAAAGACTACTTGAAGTGGTATGGGGCTGTATATAAGCAGAACACTTTGCTTTATAGAGATGGGTGCTTCGTTTTGGAAGGGGACTGGGTCCGAAACAAAATGTGCCAGCACAGCTGACCTTTGGGATCCAGTCCCACCTGCCGGAACAAAATCAGCCACTGTCTTAGCTCGTGCTGAGGGAAATTCCAATTGGGAAGCAGCCTTTGATGCATCATCTTTCCCTATTCCTGGTGCTGGCTGAACAGGAGTTGTGCAAGGACATGCATCATCCCACCCCCCTGTCTGACAAAACATCAATCTCTATACTTATGTAGTGCCTTTACTGTGAAAACAGAAGAATCAGGAGAAAATCCCACATACTGAAAATATTGCTTTGTATGGCTAAAGAGATGACCAAGGTGTTAATAATTCTTACAGTAAGATCAAAATCAGCCAAAATTCAACAGCTAGGATTCTTGAACAGTTTGTCTGTGAAGTTAAAGGGTATAAGGCATGGGTTTGAGGTTCGGTAGGTGCATAAGGTAGGTGAGAAGAGATGAGGACTGTGCTAACTGGTCCTATTTCTTCCCATGTATATCTCTAGTGATCAGCTACCTAAATTGTGAGAAGGTAAAAAGGTAAAGGTTCCGCCCAACACATGCGTGCTAGTCATGTCCAACTCTAGGGCCGGTGCTCATCTCCATATTCAAAGAGCCAGTGTTGTGCAAGTCCGTGGTCATGTGACTGGCATAATTGCAAGAAAACACTGTTTTTTTCCTTCCCACTTTTTATGGCAGTACCTATTTATTTACTTAAAGTATCTTGTCAGTTTTAATATGCCTTATGTTTCAAGAAACATGTGTATTGGCAACATCAAATGTTAAAATGTTTGAACATTATTAAAAGTGTTAAGAATTGTAAGGAAATTATAGAAATCATTATGCAGGAGAGCTCTCAGTCAGCTCCTTTACTGTTCTATTCTTCTTCCTATGAAATCTTATATTTTATTATATTTTTGTGTTTTTATCTGAAACTATAAAACATTCTGTTAAAAATGAATTTACAAATACCTGTGGGCTACAGGATAATCCCAAAGGCCTGCATTGTACCTACCCTTAATCTAAAAGAATGTTCATGTGCAGATAAAAGAAATGATCAAAGAGCTTACCCTTTTAAAACTATTTCCCCACACATTAACTGTGCTGTGTCATAATGTCAAGGCTGTAAATTAACTAATATCTGGTTTTGACTCCTGCTAGTGTATTTTCTAAAAGTATATTTTTGAGTCTTTGCAGGCTGCTGTAATTCACCATGTCAGGTCCAAGACAGATTAGCTCACTGCTCTAACTTGTTGGTCTTTGCACTCCCTGAGTCTTTCCACTCTCCCATTACTTTGAAAAGAGCTTGTAAATGTAGATCCCTTTTTAACCAAGGAAGAGGTGTGTGTGTGTGTGTGTGTGTGTGTGTGTGTGAAAGCATAACATCTTTCAAAATTGAAGTATAATTACTGAAAATAACCCGAAAATGTAAAAAACAATTCACTTGAGTTTATACTGAAGGCATTTCAAGTGCAGATAGAGATTTTAAAAGTACAGTTTAATAAATGTCAAAATTCAGATTTATTTCTTTTAAAATGCTGCTTCATTTTTTTAAATGAAGAAAGCATCAAGTTTTTCAGCCTCAATATGCACCTATAACATACTACTCTTGGTAATTGTATATTTATAATAGTTTTATATGCTATGTAAATCTTTGTTAGATAGTTCTGGCATCCATTTAGTGTTTCTTAGGCAACCAAGAAAGTAAAATAACAATCCTTTCAACCTCACCTCAACAAATGTAGATTCTTATGCTATCAAGGAACTGTTATTTTGAGAGCTAGCCTCAAACAAAATTATTTGAGAATATCTAAAAGAAGCACAGTAATCTAATTTACAGTACATGGTACATTAGGTCAAATAAGAACAACATATAAGGGAATAAATGACATACAGAACTTCTTAGTTTTATAAAACAGAAAACCTGATACATTGAGAGTGTAACCACAGCAAGATTTAAGAAAATGAAGATTAAAATTGTGTGTGGGGGGGGAGAGCGAGGGTGTAATTTAGTAGACAGGATGGCAATAATATCAAAATTTTTAAAAGTCCAGTCTATAATTTATGACAAATAAAATTGCACAAAACAGTACTTATTTATAGTGTCTGCTGTGTGTACTTTTAAAAATCTTAGGCACCAGAAAAGGACACTTTAAAATGGTTTTCATTCAGAATCCCCACAGAACTGAGCTCTCTAGCTGCAAGCATTATATGGCATGAGACTAAGGGCCTTTTTACACGAACCCTAAACTCCACCACAAGTGGCTCCCAGCTCCTGAGCTTAAAATTGTTTACCCACCAGCTCCAGAGTTTACTGAAAATTAAGTGCGACCACGCCCACCTAAGCGGGTCCCAGCGCACTTTTCTTGTACCTGCTCTCCAAGCATGAAAAATCTTGATGCAGATGTGTCGGGCTCTCCTCGCTTCTTTTTGTTGTTGTTTTTTGCCTCCTGCCCCTTTAAGAGAAGGAACCAGGAAGTGACGGGGCCCCGGGAGCTAAGCCTTTATTCTTTTGTCCCTTTTTTTCTCCCTCCCCTCACGGAGCCAGCAGCCAGGAAGTGCGGAGGGGTGGGGATGCACAAAGAGCGACAAACCCCTAAGATCTCTGGTCCGAATTTAAGTGACCAGCGGATCTTAGGAGTCATGTAAAAGCGCCCTGAGATGAGTGAGACAAATGATAGCATTTGCCACTGGACTACTTTTGTCCCACCCAATGTAATAAACTGAGTCAACACTCACCTTGTGACTTTTTGGTGGAGACACACGATGCCAAGAAAGTAGAGATGTTTGAAGGGAGGGTAATATTTTGGCCCAATAAAAGAGAGCAGTGACACTGAGATTCTCTGTGAGTTCAGCAAATACAAAGTACAATAATCCCCAACCCTACTATTAAGAGTCAAGAGACTAGAATTCTCATAGGGCCAGGGTACACCCACTAATTCACTGAATTCTTTTTTTATCTTAGTGAATGAGACCTAAAGTCACAACATACAATCATTTTTTTAAAAAAAGTTAATCAATGAATATACTGTAGTATACACCCACATGCTGCAATTCGAAGCATTTAACCAGGGAAAATACCCATTTAATTTTCCAAGATTTACTTTTGAATAAACATACTATGGATCGTGCTTTCAGTTACTCAGTTTAAATGCCGCATAGTCTACACTCAGAAACTCCAGACTGGGAGATTAAGAACTTGCCCTTGACTATCATACTTTCTCCAGCCTCCTTACCTCCTCATTCACACATTCCACTTCCTTTTTCTTGATTTGATTAACAATTAGTTTGATTTAACAGCTGAATTGCGGCAACTCCACTGACTCTCAGCCATAAGCTATTTCTAAACCACAACTTAAAGTGCTAGCATAATGGCAATTCTTGGTGAGTGTTCTGACCTGAATAATTTAGGGAAACCAGGATGGAACCCAAGGGATTCTGAGAGGAGACCCTGTTCCCCTAACAGACATAGTTCTGTCTGTGGATACAACCTGTTCGACCTTGAGTATCATTGGTTTAAGTAACCATCAGCTTTACATCTGATTTTTTTCCTCAAAAATTGCAGCAACCAATGACCTCACCTGCCTTACGCATCCTAGCTGTGTTAACAGGATTTCAGTCATAATTTAATATTACACAGTAATAATTAGGGGAGAGTTAATTTAATGAGATAAAACTGCTAGCGTTCAATAACGGGAAAATTCGAAATGCATCTATGCTATGTAGTTATAACAAATGTATACTTTAATTGCCATGCTCCCAAACTAAAGAATGCTGGGGCCTGTACTTTAGTGAGGCATTTATAATTACCTGCTAGAAAACTACATGAACTACTGCAGGCATGTCCAAACTTCGGCCCTCCAGATGTTTTGGACCACAACTCCCAGAATTCCAAGCTTAGACTGCCAATGGTAAAGGACTGTGGGAGTTGCTGTCCAAAACATCTGCAGGGCCGAAGTGTGGACATGCCTGAACTACAGCAATGAATTCTATGTACCAAACTGCAAATTCCTGTGTTCTGTAAGGGAAAGCCCCAACAACTAAAGTGGTATCAAACGGTCATAACTGTTCAGTGAATGCACACTTTTAGATACCGATGTGGAACAAAAAAACAAAAACAAAAAAGATGGGAAAAGTAGATATGGAGAGGGGAAAACAACCTAGAGTAATGCATTTGGAACAGCAACAACAACCTGCTTCATTCTGAAGTAGTTCAACACCCGCAGGAAAAGTGTGTGTGCTCAACATTTTTAGCAGTCTTGAATTTGTATCATATTGTTGACATGAAACTGCTACACAGTACTATAATCAAAAAGGGGTTAACTTTGGCTTCCTCAAGCCAGAAAAGGTTCTCTGGCAGGACTCAGTGGAGCTTGTTTGGAAAAGGATTTGACATGCATACATTCTCCTGCTGAGAACTGGCAAAAGAAACCTAATATGAAAAAAAGGTTCCTGCCACATCAAAAGGATGCAAAGCTGAATTCCTTCATTTCTTTCCATACTTCCCTTCATGTTCTCCTTATCCTTTTTGCTGCGGTTGATGAAGTCACGGCTGTTCACAATGGATCCACAACATTAAAGAGAGAAAGAGGACGAAACCTTTTGACTTTCTGACAATCCTCTACTGTGTGAACTGGTCGGGTCGGTGCCAACTTACACGCACATCGGCATCAAGGATAAGAAGCTAAAAAGTCTCTCTGTGTTCCTATTCACAGATGATGATTCCATTAACCATAAGCCACCGGTGCACAAAGATACTGCTTATTTAAGGGCCAGACAAGACAGCCTCTGTGTTTAATCTCCAAAGGTACATTTTAGTGGCAGAACTTGTAGACAGAGTGGGTGGGTGAACAATTTTTACCCATAAAATGCCCAAGAGGTGAAGGCTATGAATTTAACTCTTGCTTCATTTGCAAAAGAATTAAGATCTCAGCACTCTGTATGACCTGAAACACTGAGAGAACAGAAAGGAAAACTACTGATCCTTGACACATTTATTTATTTATTTATTTATTTATTTATTATATTTGTATCCCGCTTATCTCCACAATGGGACTCTAAGCGGCCAGTATCAGGTTAAAAATACATGCACAAAAATAATTTTATAGATTATCAACCTCCCTTCACTTCATGCATCACTCATGTATTTGCTATCTTTGAGCATCCACATGTTTTGAAAGAAATGGTTATGGTCCTTGAACAGTATCTGCAACATTCCTTTCAGGGTGACTCCACTAAATGTCACTTAAAGAAGCTTTTGTTCATTCCTAAAACAGACAAAAACAACCTGTACCAAGAAATTTTGGGAATATAACTGGGGTAAGTAGGGTGGGTGATTTAAAACAAGCAAGCAATGGCTTTCACGTGTATTATTTCTTGCATGTGTAAAAAAAGAACAGACAAAATATTCATCACCTCCCAATGTCCCCCTGAAACCTTAAAGTTAATGGAGTTAATTCTGCTTATGGTCTGTATTATCCTTTACATGTTACCTACACTCATCAGTCCCACATTTGCATCAAATAACTTACAACTATGATTTACACACACACACACACACACACACACACACACACACACACACACACACACACACACACACACACACACACACACACACACACACACACACACACACACACACACACAGCTTCCCTGATCTGCATCAGCCTCCTGGTATACCCCAGCACCCTCTCAGGCTGCCACGTGGAGCTGCCGTAACAGGAGAGGGGCTGGGCCAGGCCAGCACCATCAGACTGGGAGTTGTCACACTGCCAACAACAGGGACCTATGTAAGCCCAAGACCCACCTATCTCAGGTCACTTCCTGTAGACGAATAACAGCACAGAACAGCATTAACTGAATATTTATTTATTTATTTATTTATTGAAATCTTTATTTGTTACAGTAAAAAACCCACGTATAACCAAAACCTTGCTGGTCAGATTTGTGTAACTGGAAGGAGAATCATAAAAACAAATTAACTGAAAGACAATAAGGCCTTGTGGTGACCCCCTATGCCAGAGTCCATATCAGAATGCCTTCACAGGTTATCACTTGAATTTATATCTCATTGCCCAAACCCATTAAGCTGTTTCTTCAAATACAGGTGGCATGGACAGCACACTGTTACAAATGTAAATGTATTTTCATAAGCATGCACTCCTCTTGCAAACAAGAAGAGATAATTTTATGTATCTTATCAACAGCACTACTCATGACTCTACAGTACAGTATTTTATTTATGCTTTATAAACCACTTTCCAGCTCATACTCTTAAAGAAACAGGAGTAATATGGGAAAATTACATTTTTGAGAACAACTCCCAGACTACTGTGGCTACTGTGGCTAATTGGCATAATGACTGGGGTACTCCGTCAGCTGTCGTCCAAAAAAGTTACTTATCCAAGCTCTCCTTGGATGATACTGTGGGCTCCTGGCGCTAAACTGCATGTACCCAGGCCTCAAGTCAGCCACTTCTTCCATGTGGAAAAACCTTACGAAGCCAATACTCAGTTGGCTCAGTTTATAAGAATGGCACTTGACATGTCTTGGCTGGAAATAATGGAAGAAAAGGTGGAAAGAAATTCACAAATCCCGAACCTTAGCTAGTGATGTTCCTGATAATCTGTTGAAAACTGATAGGCAAACCACATGAACCTAGTCAGAAATAAATTGAAGCATTATGCTCCATGTGCCTTCATTTTCCTAACAGACTAGCTATGCTTCTAGCTGGAACAAATATGAAGGCAATGATGCCAAAAAGGTATATGGGAGGAATCTTGTTTTTCTTACTGCATTCCACTGTTTTTATAATAAAAATGCAAGGACACAATATGTCGATTGAGAACATAATTGCAAGCTGGACAGAGAAAATGGACCAAATGCTTTGATATTTATGTCCAAAAAATCTCTTAAATTGGCAGAAATTGAACACCACCCTTCTTTTGCCATTTATGCTTGCCAAAAATACCAAACTGTGGAGAAGTCTTCTTTTTCTTCTTCTTGGGTTTTTTTTTGTCTCCCTGCCAATTTCAAGCAGACATAATAGACATAAATAAAAGCAGTTAAACATAAACATACAGTTCTGTATAGCAAGTTCTGGCTGGACAAAATGTCATTTTAAGAAAACCAGCACAATAAGAAATTAGAAGTAACTATTCTGTATCTAGTGTGGGGTAGTGCAGAGAATAGTGGACTAGGACTGGGGAAATCTATCTCTGACCCCCAGCTCTGCCAGAGAGACTCACTGGGGGCTGGAACTGATTAAAAAAACACACACACTCTCTCTAAATACCTCACATACTTTGAAAACTCTATTAGGGTTCTGCCTTGACAGGGCATAACAACCACAGCAACAGCTGTGGCAACAACAACAATTTTGCCTTAGTGTAGGAACAGAATATTCATAATCCAATTCTTCAGATCTTTTAGAATAAATTTAGAGCCACCTTCTTCAACTTAGCTGTACCTTTTGCAGTTTTATTTATTTATTAACAAGATTTTTTAGCTGCCCAGAGACCTTTTGGTAGTGGGGCGGCTAAAAACTTTTGTTAATAAATAAATAAATAAATAAATAAAACTGCAAAAGGTACATCTAATTTCTGGAAACAATGGTACACAGTAGTTAGGGAATGTTCATTTCAGAGCTTCAACTGTATTACATCATATCCATATGCATTATTTAGACAATCATGCATATTACTTCACCTTGCATTAAATCACCCTTTCTGCAGTAGGTGCCCAAATCTTGTCTCAGAATGATATTCCTAACTGATGTACTCAAGCATAGAGACCATAGTCTGTATAACCACTTTAAATCAGCCAACCAACAGGTCTGTGGAAGACAACCAACCATGCCCAGGTTTACTGCCAGAGCAGTAAGATCTACTTTAAAGGGTCCTTCTGTAGCTTGACTAACTACTACAAGGCTTCTTCCATGATGGTATCTGAACAATGGAACATCCTCCCTAACCATAAATGTCTTACAACATCCTTTTCTGTACAACAGATGGAGTCCATCCTGTTCTCTTTTGCCTCTTAATGCTTTTTTAGACAACAATATCCGATGTCATAAATCCAGCATTTCTAACTAGACATGGGCACGACTCGGCGAAATTGTCGTTTCCGTTTTCGGTTATCGTTTCTGTTACGTAACGGAAACGGTAACGATAATTAAGCCGTCAGAACTCGAACTCGAACCAAAAAAAGAAAAATTTGGTCGGGTTTTTCATTTCCGTTTGTGGCATTGCGGCGATCGCACAATGCGAAGCACAGAAAAAGTTTTTAAAAGTTTTTTTTAAAAAACCCGACTCCCGGCCAAAAAGGCAGGCGAAAATATGCCTGCCTGAGGCTTTGCCACCTACCAGAGGGGTGGTTTCTGGGGGGTCCTCGGCCTTTCCCCCCCTCTTCTCCTGTCCTGGGCTGCTTGCACCAGGCTGGGGGGGGGGTCATCCTCATCGTCTCGCCATGCCATGAGGTGGGGGGGTCCAAAATGGCGACCACAATTTTTCTTTTGAAATCATGGTCAAAAAACACACCAAATCACCACAGAAACATGTGAAATTTATTTATTTTAAATGCCTGAATTTTAATAGTAGCAGCAGTGGGTTTTTTATAGCAATAAAACATCGTATTGATTTTATTTTATTTTATTTTTTATTTTATTTTTTTAGACCTGCCCATTTGGGCTGGGCATGGGATGGGACCATGCAAATTGTTTGAACCATTCCACCAATGGCATCGCCAGGTTTTTGACTGACACTTCTGGATGTCTCGGAGGGCATAAAAAGCCAAGGCACCTTCCAGAAATCGCAGTCGGGTGTATGGATGTGGTTGAGGGAGGAGGGCTGGCTGCTGGTGCTGGTGTGATCCGATCGAGATTGAAGAGGGAGGCTGGAGGCTTTAGGATTTAAGTTAGGCAGGCAGGGAGGGAATTGAATTTAGAAAATAATTTCTTTGATTCCCTGCAGCTTTGTCTGCTGAAGGGAATAGCAGTTTATTCTTTATTTCTTCTCTGGCAGTTTGTGAGGATTTTTTTCTGATATTGGATAAAGGGGGAGGTTCAACTGGGAGTGGGAGGGGTGGATTTATTTTAAAAATATATTACATACTACCATTTATTTTCTATTTTCCCAACTTCAATTTGCTTGCACACACACACATTTGGGGTGCAAGCCAAGAACAGAACCTCTATCCTAAGTGATATCCTAACTGCCCACTCGCCCGTCCGCCCGCGCCGCCGCCCGCCCACTCGCCCGCCCTCCCCCCCACCCCGCCCGCTGCCTAGGGCGCAAAAACACCTAGCGCCGGCCCTGATTGTGGGATGCCCCTGGGAAGTCAAATCGCGCTAAATCATGGTGGAAACGACAAACGACAAACGACAAACGGAAATGATAAATTTTTGAAAAATTTCACGACAAACGGAAACAACTCAAAACGGACCTGTTCCGACAAACGAAAACCCGAAACGTCATTTTTTCTGGTCGTGCCCATGTCTATTTCTAACAATTGTCATAATTGCTGCTTTTAACTTTCCAAACCTTTTGTTACCTTTCCATTGGTAACAAAAGAGACTTTTGCTTCCTGGGACGAAGCAAAATGGCACCCTCTTCCTGAGGCTCCCTCTGCTTAATGGCGGGGTTGGCAGGGACTCTTTCCCTTTCCCCCCAGTAAAGTGTTTTAACTTTGAAGATACATGTGTTCTTTTTTTAAAAATAACATTTTCTGAAGTATAGAGAAGCAGGCTCATGCTTTAGTTATTTTAAGCATTTTGCAAACAAAGGGCCTTTTTACACGACCCCTAAGATCCGCTGGCCACTTAAATTCGGACCAGAGATCTTAGGGGTTCCTCGCTCTTCCTCTGTCCCCACCCCACTCTGCACTTCCTGGTTTCTGGCTGCCCGAGGGAGGGAGAAAAAAGAAAGAAAAGCATGCCGGTTACCTCCGTTTTGTTCCGGGCAGCATTCAGATCTCTTAAAGGAGCCGGGCGCAAAAAAAGAACAAACAGAAGCCAGGAGAGCCCTGCACTCACTATCCTTACACCGGATCAAAAATTTGTCACATCCAAAAAGCAGGTACAAGAAAACTGCTGTTTGGTCGCGCTAAGTGGGCGGGGTCGCACTTAATTGTCTGCAAAGTCCGGAGCTGGTGGGTAAACATTTTTAAGGTCCGGACCTTGCAGCCATTTGCGGCGGAGCTTAGGGGTCGTGTATAAACGCCCAAAGACTACAAGATAGCTATCTTTGAACTGTAAGTTTTTCTAAAGAGCCAAACTGAAATGGCAGCTTAGCAGGACTGCAAGTGGAACAGCAAGAGAAACAAGAGAACTTCTCTTTCCTAGACTGTTGCCACTTCTACAGTTACCATTTCTTCCATTTTCGGTTATTCAAGAAATAACCAGAGCTACAAGCTCTAGGCGGCGGTGGGGAGTGGAGTGGAGAAATGGCATCTTAAAAAAAAAAAGCTCGATCCAATTTTGTTAAGCCAAACTACCATGGGAGTGAAAGAGCAAGAAGAGATGATAAATTAAAACATTTTAGGATAATTCTAGTCATGGCTACAGTATTTGCTTTTCTTTTTTCTTTTTTCAAAAATTTAGAAGAGAAGTCATTTCTTTCTAAATGCTATTTTCAGCAGACTGAATTGTAACATTCAGTAAAAAATGAGGCTCATTAAACAGCACCGCAAGATGGAAAACAGATGCCTCTGAAAATGCTGAATAGCTCTTAACGGTACTTTGCTCTGCATTCTCAATCTCAACTTATTTTCAGAACAGCATTGCCATTTTTCTACTGTGCCTAAAATTCACGAGCTGTTAAAACAGTTATTCTCTCCCGAACCCCCAGCTGTCCTTGAATGGCGGGGTGGAGGGGGATACATGCATGCAAAAGTGAAAGCTCCTAATATGGGCAGTTAAAATGAATTTAAGTAATTGGGTTTCTTGTGTCAAAGCAACAGGCTATAACAGCTTTTATGTTAACATAAGGCTGCATGTTGCACTAGAGGAGCTAGCCATGCTGTTTGGAGAAATCTGATCTCAGCTATAAATATTGGCAGGCTTCCGGAGTTCAAGGGGCCCCTCCTAATCAGCTAATAGGGAAAGGAGATGCACATCAACAATGGTGGCTTCGGGCACTAAAGTACAAAGGTACTGTCTTTGCTCTATGACACTTTCCAGCTGGCAGTTAATTAATGAAACTGAAGTCCAACCCAGATACCAGCATGAATTATTTGTAAAGCTATCACCAGAAGAAATCAAGGAGAGCAATGTGCAAACACGACAGACATCTTGCTCTCCCCCTTCCTTAGCATGCTCTTGTGTTCAGGAAATCAGAAGTTTTTCTTTCAGTCCCACCACGTTCACAATACATTTGGTTGGGATATGGGAGAAGGGCTTCTTCATCGCTGATCCTAGACTGACCCCATCTTTGCTATTATTCCACAAGCAGATGATGACCTTTCACTTCAGACAAGCTTCCCCTTAAAGAATCAGCAGTACACCTCCACTTGAAGGGCAAAGGGCACTCATTCAATGATGCGGATGTACACATATTAGACAGAGAGGATAGGTGGTTTGAGAGAGGGGTCAGGGAAACCATTCATGTGAGCATTGAAAACCCCTCCCTCAACAGAGGGGGGGGCTCAGGCACAATATGTCTGCCACTTACCAGGCAGTGATTTCAACAATCTCCAGACAAATCAAAAATACTTCACACCTCCACCACCAAGGCCATAACTAACGACTCATACTAAACGGGTGTTGGGAAGGTTAAAGGTGGGACTTTCATGCACCTTAGGCCATTGTCCACCTAACGAACCTATTGAGACTATTGTCCACCTAAGGAGCCTATTCAGGTCATTGTCCATCTTATTAGCCTATTTCAGACCAGGGTGGCATGAGGTGGAAGTGAACTATAAAATAGGGGACTAACTTTCCTCAGACTGACGAAGCTGTTTGGATGAGCAGTAAAAAGTTTGTCTTTTAAGAAGTCCAGTTGCCATGACTCAGCTTCCAGATAAACTCACCTGGATGACTGAGAATCTTTAAAGAGTTCCCCTTAATGATATCAGATGACTCCAGCACAGATAGTCTACTACAGAAAGCACTCTTAAGAAACTCTGGCATATGAAAAGCCTTACAAATGGAAATGAGAGGGGGAAATACCAGGTGATTGATTTGGATATATCTCCACACATGTAGGGTACCAGGTTTCCACCACAACTTCCAGAGATCCACAAGCCACACCAACCCATCTCTGAAGTTTGGGTGATCACACCCATTCCTGTGCCCTGTTGTTGTGATGTGCGGTCAAGCTGGAACTGACTTAGTGTCCCTAATAGGGCTTTCATGCTAAGTGGGATATTTAAGCAGTGACTTTACCAGTCCAATACCCCCAGTGAGTTATTATAGCTGAGCAGAGATCTGAACACACATCTCATGAGTCCTAGTCCCTCACTCCATCCGCTATACCACACCGAGTATCTGTCACCATGCCCTGTGTCCCAAATATTTTCCTTAAAAGAAGCACGGTGTGCATTTTTATTGGAAAAGCACCTTCGCGCCATCCAGTGGCCAATTTTTTTAAAATTAATTTAGTTGTGGAAGGCATACATGCCTCAAAACATTGCAGAAGTGCCCTCATCCCTCTTAGAGCACAGAAAATCTCTGAGCCATTTTAAAATAACGATTTGTTTTTGGAAGCAGGGTGCCAGGGGTCCTAGCATATGGGAAGCCTGGTTACTACTAATATTTCACAAAGATGGAATCTGAAGCATGTCTCTCCTCACAATCCAAAGGGTGGAAATGTCAGCCAGACCAATATATGAATGTATTTCAATGTATGAAAGGTCTCAGCTATTATGGCTGCAATCTTACTGGTGTTTACATGAGTTTGGTGCTAATTTGGCACAGCTAATTGCAGCAGGGCTGGGATGCCTCTTGGTGGTGCAATCAGGTATGTGACCAGGCTCCAAGACTGAGATGGATCCCTGCACCCCATCAATTAGCCACAGCAAGCTGTACCTTGCACAAACACCAGTCGAATTTCCATTTCCATTTTGGTATTAGGCACTTTTATGTGGACGTTAGGGCTGACTCCATGAAGCTCAGAAGTACACTAGAATAGGAATGGATAGTATGAAATTCATCATGGTAACATGGCAGCTTCAGCCTCCACTCAGATTTTCTTTTTGAAAAACAGGTTGACATTGCATTGTATACACAGGGTTTCTAGGCCAGTCACATCTCATATATGGACATAAGACCTGTGACTATTAAGAAGGTTCCTGTAATATCATGGGGTGAGCTCTTTTGATGTCATAAGAACAGAGTCAGGGCAGCCAAGGATTAGGCTACACCAGGCTTGCACAATCCGTCGACTGTGGGCGACCGGTAACACACTGAGCCATCAGAAGTCGCCCACCAAGTCCCCACCAGCTTTCTGACCTGCTGCGAGCAATGGGGTGTTCAGGGCGATTTTTTTTTCTTGCCCACCCACTCACCCAGACATTTGGTATGGATTTCTACCCTTCCCTTCTGCCACTGCTGTGCCACACACCCTCGTTCGGCTCCTTGCTGGGAGACTCCACCCTGCTACTCAGGAGCACCGGTGAAGTACATGCACATGCACTTCTGAAAGTAGCCCGCAGGGATGTGTGGTGCTATTGAAAGTAGCCTGTGGGGATGTGTAGCAGCTGAAAGAAGCCCGCAGGCTGTTCAAAGTTGGACAGCCCTGGGCTACACGACTGTTTGGGGCAGCTAGTTGTGAAAATGGGCCCGTGGAGGGTTTGGGACAAATGAGTGCAGAGTCTGTGTAAAACGTAGCTAACCAGAGATGGAAGGGGGAGACATTTTTGGGAGGGCAGTCTGAAAAGTGGTAAAACACATCTATTAGCTACAGTCCTTGCCAGGTTCCTGCTAGGGCTTATCCTCTGCAGCATTGCCTACGGTGCACATGAGACATGGGTAGTTTTTACAAGCTCTAATTTGCTGCTGGGACGTGTGGAAGACTTATGGCTAGCCTTCAGGAGTATTTTTCCTCAAGCTCTTCGTCACTGCTGCCAGGGCTCCTGCCACAAGGAGGACTATGAGTCATGATGCTTACTGATGCTTCACTCCAAGTTGAGCTTCAAATGTTATGATTCCCAAATGGATTCTATATATTTATAGCTCTTTTCCCAGTTCCCTCTACTTGGGCCTAACCTTTGACATGCTGACACTGCACAAGCACGCACATACTTTTGCACTGAGCCAGTGAGCCCTAGTGCTAGCTGGCAAAAGGCAGAGGTGAATGCCCTGATTTTAATACTAGTTGATGCACACAATTAGGTTTCCTTCCCAAAATATAACCTCTTGCCCTTGGATTTGTCTCCTTGCCTAAAGACTCAGAAGCATTGCAATTTTCTGTCTGGTACCCAGGAGCCGGAGGTGCTCATCCACAGGATGACCAAAGGTTTCTAAAGATCATTGGGGATGGGGATGGTAGCCTGGTGACAAAGTCCCCATAATACCTTCATAGTTCACCTCAGTTCAACCAATACTCTGTTTCGAGTAGTTCCCTGGGACTACAATCAATTGATTATGTGAACTGGCTTCAGATTTCTGTGAAATGATATAAAATATGGTGCCTGGGAAGTAAAGCATTCCATTTGAGATCAGTTTGCTGAGCATCACCATGTACACGTGATGTACCAGAATTTTTCCAAAGACATAAGTGGGGCAGAAAATAAATTGGGATTATTGGGATTATTCTTAAATACTTGAGTGATTTGTGGTCGATCCCACAAGGTTTCTGATCCCCAGTTGTTTAACAACAAGTATTCATCATCATTTTCATCATTATTCAGCTAAGAATGCTTGGAACAAAAGAAAGAATGAGAAGATTTCTATACAAAAAGTCTGTGAACTCAGCTCTGGGACTAAACACAGAATTCCTAAAATCAGTGCACCATATTACTTAGTCCTACACATCTGAGCACTTAGCCTTGTTGATCTTTGTGCTCCCTAGAAGCACTGTCCAGTCAAGCTAGATTGGAGCGTTGGGAAGCACTGGAAGGGGGTGCCGGCAGTTTCCGTAGTCATCACCATATTTGATTCTCATGGGTTTACCCATCCCAGGACAAACAGAATAGTGTTGCTTAGTTGCTAAAGAGGGATTCTCTGAACATGGTAATTCTGTCATAAAGGTGTATTCAACTAAGTTTTATGAACTTGCTTCCAAATGACTGCCCATAAAAGTTGCTTCCAAATGACTGCTACTTGCTTCCAAATGACTGCCCATAAAAGTTTCCAGGTACGGGGGGAGGGGGAATAGAAATTTAATGTTGAAAAGTTAGGCTAGAAAATTTCTGTAGGCATTTCTACTTTGTTTCTCCTGCGCCAATTAGAAAATTAATTGTGGTTAACTGTTTAAAAGTAAGTTAATTTAAAAGTAAGTAAGTTAATGTTTAAAAGTAAGTTAAATTAAGGGACAAGGAAGAAGGATCAGAACTTCAACTGTTTTCTGCCCTCCACTTGGCCCTATTATCCTACTTGAAAAATTGTTCATGAAACATTGTTGCTTTTTGCCAAATCTTTACTACCAAGCTAAAGGTAAAGGTTCCCCCCGCACATGCGTGCTAGTCATGTCCGACTCTAGGGGCAATGCTCATCTCTGTATTCATGCCGAAGAGGCAGTGTTATGTTAAAAAAAAAACCTAATAAAAGTGATGCAGAATCTGTTACAGTGACCCCCCCCGCCTATCACGGGGTTAGGGACCCACCCGACCCGCGATACATGAAAATCCGCAATATGCGGAAGCGGGTCGGGTGAGGGCGGGGATCGATCAGAGGGGCCTGAGGGGGCGGCGGGGAGCTATGTGATTGCTCCCTGCCCCCCCCGCACAGCTCTGAGGCTTCCTGGACAGGTCTGGGGGGGCGGCGGGGAGCGATGCGATCGCTCCCCACCACGCCCCCGCAGGTACTGCGATCCCGCGATATATTGGGACCGCAGTACCTGAACCGCGAAATGGCAGGGGGTGACTGTATAGAGAAGCATGTACACCAGTCTTCCTACACATGCGCACACCAGGCAACACAATATGAATGGCTGCTCATTGTAGTTTAAAAAACCTTAGTCTAAATTGAGTTACAAGTTCCCACTAAAGAAGGTCTCTGCATCACTGTGGAATGTTTTACTCAACCCTTCAGAACATTCCCATTTATCCAGTTGTCTACCCAGTTGGAATTAGTACTGTAGAATGATTTGGGCCTTTAACTTTCCAAAGGAGATACCGCCCAGAGACCTCTTGATAGTGGGGTGGCTAAAAAATCTGGTAAATAAATAAATAAATAAATAAATAAATAAATAAATAAATAAATAAATAAATAAATACCTCTTAGATTAAATTACAGAGCAGCTTTGAATAATTGGCCCCTTAATTCACTTCCTATAATGCACTCATGACTGGGGTGGCCAGTTACACATCAAGGAGGAGGAGAACAAAATAAGACACTCATCTTCATACAACTCTAAGTGTTCAAGTTTATGTACGGATGTAGAATTGGAAACGATTTATATAATTTGATCACAGCTACAATGCATTTCACTTGAGTGGGAAAATTTTAACAAAGCGGCTTGCGTATCTCCTGTCCAGATGCTCACTACAGAGAGACAATTTTAAGGTCTCTGATCACTCCTCCTTATGGTTCTTTAATCTACAGCCACTTGGGGCCTGTCCACATTGACCATTTTGGTGCGGGCTGGATCAGGATTAAATACACCGGCCAAGCTCAAGGGAATAAACAATATGCAGTGTGGCACTATTCCTCATGTCCTAACAGCAGCTCGGTTCCTGCTATCAAACAAATCCTGTGATCTTCTGAAGAGGGTCCAGGGAAGTGAAATTACTTTTTCTTATGGTTTCCTAGATCATCCTTGAAATGATGTGTCACTTCTGTTTAATGAAGACAATGTTTTTCTTTGTGGATCAAAAACTGCCTACAGCCCTGGGGATGTTGTCAAAGTGCATGTGTGGGAATTCAGCTTCTGTTGTATGACCCTTGGCCCCAGCAGGTTATAAATAGTCCTTAGAAAGTTGGAGGGAGGGAGAAGTAAAAGCTGTGGGGACTTTCTTGATCCCACCCTCCCACTAGAGGCCAGGACTGCCTCATCTCTGTTGTCCTTCTAGAAACAGGCAAATACCTTTCTCTTCAGGCAAGCTTTCCATGAATGATGGACTACCATTATGTGTCTCTTATATGAATCTATATCATCACATAGACTTTGTGTTTATAACTACTTATAACCTTGTAGCTTTAATGTAATGCTGTCTATTAATGCTGTAAGATGTCCCTCAATTCTTTGTTCTCAATACTTGAACATTACACTTTATATTATCCCTCATTACTGTAAGCTGCCTTGGGTCCTTTTCCAAGGAGAAAGGCGGGGTAATAATATGTCAAAATAAAATAAATAAAATAATCCACAATACACAGGCATGCATAGGAAGATAAGACAAAATAAAAGTGATGCATTGTCTCCACGAGGATCCTACAAATATTGTTAACTCTCTCTCTCTCTCTCTCTCTCTCTCCCCTGACCGCCCACAGACAAGCAGGGGAAATATTCAATTCCTGATATCCTGAAGTAGCTCATAAAACACCTTGGTGTACTAAAAATGACAACGGAAGCAGCTGCAAGGCTCTTTAATCTGTTTCAAGTGACCACATTCACTGGAAATGGACTTGACCCAAGCCTTCTAAGCCACACCAAGAAAGGAGAACTGGAATTCCAAAAGGTACAGGACAGCTCCTAAGGGGTAAAGATGGATCAATCACAAGGGACGCTCATGTGGATGCTGTCACTTGGCTCGATCCAAACTACACCAACAGTGATCCATATATTATATGCCACTGTGGACAGACTGTTCACTTGTAAACAAAGTAGCTCCTTCAGTAACCAAGAGCTATTCTATCAGATCACTGAGCAAGAAACATACTGTATTATCAACTCCATGGGAGTACCACCACAGGTGGGAAATTCTCCATCTTTATGTATTTATTTGTTTATTTTAGAGTATTTTTACCCCACCTTTTTCCTTGGAAAAGGACCCAAGGCGGCTTACAATAATGAGGAATAATACACAGTTCAGTACAATTAAGACATGTTCAAGTATTTGAGAAAAAAGAATTGAAGGACATCTTACAGCATTAATAGACAATGTTACATTAAAGCAACACGGTTATAAGTAGTCATAAACACAAAGTCTATGTGAACCTATAGATTCATATAAAACACACATGGTAGTCCATCATTCAGGGAGAGCTTGCCTGAAGAGAAAGGTCTTTTCTTGTTTCCGGAAGGAATGTGCACAGATACTGGTAAAATCCCTGTATTGTTTAAGTGTAGGTTTTACTCCCTTGAATTGATATAAAATATAACAATGGTTTTATGTTCAATATTAACTCAGTATGAGTGTTTTAAAACTCTATTCAGAGAAATATACAGCCAGTGTATACATGTGTTATCTCATACATCAAGTGTCAGTACAAAATGCCTTTAGGTATTATTACATCTCCGTGACTTCTAAAACAGACTTGCAAAATATTTAAGATAACCATAGGTTTCCTTTTAAAATGTGTTGCTGTTGTTATGTGTCTTCAAGTCACCATGAGCCATCTCCAAAGTGTCCTGTCCTTAAGAGCTCAGCTCCAAAGTGTCCTGTCAGGCTCAGCTCAAGCCAGTGGTTCCCCCTTTTTTTTGGGGGGGTTCCATCACCTATTTGCTTTGCCTCTTTTCCTGATGCCTTCCACTTTTCCCAGCATTATTATCTTTTCCAGAAAATCCTGCCATCTTATGATGTGTCCAAAGTAGGACAACCTCAGCTTCCACCTTTTTTTTTTTTTTTGGCTTCCAGAGATTGTCCTGGCTTGATTTGTTCTAGGACTCTGTCTGGCCAGGGTATCCACAAAACAAGACATTTCAAACAAATCATTTTTTCCTTTAAGCTTTCTTTACTGTCCAGCTTCCACACCCATACATGGCAATCAGAAACTACAAGAGTGGTGATGGTCTTGGTCTCGAGTGACACATCCTTACATTTGATTTAGCCTTTCTAGTTCCTTCATTGCTGCCCATCCTAGTATGAGTCTTTTTTCTGATTTCACTAACTATTGCATTGCCAAGGTTCAGGTTGTATAGTTCTTCTCTATTTTGCTACATGCTGAAACTATTTACCATTTATAAGACATGCAAAGCTGCACTTGTGGTTTAATTTTTGATCTACATTTTTAAAAATTTGTAATGATAAAAAGTTCTTAGATGAGGGACTTGGGTAATTAATTTAACAAAATGCCCATATCAGTGAGATTCATATGATTATGTGGACTTCACTGCATTTAGCAAAAGGCTATTGTTGTTTGGTGTGCAGTGCACAAAAAACAACTCATAGGAAGAGAAGACGAAATAAAAGATAGTCTACATGGGAACTATACCATATTGCCCATAATAACAGATATACTGATGATTGTTTAAAATCCTTAGAAAAATCAGTATGAGGTTTCATGGAGGATATCATGACAACAAGATAACAGATACTATTATCTTACAAAAATTGTCTCACTGCTGCACTTTCCTGTCAAAAGTTTTCCACTTTTTTAAAAGTCTGTACATAAATGTAGTGCATTTTAATAGTTAAAATAATAAATGCACTAAACAACTGGGGTAAAGACAAGAGTATATACCAAGAGAACTTGGGAGACAGAACATGACCAAGTATAAAGACTAAAGTAAGAAATTTCCCCCTCTCCAAAAGCCAAGATCTCTCAGCTGACTACCTTTTATTAGGCACACTGGAAATAAGTGCCCAAGCCCATAGAATTCTCTTTAGTTTCACTGTGGAAGAAGCAGTAGGGGACCTAGTGTAGCAATCCGTTCCACTGAGCTAAATAGCTTATAGGAAAAAGTACTGTGCTAAGCTGTGTGATCCAGACTTCATATGGAACTTGTCTTGAAAATGATCATGGACTTGGAGCTTCCAACCTCGGTTCTGAATGTGATAACATTCAGCCTGACATGTGAATTTCAGGATTAAGTGGGATACTTGTGAAAACCGCACACCAATTTTGTTATCATGAGACACCAAGTCAGTTCCAATTTAAGGCAAGCCTATGAATTAGTGACCTACAACACTCCTATCATTTAAGGATTTGATTTATGTCTTGCGACAAAAATGGTTAATGATCTAGCATGATTTAATGGTTAAATCACTCAAGATTATGTCTTGCCAACTCAAGGGTGAAGTTTCCTTCTGTCTATTCTGACCAGTAAAATGACTTCATCAAAAGCCAATCAAGTTTTTCAGGTAATTTGTTATTGTAAATTGAGTGACAGAAACAAATAACCAGAAACAAAAGAACATAAAACTTTCATGAAGCACAAGACTCCCTGGAGTGATTCTTCCAGATCAGATTTGCTGGATCTAAGTGGCCAATATAAAGCTTTATGCTATTATGAAGTCTTTTGAAAAATCAACAATGAAGTACAAAAAGAACCTGTTGGATGAGTTTCACAGTGAATACTGGCTTCTAAAAGAAGGCACAAAGAGGTATGTCAAAGGAGTGGTATGGAAACTCTAAGAAGGTTTGCCAGCATCAATATCTTTTTTGCAAGTAATGAGCAGATGAGGAGAAAAATACATCAACAGGGGACAGACAGACAAAGTATGGAACTGGAGCAGCTGGGTGTGGTGGTACCAAACAAAAGAGAAAGGACGCAAACCAAAAACAAGCTCTTCTTGATCTAATCATTTGATATACTCTCAGGGAAATAAAAGGCTGAATATTGCAAATCCAAAGCTGTTCTTTGGAAAGGTTGCAACACTATAATAAAGGAAGGAAGATCTGACATAAAAGACTGACTTGGAGGAAGGAATAGAGAGTATGCTGATTAAATCTGCAGATGATACCAAATTGAGAGGGGTTGCTAATTCTATAAAGGATAGAATGAAAATCCAAAATGACCTTGACAGGTTAGAGTGCTGGGCCAAAGCTAATGGAATGGGCTTCAACAGAGAGAAATGTAGGGTGCTGCATCTAGGTAACAAGAATGAATAGCACAGGTATAGGATGAGAGACACCTGGCTGGAAAATAGTACATGTGAAAGGGATCTGGGAGTCTTGGTGGAACACAAATTGAACATGAGTCAGCAGTGTGATGCAGCAGCTAAGAAAGCCAACACGATTCTTGGTTGCAACAACAGAAGCATAGTGTCTAGACCAGTGGTTCTCAACCTGTGGGTCCCCAGATGTTCCTGGACTGCAACTCCCAGAAGTCTTCATCACTGGCTGAGCTGGCCAAGGTTTCTGGGAGTTGCAATCCAGTAACATCTGGGAGCCCACAGGTTGAGAACCACTGGTCTAGATCAAGGGAAGGGATAGTGCCATCCTATTCTGCTCTGGTCAGACCCCACCTGGAGTACTGTGTCCAGTTCTGTGCAACTCAATTTAAAAAGGATGTTGACAACCTTGAATGGGTCCAGAGGAGGGCGACCAGGATGGTTGAAAGTCTGGCAGAAATGTCTTACGAGGAGCATCTTAGGGAGCTGGGAATGTTTATCATTACAAAAAGAAGGCTGAGAGGGGATATGTTAGCTATGTTTAAGTATTTGAAAGGATATCATTTTGAAGAAGGGAGTGGTTTGTTTCCCATGGCTTCAGAGACTAGAACTTGGGGCAATGATTTCAAACTACATAGGAAAAGAGATTCAATTTAAACATTAGGAAGAACTTCCTGAGGCAGTGGAATATGCTGCCACAGAGGGTGGTGGAGTCTCCTTCTTTGAAGGTTTTTAAGCAGAGGTTGGATGGTCATCTGCTGGGAATACTGTGATGGGGGTTCCTGCATGGCAGGGGGCGTGACTGGATGGCCCTTGAGGTCTCTTCAAACTCTATGATTCTATGACTCAACTTCCAGATAAACTCACATGGATGACTGATAATTTTCTCAGCTATCCTGAGGTCTAGTAAAAATAAATAGCCACATCTGGAACTCTGCCCACATCCCACCCCAGGATTCATGAAGCCATTTAGAGGAGAGGCGTAGATGCACACCGTGGATTTCCAGTTGTATATTTTGTGGATGTGAATCTCTTCTTACCCTGCCTCTAAGAAATATGAATCTGAAGTTGGCTTCCATGACATTCATTAAGCGGAGAGACTATTTTTATAAAAGCAAGAATGTTTGTATCTCTGCAGCACAACTCCTCTCTCTCTCTCTCTCTCTCTCTCTCTCTCTCTCTCTCTCTCTCTCTCTCTCTCTGTGTGTGTGTGTGTGTGTGTGTGTGTGTGTGTGTGTGTGTGTGTGTGTGTGTGTGCACACACACACACACACACACAAAATGATTGATTTAATGATTGTTATTAAGTAGTAATAGACACAAAACAGAAAAATCCTCTATATTCTCTCTCAGAGGACCTCGAATACCCCAAGGTCCATAAATGTGACATCTGCATTCAAGTAAGGAATGATAAATGGAGGGAAGAATTATGTGGACATTACCTCTAAAAGAAACAAAAGGGGACCTAGAGTGTTAAACGATTTATGTTCCTTTCCATTTCACTTTCAGGAGTGCAAACTGGAATTCCAGTTTTTCAACAGACCGTGATGTTTACAGACATGTTATGAAAGGAATATCACACTTTCTTTCTTGATTTAAGTAACCATGAATACCTGCCATTTCCTGACAAAGAGTGGTGCAACTTAATTCTATGTACTGTAGTTATTTGGATGATATCTATATTTTATTCACTACAGTTTACCTATAGTTAGGAGTACATGGTTTCAGTACTAAGAAGCATTTTTTATTTTTAAATGAAGAGATGCCTTTCAGCCTCCATTCATGACCATTATTGTCATATGCAAGTCCTTCTTTTTCCTTACTCCATCTTTGCTATTTCTTGTCATTTTGTGACACTTTTCTTTGATTCCAACAAACAGAGATTTTTATGGGCAAGTGGTTCTCTGAATTGAATTGGTCCCATATCTCATGTTTCCTTAGAAAGACTTTCCCTGCTGAATAACTGAATAAATCTGACCTTCTTTTTCAATAGGTATCTGTCAGCACACAGCTTTCAGTTTCACTCTTAACAAAATGTTTTGCCACATTTTATTTATTTTATTATTTATTTATTTATTATTATATTTGTATCCCGTATCTGTCAGCACACAGCTTAAAATACAGTTTCAGCATCAATAAAACGGTAACAAAATGTTTTGCCATAGGTCAATAAAATCAGTAGCGATGGCGGGAGAGGGAAAAAAAAATTAAAACTCGCCAAAGGCCTTTTCCCAAAGGTTTTTAAGGCTTTCCGAAAGGCCTGCAGGGACTCTGCAGAGCGCGCATTGGGGATGGAGTTCCATAAGGAAGGGGCCTTCCTAGCAGTTATTAAGCAATATCCTCAATTTCTTGTTTAAATAATCATTGTAATTTTAAAATGTTGCTTTCCTGCTGCATAAATAAGAATCAGTATATTGTATACAAAACATGGCCACTTGGCAACTGGAATTGAAAATCAATTAATCTGTTCTGGAGATAATGGATTTCAATGCATTCCTATGGGAAACCGCTTTAAACAATGCCTGCCTTTCCCCCCACGACACGGGGTGGTGGTGGTCGGGAGAAGTGGTGCATCATGTTTAAAATGACTTTTATCCAGTGAGGCCAGCGCAGTGTTCCTCAATTCAAGGAAAGGCTAAAAAAATGTCATTTTTGAACACACACCATGCACCATCTGTTAGCCGGGCAAACCCTATCTTGCTCATAATGCGGCGGCGGGGGGGGGGGGGGATGAAAATGGAAGCATGCAGGGTTGGGATTCTCGGTGCAGTGTAATTCAAGGACTAGCCAATTCAAGGAAAGGCGGGTGTTTTTAAAAATGGCTCAAAGAAATTTTAAATGACTTGCCACTTCCCCCCCACATACCATGCACCATCTGTTAGCCGGGCAAACCCTATCTTGCTCATAATGCGTGGGGGGGGGGACGACAATGGAAGCATGCTCAGAAGTCGGGATTCTCGGTTGTTGGGTGTGTTGGAAGTCGGGGTACCACTGTACATTATTTTGCTTTCTCGCAGCACATTGCTGTATTCCAGCACAGGCAGTGGTGTAAACAACTGGATTTTCCCACCATCCTATTCTTTTAAAAAACCCAACAACTGGCTCCTTCTTTCTTATGTAATAAAATAAATACTCCCTATAAACAAAAAGGTTGGGGAGCACTGGTGTAGACCATCCTATTCTTTTAAAAACCCAACAACTGAACTGGAGACCACAGAAATCTATGTGTATTTATTTAGACTTTTTCCTACCTCCTTCTAGACAACTTCATAAAAGGATCCTACATACATACCTTTGGAAGCATATGGTTTTGAAATAAAAAGAAAATGGGGTCTCCACTGAAAATTCACCCATACTGGGCTGCTCTAAAGACAGAGGAAATGATACTTGGAGGAAAAGAGTTGAAATCATGTCCTCTCGTGTCACTCACTCACTTTCAACCAGTCTTCAGCTACAGAATTTCTGTCAGGTCATCATCCTTATATGCTTTCCATCTCACTCCATGAAGCTTTGGGAGCTTTGCTTGTTTACGTATATAGGAACTATTGAATAGCTCAGTAGTTTAGGTTTCTTTTTTGCAGAGATGAAAGTTGGGAGTTCAATTCCCCACTGTCTCATTTACTGATAATCTAGTCCAGCCTCTGTTAATCATCATCATCATCATCACCACCACCACCACCACCACCACCACCACCACCATCATCATCATCTTAGAACCACAGCCCTGGTAGGAACTCTATAGACCAGGCATGTCCAAACTTCGGCCCTCTTGATGTTTTGGACCACAACTCCCTGAATTCTAAGCTTAGATTGCCAATGACAAAGAACTGTGGGAGTTGCGGTCCAAAACATCTGACTGTCCAAACTTTGGACATTCCTGCTATAGACCATGTAATCCAGCCCAAGTTGAGTTCCTTCCAGCTCTGTAGGTCTAGGATGACGATAATGATATGTTCAGATCAGATGGGAACAAAGGTTAAATATTAATTTCTCCAAGCACTCCCTTCTTGACATTCAAGAGGAACAAGATATGGATTGAAATTATTCACACACACGCCACTCTGATCATGGATCTTCTTTGTTAGTTGTCTCTGAAAGTGCCTAAGAAGTATCACTCTGGTAGACAGGTGGTATACAGAATTAAGAGTCTGCTCTCATCTTAAACAACGATGAACAGAAACAGTCTTTTAAGATGTAAGATACAAGGAGGCACCCTGATATGTACAGAGAACACACCCGTAACCATATATCAAATTGAAATGATTGTTATTTCTTGTCATGAATATGGAACAACCCTTCTGTATACAACTAGTAATCAACTAATGTTCACTTGGCTTACTAGCCATATTTATTGTGGCCAATCTCTCCTTCTCAGAGCGCTCAGATATGCATGGAGGCCTTAAAAGAGAGGCATGGAACTTTCCTATGTGTATATTTTATGAAAAACAAAAAAGGAAGCAAGGGACAGAATCTCCTGTGTGCTGCATGGAGGGCTGTTCTGTAAACAGTTTAAAAACTGTAGTGGAAATGAAACCTCCAGGGTAGACACTTCTGTATCTCTGGGTGCTTTGCTCTAAAGACAACCGGTCTCTGCCAAGCAGATTTGCGGATGACTTCTGTTGCTGTATAAGTCAACGTATTACGGATGGATCCAATAAAACACCAACAAATATTTTACAGCATTTCTGAGACAAAGAACATAACTGGCTTTCAAATTCTTAATTGTTGTTTAAATTTTATCTTTCCTAATTTGGACTTCATTCCAGGATAATGCTCCAAGGCACAGGAAGAAAGATATAGTTTTTATTATCTTTATCTAGGGAAACAATCTTGCACTTCCAACCACGTCTGATTTCAAATTTATCCTACGCAACAATACAACTATAAAATCATATGCTAAACATACTGCGAATGTAACATTTACAGCCAAGGTATGAGAACATTTTATTTTTCTTGTGTGGCTGCCAAATAGCTTCAGTGTAAGCACAAAGTTCCATTAATACTCTCCACCTCTTAGAAAGGTCAACACAAAGACAGCATTTAACGCCAAAGCAGAAATACAAAGCTATATGGCACAAGTAGATCTGAACCTAGTTCTGCCTCTCTTTTTATACCAAAGATTCATCCAAAACTTTTCTTATTTAATTTACTGGACCATGTTGGCTGCAAATGGCATTCACATTCTTGTTCTAGTCCTTGAATTACACTGAGCATATTTCCTTGTTTTACTTTGGATCATGCAAGCTAAACATGAACTGTACTTGATATATAGCTAATTCTTTCTCATAGGTTATAACAGGTGAACACGTACTGTGCTTCAGTTCTGTAAAATGAGTTCTATCAGTAACATGCAGGTTCATACCATCAGAAATTATTGATCTGGTATTTTCAACAGTACACTATTTAGATAAGGATATATTCTACCTTTTGGCTACTGTATGTATACTACATCAACATAGGACCTTTGGAATAATAATGTGAATGTTAGAAACTTTAAACTTCACACCATACGGCCTCTTCACTTGATAAAATGTCTGAAGCAATGCACAGATGGTAATCTGATAGAACCCTGACAATTATAATTGAAGTTTC
The DNA here is from genome assembly GCA_029282475.1 of Phrynocephalus forsythii. Taxonomy (NCBI): domain Eukaryota; kingdom Metazoa; phylum Chordata; class Lepidosauria; order Squamata; family Agamidae; genus Phrynocephalus; species Phrynocephalus forsythii. The sequence continues at coordinate 38,259,486 of JAPFRF010000007.1, forward strand.
ACTGGGTCAGAAATTCATAGGTGAGTTGCAGGAGGAATCATGTTGCACTACCAATGCAGCCATGGCATTATGACAACATCTGATCTGATTTCTCTATGATTGAAGATAATATTATTTCCCAAGTATTATTTGTTCAGAAGAGTCACAAGGCTTGCCATTATGAACCAAACACAGGACTGGCTTCCATGATCTCCTTGTGATCAGAATGAGAAAGCCTTAATTGGAAAGAATTACTACCTTTTCCCAGGAGACATCCTGCACTACTGGCTGTACATTAGCAACGCACAAAGCCACTGTCCATAAAAAAATAATTTCTCTGTTTGAAATTAAGATTGCCATTGGTCTCTGGGCAATTGGCAATTCACTTAATTTACTTCACACTGCACAACATGATATGACTATAGAGTGCTATTCTCACAAGTCGTTACTGTGAACAATCAACAAGAAAGATTACTGCTTCCAAGATTCCTCTAGAATCATAGAATCATAGAGTTGGAAGAGACCTCAAGGGCCATCCAGTCCAGCCCCCTGCCATGCAGGAACCCCCATCAGGGTGTGCTTTCAACAATACCCAGACAAAACAAAAAGCCTTCACCACCAAGGCAACAGCTAACAACCCATACTTTATAAGTTTCAGCACCTTAAGCCATTGTTCACCTTAAGGCTATGGATACTATTGTCTACCTAACAAGCCTATTCAGGCCATTGTTCATCTTATGAGCCTATTTCAGATCAGGGTGACAAGAGGTCAAAGCTGACTATAAGATGGAGGACTTGCACTAGCTGTATTCAGACTGATGAAGCTGTTTGAATGAGCAGCGAAACATTTCTATCTCTCAAGGAAAAGAAGTCCAGTTGCCATGACTCAACTTCCAGATAAACTCACCTGGATCACCGAGAATCTTCACAGACAGAAACCCCCATCACAGTACTCCGATAGATAGCCATCCAGCCTCTGCTTAAAAACCTCCAAAGAAGGAGACTCCACCACCCTCCATGGCAGCATATTCCACTGCCAAACAGCTCAAGCCATCAGGAAGTTCTTCCTAATGTTTAAATTGAATGTCTTTTCCTATCGTTTGAAACCATTGCCCCGAGTCCTAGTCACTGAAGCCATGGGAAATAAACTGTGGTAAACATATATGATATCCATTCAGATATTTAAACATATCTATCTTATCGCCTCTCAACCTTCTTTTTATAAGGCTAAACATTCCCAGCTCCCTAAGCCACTTCTCATAAGACATTTATTCCAGACCTGGAAAAGGGAGCTTTCTTTGAAAAGGGAGCTTGCAGTTTTGAGAAGAAATCAAGATTCTAAAATCTACGTTAGTATTTAGGTTGTTGAGGTTCAACTATGTTCTAATCTGAACCTAAATGGACAATGTATAAAGGCATCAATCCCATCTGTGATGAATAAACAGAACCAAACTATTCATTTACAATACTTTCAGAGTCCAACACAATTTTTGAATGCAAGGATCAGACTAAACATAATAAAGGGATTAAGAAACCAGTGATTCTATCTTTGTAAATTTCAGTTCATCTGGCCCTCAGCTACTTTGTCTGACAGCTTTGTTCCTTTTAGGCAGAAAGGTGGTTTGAGATATAGAAGGAGTCAAAAATTTTAAACATTGTTAATGATTAACTGAAATAGCATTCCAACATAAATAGGATAAAGAGGGAGTTACACTTTCAAAAAGCAACTGTCAGCTCTTCTACAGGAAACTTTGACAAGGGTGTTGACATGTCAAAGGCACACACCTTAGGCTGAGAGTTTGGTTAAACTGGAGCCAACTGAAGTTACAAAATAACACCAGAGATAATGAACATTTTTCTAATAAAAATTTCCTTCTCAGCAATCCTTAAAAGGAAAAAAGTAGACAGAAAAATATGAAGCATACAGTGAGACAACTGTAGTTTTATTTAGCAATGCGACTCAATGCACTCTTCCTAACCACAGGTATGTTTTTGTGAGAAAGAGTGGTTTGGATAATGGAAAAAAGGTTGATACTGTAAATCTTTTTTCCTATATACACCTTTTGGGAGATTATTTGTGCTGCATTACATTTCACTCGTTAAGTGTCTTATTAAGTGGACATCATTTACATCAGTGGTTCTCAACCTGTGGGTCCCCAGATGTTCCTGGACTGCAACTCCCAGAAGTCTTCATCACTAGCTGAGCTGGCCAGTTCATGGTTTGGTGTTTCATTTTTGGTTTAGTTGCAGTCCAAGAGAACATCCTGTTCCTTCACCAATAAATTGCCCTAGAACCACAATGGAGATTTTGGCCCTTTGTACACGACCCCTAAACTCCGCCGCAAATGGCTTTCTATGTTCAGTTTGGTGTTTCATTTTTGGTTTAGACTGTCATATAACATACTGACCCAAAAGCTTCTGTTTGTTCTTTTTTGCCCCCCTTTAAGAGATCTGAATGCAGTGGCCAAAGTCCTGTTCCTTCACTTAATAAATTGCCCTAGAGTACAATGGAGATTAAGTGAATCAATTCCTCTGTAAATTCAAATGGGCCTTCTTTAACTTCAACTTGCTATGCTAAAGCAATGGAACTTCCAGTGGGGTTGACTTGACAAAACCTAATTGAGTCAATGGGCCTACTTTGGGGTGCTAAGCAGCAGGATTTGGCCAACAAGAAATAATGCAACCAGGTGTCATGTGGATTACAGGGAGAAGATGAGCCACGTGATTTCTGCTCATGAGAAAGGCAACTGCACTAACATACTTTTAATACAGAAACTAGTTTCCCCTCAAAAAATAATCATCTAAAATACTTCAGGAATATATTAACATATTGAGACTTGATTGTTATAACTGAATGATGTAGCACATAAGCAATAAAAAGGCACATGGCCAAGTAAACGTTCCATTTCTATCCAATCATTTTAAAAGCCACTTACATGTATTGACCTAGATATGTCTTCTTAACTTGGCCCTTCAACAATATCCTGGGTAGATGTACAGCTGATTTATTAGCACAACACAGACTGTAAGCAGGCCATTAAATGGTGTGCATATAAATGGGAATAATGGTGGATGGAAAGTTTATGTAGGCAAAGAAATTTTCATGTGACTCATAGATATTAGTAACAAAATCAAGGGGTTTTTGCTTAGCTATTTTCATAATTGAATTGAAAGATGAACAAATTTCTATAACTTTTCCCTCCTGCACCCTGCCAAATTTGACTGAAATAAACTAGCTAGAATTTCAGCATTTTCTTGATGATCCAATACATGAATAACAACTCTGAGATTAATCAATACACCCAACTGTAATGTGAAACAATTTCACATGATATAATATAATCATAACATATCAGGGTGGACTTTCTGTTTTACAGATGTGTTGTCAAGTAGATATTAAAAGGTGCCAACTGAGTGTCAGCACAGGAAATTTCTAGGAATATAAAACCTATTATACCATAATTCTAATGTCTATAGGCAACAAAAACATTCTGCTTTTTAAAAAGAATGCTAATTCTCATATCCATGTGTATCAGTGTGGTTTATTGTAGCACAGTGTACTCGTAAGTACATAAGAACAAGTATTTGGGACCAACTACAGCAGTGGTTTTCAACCTGTGGATCCCCAGATGTTCCTGGACTATAACTCCCAGAAGTCTTCATCACTATCTGAGCTGGCCAGGATTTCTGAGAGTTGCAGTCCAGGAACATCTGGGGACCCACAGGTTGAGAACCACTGAACTAGAGCAATTGATCAACATTGAAGGTTCCTGGGGTTTCCAAAGTATTTCTTGGGGCAAAGGGGCTCTCTAGGGAGCTGCAGAGCCTGAAGAAATGGGATAGGAAGTTTAAAATTCAATATTATTACAGATGTTTGTCACTTGATTATGATGTCCTCTGAGTTGTGCAACATAAAATTACCTCCAAAGCAGAGTTAGATCTAGTGATAAAATAAAGCATCATGAATTGATCCTCTGAAAACAAAAACTTCTTGCCTGCAGACCAGAAATTCCATTTCTTACATTTTCACCCTTGCCATCTCCTAAATGTAACCTGATTCAGAATGTAACTGATTGATTCTGACTGACAAGTATCAGACCAAGCCTGCTAATTTTCCCACTGTTAATTGTTCCTGCTTAGTTCCTTCCACTTGCAGAAATGGGTGTTATGACAAGTTGATCAACAAGAAGAATCTTAGGGATATGATCTGTAGTAGTTGACTTGAAGTCAAGAATAGTAAGCCAACTTCAATATATGGCTTTTTAGGAGTATGACAAATGAAGAGTCCTCATTCATATATAGCACTCTGCTTTTTCCTGTTAAGGAATTCCTTGTTAGTGATGAGAGAACCCAAGAAGGAGCAATCAAAGTACTATGACACCATTACCCATACTTATGAACAGGAAAGTATCATTCTTTTGATTCTCTGTGACTTTTTTTCTGTGATCATGGCTATTTCCTGCACTGGCTTCAACTCACTAAGTTGCTTCTTTCTCTACCAATTTTCTGTCTAAAACCTTCTTTGTATTAGTAGCCTTGTTACTTAAGCATTTAGTTGGCAAGTTTGGACTGGCACATGTCCTCTCCTGAACTTCAGTACAAGAGAAGAAACCCACAATAATCTGTACTTAAGTATGAATACAGTAATGCCTTCCAGCATATACCTGCTGTTCAAAATCCAGCTCACAAAGAAACATGATGACATCATTTCTCAAGAACTATGTCTAAAAGCCACGAACAGCCACAAAAATGACTTTGTCTGACTTTCAGACATAAAGAAAAAAAATTAACCTCTTAAGAATGTACATTAGTAACACTTTTGACCCAGACAACTGAACTTAGTTTGTTAGCAGGGCCAACACTGAAAACCATATCCTCTTGTTTTAGTTAAATGTCCATATTCTTCCTGTCTCCCTCATTTCACCTCTTCTTTTCTCACATGTAGAGTTAATTAATGTTTATTTTAAAAGCCTATGCTTTTGAAATAGGAAGTCTGGACCTCTCCTGGTGGTAAGCCTCCTAGAAACTGAGTCTTCTGTTCTGTTCTAACACTTACTAAACTTACTAAATCTGATTTAAAAAAATCAATCTGGAACACAATGCATACTATCATCCTTACTATTTCAGGTGAGGTTTCTCAGAACCCATTATCTATAGCTGATCAAAATGACAACTCTAAATATGATAATTGATCATATAGTTTAGCAAACCTTAGAAAACACCAGAAAAAGTAGATGTGTGATGCCATGTCTGCCCCCCACTTCCAGATGCCACATCAAGTAAGAGTATGAGGAGATTCTGAACCTGAAAGCTTACCATGTTTGCAACTTTTTAATGATCCAGTAAAATTATTATATATTTTAAAAAGACCACTGCAACATTTCTTCTCATTGCAACAGAGAATAAGAAGAGGCCGAAGAATGACCAGAACGTTAATGTATACTTTGTTTTGCTTAGTACATTCAGTTTGCCCACATGTACAGGTATATAGGAGAAGACTACACAAAAGCGGTGTTCTTAGTACTCTTCTATATCTGCGTACACCTATGCACAGTGGTCCCCAACCCCGGGCCGTGCCGGTCCGTGGACCGGTCGGCACCGGGCCGCCTGGGGAGGACGGGAGGCTCCTCCCCTTTTCCTCCGTTAGCCGGAGGAGGAGCCGCCGCCGCAGGGCACAGCGCACGGGCGGGGTGGGGGAGCCCGGGGCTTCTGGGCGGGTGGGCCCCGCCTCCTCCTCCTGTCGGGTACATTCAGTTTGCCCACATGTACAGGCAAGCGGCGGCGCAGTATACCCCCACCGCCAGGAGAAGACTACACAAAAGCGGTGGGGAGCGCGCCGCCCGACGCCCTTAGTACTGACCCTTCCCCCTCCCCCCCCCCCCTCCCCCCCCCCCCCACACCCTCCCCCCCCCCACACCCCATCTCCCCCTCCCCACCCCCCACCCCGTAATAAAATAAATACCGGTCCCTGGAAACAAAAAGGTTGGGGAGCACTGCCTATGCAGATGAAAATGTGATGTATAAAGCAGTACTTGGGGTGTCCATATTTTGTCTGTTAATCAGAGGTTCAAGAATGACTGCATGTGTTTCTGTTTGGCCATTCATTCACAAAATGACAACAAACAATAGCAAGAGAACTACTTACAGCTTTGGCTTAGCAAGTACTGGTGGTGGTGTTTTTGTAGGTGAACGCAAGCCACCAGGATGAAGAGATTTGTCGGTTTTGGAGCTGCCATTCATCACTCCATTGACTCCATGACTAAGATGAACACCATTGGTTCTCTTCTCAGAAGAGTTCAGCTGTAACTGTAGAGCTGCCATGTTTGATCTGGCATTGTTCATCTGGTGGCCCTCAGAAGACTTTGGAGGAAGCTCAATAGAACTAATCTCAAGATCTGGAGGTGGAGGTGGGAAGTTGTGGAAGTCGTCATCATTTTGTTCTTGTGTGGACAAGTCCTGGCTGCTGCTGTCAGAATTGGCTTAAATGGAGGGAGACGGAAGAGGTAATACAGTATTACTGGAGACTCTAAGTGTAACACTTTAAATTATTCTCACTAATGTACTGTTAGGGCGCTTTTACACGACCTCTTAAAATCCGCTGGCAACTTAAATTCGGACCAGAGATCATGGGGTTTTGTTCTGCTTCCTGTGTTCCCATCCTTCTGCACTCCATTGCTCCTGTCTGTGATGAGGGGAGGGGGAAAGGAGAAAAACATGCAGGCTCACCTCCGTCTGCCATTGGAGCAGCCCCGTAGGGATTCCTGTCTGTTAAAGGGGCGGCGGGGACAACAAAACAAACAGAAGGCGAGGAGAGCCTGGCATCCACAGCTTTATAATCTGCATTGGAAATTTTTTAGCTCCGGAGACCAGGTACTTGTAAAATATGCAGGGGCGCGCGTAGGTAGGCGTGGTTGTACTTAATTTTTTAAAACGTCCGCAGCTGGTGGGAAAACAATTTTAAGCTCTGCATCTGGGAGCCCTTTGCATCAGATTTTAGGGGTCGTGTAAAAGCAGACACTGAAAAAGCAGCCATCGTGTAAAAAGCAGTTCATTGAAGGTGAGATCACCCTATTAGTTTATAACACTTTACAGCTATGCCAGAAGGACTCTCCTCATTCTCAAGTTCTCATGAACATCGGAGCTGATGTAACTATCTTCAGGAATACCTACTCATAGCTGTTGTCCATTGTGTAAGTTGAACTTATTGCCAGTTAAGAATAGTAACTGATTTATGACTGTTCATGTATTGGCCAAAGGAATGAATTTTATTTATCAGAGTTTTGTTAACACTCACCACAAAAACTGAACATTACTGGCATAAGAAGTACCTATTTCTTCCAAGGATTTTCTATGCATTCCTGGTTTACATGTTATACTGATAGGATTAGTGCATTTTTGCTTGCTAACGTAACATTCTTTTTCTGTTTTGCCTCTGCTGCCACCTAGCCTCAGAAGCCAAATTTTAAAATCTGACCTATTTACTTACCTTCTGTGCCTGAATACAGTTTAGAAAAACAAAATTTGAGATTAAGAGAGGGAAATCACACAACCTTACTGAATACTGATGAATTAAGATGCCAAGAGCTTGCAATGCATAGTTTTTAAATTGGCAGGTTTGTCACCTAGTAGATAAGTTTGTCATCTAGTAAATAGAGATCATGGCCAGTTGTCACCATTATATACAGTATTTGTACTGGGCTTTCTAGGCTCTAGATGGTCAAAAACAAACATACCTGAACACTCACCTTAGATTTAATTGTTTAAAGTCAACATTAGAAAAGCCCAGTTTAACTCTCCAGAGTTAGTATGAGATATTTTAGTCCCCTAAAGTCACAGGTTGTGGTAAATCCTACACAGAATTAGACTTAGATTGTTGACATTCTATGGCATTGTCTCCTGCATAGTTCTAAACAATGGCCTGGAGTATTAGGTACAGTACTAGCTTTGTACTGTTAAAACAAATAAACACAGGTGGAGGGGGAGGGGGGATAAACTTTGCCCCTACACCTCTATTAAACTTTTACCATCAAGATACAGTGGATCCTTGTATAACAAACGGTTTGTATAACATAAAATCTGTACAACATTTGCTTAACAGAATTGCCTATGGGGCAAATCCATACAACATAAAAATGGTCATGATTAGGGATTACTCAGTTTTCAATGCATTCCTACTGGAAATTTGTATAAAGGAAAATTTGCTTAACAGAATTTAATTTAGAATGAATTAATTCATTTATACAAGGTACCACTGTATATGGTTTCCCTTCTACTATAACATACTAGGGTTTTCAAAAAGACTTATGTGAGTTTGTTTGTTTAGCAAATACTTATAAGGCAAGACAGAAGTGGTGTGTTTTAAATGACCAGTGGCTGGCACATTTTTGGGGGGTGTAGGAGGAGCAGCTCAATTTTTATTCACTGGAGAGACAGTGGAATTCACTGGAGACAGGAGATAACACCACAATACATGTCTGTGCATCATAATTGATTTGATTTTATTTCACTGTCATTCTGCCTTCCCCGCTGTGAATGTTCAGGTGAAACACCCTTGATTCTGCACATACAGCATGAAGTATTTATATATCCTGCAATATGCTGAAATTCTCACTAGGGTCAGAGAGTACTCCACAACCAACATGTTTTTGTTTTTGTTGTTGTTGTTTTAATCTAATTACACAAGGGCTGAAACACAGACTGATGGCTTTTTCTCAGAGGTTAACTCCTTATCTTCTGCAGTTTACAAGTGCCTAATCTCAGGATACTCTGGTTCACAGCACATGTTTTGGGGTTCCATCAGTATGAGTTTCCTGCATCAGCTCTGCATCTTTTAAAATGCAAGGTTCAGCTGCATAATTAGTAATCATGACTGAAACTGAGATCAAACTGTGGCTCACATTTCTTCCGGGAATTGGGGAAGCAATGCTCTTTCAGCCGCAGATGTTGAGAGAGTGCTTGACCTTCCCATTTACAAGCTGCATTTCTGGAGGTTTACTTTAGAGGCATCCATATGGCTTCTTTTCTTATTTCCTTATGTCTTTGAGGATTACGCAGAAGCCTCTTCACCATGTCAACATTACACATTCTTCCTACCCAGATGCAGAGTAATCAGTCAGCACTGGAGGATGTGGGAAAGACCTTCAGAGACTAAACAGGAGATAGACCCAGAAGGGGGAAACAGACTGTCCCACTCTGCTGCTGCAGCTGTGTCCAAGAGTGGCCAGAGGATATCAACAAGTTTCACAGGAACATTCAACATCACATCAACACTGCTGAATACCTGACAGCACAGTCAACTTTGCACTGCTTGTGACTGATCCATAATCATTTCTTGCTGTACATGTGAAGATTCCGGCGTCCTCAGGGAAGGTCTCTGCGATTACCAATGTGCATATCTCCTCTAAGAAAGAAAGAAAGAAAGAAAGAAAGAAAGAAAGAAAGAAAGAAAGAAAGAAAGAAAGAAAGAAACGAAAGAAAAAGAAAGAAAGAAAGAAAGAGGAAAACACATGAAGTACTGTACTTTGTATACACTTCACAGGGACAACTGTGGGATAGAATAAAATATTTAGCTGGAAGCCTGAAATCTAGTGTGTTATACATGCACACAAAAAGGGAACACAAGACATGTAAATAACATGATTGAATGCAGCAATCAAAGAGAACCCTGACAAGGAGTTGCCACAGCAAGGCAGTTTTCCCCCCTCCTCTTTCTCCCTTCCATTGGAGGGCTTTATTTCTGTAGTTACTTGGATGAAATTTGACCCAAAATGTGCAACTAAATCATGAACTAAAATAGGACCAGAGTCTTAGAGCATCCCTACAGGCTGGTAACTCCATTGGAGACAATAGGATTTGTTTTAGGCAGATAGGGCTATGGAAGTTTAGAACATATAAGTAGGCAGATAGACCATACAGTATTGTGCCATGCTCTCAAGAGGTGCAAAACATGACTAACAAAGTGTTAAGCTTTACATCTTAATTGTGGGTTCCTACAATGACAGCTGCTGAGCTACTGAGTACAGCTAATTCCACTCTTAAGTCCTTTTCTACTACAGTTCCAACTGGACACACTTTCATCTCTCTTGTTGCAAATAAAGGTTGACTTCATTAAAAATATACTGAGGGTGGAAATACTGATTTTAATTTTTTTCCTTCAAAAATCTAACAAGTGGGACCAAGATCCGCTGTCCTTACCTACTCAAAATACCTTTGCCTCTTCTGTGCCCATGCTCAAATCCACCCCTCAACAACATGCATATGTTTCATCTATTCCAAGTATGAAACATCCCAAACCACTGATGCACATGGACTCATTCAAACAATAGTATTATTGATTTCTTTTCTTCTCTCTTCACCCACACGCCAACCCAGCATAATAGAACCCAACCATCCTGAATGTGGTTTATACCCATCATTTTTTTTTTTTTTTTAAGTTTGGGTAAAGCCTAGAGCAGCATCTGTCCATTAGCACATTTTCAAAGACAGAGTTGACATAAGTTCTCGGCCTACTCACTAAAAATGACAATGGTAAACTTGGTGCCAGGCACACTGCCCAGAAATAACACATAATTAAAATAATGAGTAGCATTATTCTGTGAAAACATGGAGTGAAAGGGGGATGCTTTTTTCGGATTCAGTTGTTTTGCTACGCCACTACCTCGGTTTATTTATTTATTATCTATTTATTTATTTTTACAATTTATATGCCGCCCACTACCCAAAGTCTCTGGGCGGCTTACAATCAAAAGAATTAAAACAGTTAAAACATAAAATATCAATAAATAATTGAAACGATAATAAAAACCTTACACTAAAATCATTACACTAAAATTGGCAGGGAACATCCATGAAGGGAACACAAGTCACCTTCACTTACACACTGCTCCGTACATCTGGGAAACCTGACACATCAGGATCAGATTGCTAGAGGAAGAGGAAGCAGTGTGATTCTCCTCCTCCCCCTCTTCCCCCAAAGCAAGGGCCATCTTCTCCAGTTGCTAAGAGAGCACAGGTTCCTAGTCTAGCTCACCAGAACTCTTTTGATACCTGGATCCTTGGGGAGGTCAGTGGCAGAGCAATTAAAGTGCCATGTTTCCTAGGCTCCATGCACAAGATAGCTCTGAGCTAGGTTTCCTGATCATGCAGGGTAATGGGAAGCATGCATTACTGAACGTGTGTGTGCTTATACTCCTTTTTGTAGAACTTCCTTATCAAACACTGGGGCATAGCTCAGCAGCTCAGGTCTCTGGCTGAGGAGCCAGGGGTTGGAAATGAAATTCCCCACTGTGCCTTCTTGGGAGGATCTGGACTCAGTGACCTAAAGGGTCCCTTCCAACTCTGCACTTCAAGGATTATTAAACCAGAGGCAGGTAAGCATCCATATAGCAAAACCCTTCTCTGCAAACACTTGAGGGTTGACCAGTCAGAATACCCCTCTTGTATTCCAAACCAAAGGGCTGATCATTCTGAGAGGCCCACCAGCCCTGCCAGCTCAACAGACCTTCCATCTTTTCTTCTGTTAAATCAGTAGACACATGATAAAATACAAAATGGTTTATTGGAATCTGGATTGGGAAACATGTAATAAATGATTATACGCAGAGTTCTCTAGTCTGTAACCCTTTGGTTTCCTTCACTAGGAAGTGAAGTATACTGCATTACTGTTTTGTCCATACACATATGGGACTCTTCGGCTGAACAGAAAATCTGTTTTGCTCAAAACCATCCAGTTAATTGCTGGGGAAAATGAGACTGAACTGCGGGTTTGCTATGCCTGCCTCACTGCTCACAACCTTTTGTGTTTCAAATGTCTTTCTGCTGATGGATGTAGGAAAGCCACACAACAACCCCAAGTGAACGGCAAATGTCTTCCTCCTTTGGTTATATTGTTTTTTCCCAGGAAACAATTCTTTATGTTGCACTTAGTGGCAGCTGATTGGTGTCTCCATTAACTCAAACTGCTTTTCCTTTCAGAAATTATTGTGTATTATCATCTATCCAAAGGCTTCCTGTGCTGGAGACAGTCTGCAAATGAAGAACCAATTAAGAAGACCGAGCATAGGATTCCTCATTTTCCTTCAGACAGCAGAACCACTTCTGCTGGCAGTCTGCAGAATATGACAAAGTTTTTGTGGTCTGGCATAACTTACTAAAATACATCAATTTTAATCTGCTCTGGATCATGAGTAATGAAAGTTCACATCAGACCATTAATACACAGGACAAGGATTTTCTTTCCCACCCAGACAGACTTTTTACTACGTTAGCAGTTTTAGACAATGGATTCTTTCATGCAACTCCATTCTGTAGCGTTAAATGCACAGATTTATATGGAAATCAAATTATATATCTTGTAACAGGCATACACCTTCCAAAAAAAAAAAAGCAGAATAATTCAGAAATAAATGCTCTATTTTTATTCTTAGCTGCACTTTGTTCCTTGCTTTTGAAATTCTGCATTGTTTTTAAAAAGATGTAATGTGTTGGTTTTCTCAGCTCCCTGAGAATTCAAGTTGTCAAGCAGTGTAAAACTGCAGTATGGAAATATTTTTATATTTTTATATTTTATTAGGAGCAATTAGTTACGTTTTGGTAACAAGTGAAGTAAGTAATAGTTGCAAAGTTACTTGTATGTGAAATTTGTAATTTTAAATGTTCTGAGGTGATGGTGATGCTGTTTTTAGGCATTTTGACAGGATTTTTCCTGTTTCATGCTATTCCTTGCCAAACCTAAGTGGCAAAAGAACTAGTTTTTGTTTTTGTCTCTTTTGCATATGCATTTTTATGCCGTCAGATCAAAATTCACCAATAGAGGGCATTTCCCAATATCATTCACTTTGGTTGGTAACAACAAATGCAAAAAAAAATTACTTGCACACTCAGAGCAATGTATATCATTCCTAGGGAAGTGATTTTCTCCTATTGCCATGCTAAATGCAGGGCCATATTTTACATGATATTTCTTTACTTCCATAATTTACCATATTACAATAACTGCAAAATGGCCACTGAGAGGTAAAACGTAATGCCATCAGAGTTCCTTTTAAAATGTAATATTCAGAGTTCTGATATCATTATAACTGCCCTTTTATAATTAATCATTTGTGACCCCCCCATTTTTATAGCTGTTACTAATGTTTTAGTAGGTTCTTTCACCTTTATGGCATTGCAGATTTTCCAAACTTAACAGAAAAGTAACTTTGTGGATTCTAGTGCCTCAGATTCCTCAAGCCTGTATGGCTACAGGCCACTGTGGTTGCAGAGAAATGGAAACCAAAAGAGGAACATTTGCAAGCTTTTCCAGATGTGGTGAACTAAAATTCTGAGTACAGGTTTCTGGGAATTGTAGTCTAATGCATCTAGAGGACATGCGACTGGGGAAGGCTGTTACAGCGTATAACTGTATAGAAATCCCTGTGTTGTATCAAATGCTGGTGGATCAGAACGACAGAGCTCTTGAAAAGCTACCGTGTTTCCCTGAAAATAAGACAGTGTCTTATATTAATTTTTGCTCCCAAAGATGTGCTAGGTCTTATTTTCAGGGGATGTCTTATTTTTTCATGAAGAAAAATATGGTACACATTTATTGTTATCTTATTATGGGGAGGCCTTATTTTCGGGGGATGCCTTATATTTCAGTGTGGGGCAAAACTGTAAGTAGGTCTTACTTTCAGGGGATGTCTTATTTTCCGGTAAACAGGGTATACAGTACTTCATATTGCCTTAGGCCAATACAACTGTTTTTAGTCAACCAAGGTTTCAGACACCTCCGTTCCCCTGCTGTATTCTGTACCCGTTGAGGTTTCAGAACAAAGGACATTGTTACCCTGTTTTGGCACCCGGCTCAACACCTCCACACATCCAAATCTTCCAGCTGACTCATGGCTTGCAGCAAATAAGCCATGCAAAAAAAACTTGTCATAAACTTCCTGTGGAGGTGATAAGAACCATGGGATCGCTCCAAAAAAGTATTGAGATACACCACCCGAGAGCCATTCTGTTAATGCTTGTTTACTTATCTTGGGTCTTTTGCCAAAAAACAAAACAAAAAAATCCCTGTAAAATATTTTAAAGCAGGAAACGTATGCAAAAAGAAGCCCAGGGTTCATGTCTATGAGCATGACACCAAACCTTTGAGGATGCAGTGTGGTAAACTCCATAACATTCACATTCTTCCTCTCTATAAACATCAGTCTTGGGGAACAAACCAATTCTATTCTATTGTCAGGAAAAAAATTGCAAAACTGTATTTTACACTTATACGTCTATTAAGTTATCAGATGACATACAATTTCATCACAGAAATGCAGCCCAAAACAATGGATCTTGAAACCTTAAATTATTTAACACTTGACAAGATGAATGCAATAGTACTCAGTCTGCTGAGACAGAACGGCTGAGACAAAGAACCCTCTATTTAGAATTTAAAAAACACCAAAAACCAAACACAAAAGACAGCATGTTTTAGAAGTTTATCCTTTTACAGCTGGGTTAATGATAGGGTTCTTCTGTTGGGATAAAGTTGGGATAGAAGTGAAGTGAAATGAATAAATAAATAATAAACAACAAAAAAAATCCAAAGATATTATTTAAGTAGAATTGTAAATCACCCTTTGTAGACTGAATTCTGTTTGACACAGCATCTCCCAGTTACACAAGAGTTGCACTGCTCACTCTGTCATCTGTCTCCCTATCTGGATCCAGAGAAGCAGGATAATGCCTTAAGACTCAGCCGCCACCCCCACCCCCGAACTTTATCTGCCTTATACTGACAGATCTTGGGGTATGGTAGAAACCATATAATCCCATTTAAAGAATGATATGCACTTCAAATACCTGTCAGAATGGCTATTACCCCAGAGTACTGCCCGTAGCACTTGCTCGTTGCAGGCAGGTCATCTGAGGGAGCCGACACCAAGGGAGGCCTGCAGAAAACAATAAGGAACTGGCCCTTCTTGGTGGCGGCTCCTTGATTGTGGAACCAGCTCCAGTTGGAGATCTGCCAGGCCCCCACATTGCTGGTCTTTAAGAAACGATCAAAGACCTGGTTTCCCTGGTTATTAAATGTTTTGCATTTCCACTGATTTCGTGATCTTCCTTAATTTTTCTCACTAATTGACTGTTATGATTGTTGTTTGACTTAATTATGATTTTATTATGTATTACAGTAATGCCTCAGATAACAAATGCCTCTGCTAATAAAAATAATTGGATAAGAAAACAAAATTTCTGGGAATAAGAATGTTTTGGTTAACGAAATTTACCTTTGGGTTGCCTTGGATAACAAATTTTTTGCTACACTTTGCAAAAAAAAAGTGTACTTAGGATGCATTGCGCCCCCACAGCTTGTAGAGGGGTGGGAGGAGTTGGAACAGTTTTTTCATTGTGTTTTGGAGCCATTCTGGACATTTTTTGCAGTGGGTTTTGGACCTTTCGATCTTGGAAAGGTAGAGAGCTGAGGTTTCCTTGCTTTATTTTGTCCATCTTTGCATTCTTTCCCTTGCTTTGTAGGCAGGAATGGGCTGCATTTGTCTTGTCGCTTTCTTTTGTCCATGTCTGCGTTGCACTGTGGGGGTGGTTCTGACTCTGCATGCCTTTAAAGTGCACTTTATAAAGAGGTCTGGGGAAAAACATGACTTTTTTGCCTTTTCTCAGACCTAGAACAGATTAATTGGTTTTTCATTCATTTCAATGGGAAACCGTGTTTCAGTTAACATTTTCGCACAGCGAAATGGCCTGTGGAATGAATGAGCTTCATTAACCAAGGTACCACTGTCCCTTTAGATAGATAGATAGATAGATGATAGATAGATAGATAGATAGATAGATAGATAGATAGATAGATAGATAGATAGATAGATAGATAGATAGATAGATAGATAGATAGATAGATAGATAGATAGATAGATAGATAGATAGATGATAAGCAGTTTCAATACTTGTTGGTTGTGTTGTTCCATTGTCTCCTTCAAGTTAGGGTGACCCTCTGATTGAGCGAGCTCCAAAATGTCCTGCCCTCAACCAATGTCCTGCTCAGCTCGTGCAGACTCCAGCCCGTGGGTTCCTTTAGGGGAGCCAGCACATCTCCTGTTTGTTCTGCCTCTTTCTGCTGCCTTCCACCTTTCCCAGCATTATTATAATCATGAGGTGCCCAAAGAAGGCCAGCCTCAGCTTCAACATTTTAGCTTCCAGAGACAGTTCAAGCACGATCTAGGACCCACTTGTTCATCTCTCTGGCAGTCCAGAGTATCTATTAAGAAAAACCCTCTTCTCCAGCACCCCATTTTAAACAAATAAACTCCCACCCCCACCCCTGTTCAGCTTTCTTTACTATCTCAAGCATAGTGACTGGATACAAGAGTATAGGTGATCTTGGTCTCGGTCTCCAGTGACACATCCTTGTGCTTGGTTATCATCTAATTGCTTCATTGCTACCTTTCTTTGAGCCCTATCACACTTAGGTTTTGAATCGCCTTTTGCTTAAAGTCAAATGGCCTTAAAATTCACTTACCACATTTCCAATCGCTTTTTCCATGGAGCCCCCTTGGCCACACCCCTTTTTGGCCGCTGTGTCAGTTTTTCTTGCGACGGCCACCAGGGATGGTGTTTTTTAAAACCGATTTCTAGACCACTTTTTGAAGCGTTTTGGCTCAAACTGTGGACACCATGCACCGTTTTTTTCCAGGCCCCCCGTATGCCTTATCCTGCTGTAGGAAAAGCAAAAATAAAATAAAATCCTCCTGCAGTGTAATCATTTCTGCTGACTTCTCTGGTCCTTCTACTTCCTCTTTTGGGTACAATTTAAAATTAGCTACATTACTTTGAATGGAAGAAAAACAGCATGACGTTATTCTAAAAAATAATTTCTGAAATAGAAGCAGATAATGGGAAAATGTCGGACAAAATTGGAACAAAAAGCAGTTTAGAAAAGTGCAGATGGGGAAACCGGTTCTTGAGAAAAAGCCCAAGTGCTGAACACTGAATCGCTTCATCAACCACGTGACCGGGGGAGGGCAAAAGGCGATTCAAAACAAAAAGTAGTTGCTGTAGGAAGTGCAGTAGTGGCCTTAGTCTCTGTCTTCTTCTTCTGGTTTCTTGGTGGCAATCTCCATTTGGACTGATGACTGAACCAAGGTATAGAACATCTCTAACTGTTTCAATTTCTTCACTGTCATTTTTAAAGTTGCATAGTTCTTCTGTAGTCATTATTTTTGTATTCTTCATGTTCAGGAGCAGTTGTGCTTTGCCTTTTTCCTCTTTCACTTTCCCTAACCATGGCTTCATGTCACTGCTACTTTCTGCCAGTAAGATGGTGTCATCTTCATATCTTAAATCCCTGATGTTTCTTCTGATGAGTGTTTCAAATACTTTAATCAATTTAATTCAAAAACACATTTAAAAAAACGTTTTTTAAAAAAACTTCCAAATTTGAATCTAAAAATTCAAGGAAAACAAAAGCTAGCAAACCAAACAACAACAAAAAATAAAGTTGTGATCTCCCTAAGTACTGAGTATCTGGGGAACAGCTGTGTTTTAACTGGGGCAGAAATAAAGTTAATATTGGTGCCAGTCTGGCCTTCAAAGGCATGTAATTCCCACAATGGGTGACACAACTGAAAAAGCGGTGATTTGGGTGGTTGCCTCTACTGTACTTCAGTAAAAAACAGAATAAATTGAAAAAATTGCCAGAACTGGATTATTATTTCTAGTTGTATTCCACATCTAAGCTTCCACGAGAGATCAGCCAAAGACTTTCTACAGCAAAATATTCAGTAAAGAACACAGTACATGACTAAAGTAGTTTTACGGCAGAGAAAAAGAATCAAGATTTCCTTAAAGACTGCTGTCTGTCTGAGGTTTCGCAAACAGTCCCAAGTAAAACAAAAGATGGTATCAGACCACTCTTGCGTCACACATGTACATCTCCTTTAAGACACTGTAAGTTAAGTAATGAAAGAAAAATTGCTGACACTTCAGTTTAAGCAATCGACTCATTAGGGTTGCAGTTGACCACCTGCTTTGCCACACTGACAAGTTCATTTTATGGATACATTCCTCCAGGAACAAAGGACAAATGTATATGTTGCTGGCAACATTTGCATTATTGGCTACTACAAGGAGGGGGAAGAGAATATGCATGACATGATGTCAACATGCTACAGGCAGAACTTGGGGAAAATGTCTTTCTCGGAGGACAACTGAAAAAGTAACTTTTCTAAGCCTGGAGAATAAGCAGTAGAACATAAGTAGTACGTAACATCCTTGGGCCTACAGACAAATTTACACATTACAGAAAAGATGGCTACTACAAAGTACACTACAGCTGTGTAGAAGCCCCATTATGCCGTGATGCCGTTTTGTTGTTCTTGGATCATGTGAATAGTGCAACCACATAGGCACCATGTGGGTCCTGATTTGACTTCTGGTTATCCCAATATTCTCCAGTTACAAAACCTTTTCAGTTTTATAATCAAAATGTTATTCAAAGTCAAAGGTGTTTGCTCTGCTACTATTTCTACAGGTCCCTTGTCATACAAAAAGGGTTGTAATTTGGAACCACAGTTAACATTAACAGGCACCTTCTTTATCAAATTCACTGGGGTACCTCCCCATAACTCTTCAGGAGGTTGGGCAGTCACTGATGATGGCGGATGTGAGTGGCTGTCACTGATATGCTCCCCTCTTCTCCTGCCTGCCTGTAACTTGTTCTCTCTCTTGCTGATTCCATTCTCTTTCCTCCCCCAAGCCATTCTTATCCTCCAGGGATCTGTTCCCAGCCTTGACCTTTTTCTGCCTCTTTCTACTGTAACTCTCCTTTGTTCCCTCTCTGACCTTCTCCTGTCTCGCTCCTCTGTCCCCCACCACACCACATCAAGAGGATTTCTTTTAACTGTTGTGAGTTTTTGGGGCTGTTTCACCATGTTCTGGAAGTTTTTCTTCCTGACGTTTTGTCAGATTCTGTGGCCACCATCTTCAGAGGACAAGAAGCTCAGGAAACTAGGAGTTCTCTCTGTGCTACCTGAGCTCCTTGCCCTCTGAAGGTGCCAGCCACAGAGTCTGGCAAAATGACAGGAAGAAAAACTTCCTGAACACAGCCAAACAGCCCAAAAAACTCACAACTGCTATCAGATCCCAGCCATGAAAGCCTTTCGAGAATACATAGGGTTTCTTTTATTATCTCTCTGTTTCTCCTCTTTTCAACTTCCTCCTTTGTTATTTGGAAGACCACCCATTCCCCTGTCTTGAGATACTCCAACTCAATAAGCTCCCAGACTTCCGGTAGCTCTCTATTGTTCTCTCCCCTTTCTCCCAAACCCTTCTCTTTTAATATCTTCTCTTTCCCTTGCTACCCCCTTCTTTCGACCATTACTTTCTACCATTTCTGACCTGTTTTTTTTTACTCTCTCTCTCTTATCCCTCGTTGAACTTTCCAGCCTTCATCTTTGTGGTGGCTCACTGGTGACTCACTTATTGGTTTTTCTAACACTTCTGGGCTATCAGGTTGTAGGGGTGGGGATTCGAACTCTATATTTAACAAGTCAATCTCAACAGAGGAACTGGCGGTCTTGGTCTCCTATCTCCATACCAGGGTCATAGAGCATAACGCTGGACTCCTGGGAAGAACAGTGGAATTCCCTGTTTGCTTACACTATAGCATCAGGGTCAGCAACTGATATGAGTAGCTCAACACATCTGGAGAGCTTAGCTCCCACGCGATGAGGCAGCAGTGGGAACAGGCCTGCCAGAGGTTCAGTTTACCTTCTGAACACAAATGGAAAAGCGCACTTGGGATTCACTGCCTTAAGAAGAAGTGTGTTTACAGCCCCCGTTGCTAAGCCAAAGTAAGAGGTGTTCTTTGAAGGCAATTTTATAAAGATGAAGGAATTTGATCAGGGAGCTACGGTGCTCAGATTTCATGAAATCACTGAATAAGAATTCATCACATCTCCAGGAGCTCAGCATGCAACTGTAGAGCTCGCTATTCTAGCTGACCCAGAAAAGGCAAGGGAACTATGAAATGTTTCCTTTTTATTGGGTAAGGAAAAATTTGCAGTCGCAGGCATTTATCTATAGACACTTCCAGTTTTATTCCTCAGCACCTAGTTTCTGACATGCTTTTGCTCTTGGGTTATCTCAAAATGCTAGATCAGCTCTCCAAGCTATCTTGTGTGTCCTGATTCCTTTATGGAGCAGCAACCCTGTTCTTCAGCCGAACTCTTACCCTTCCTGGAGGAAAGACAGAGAACTATACAGTTTGGCCACTTTTTCTTAGCAGTGAGGGATTAATTGGAGTTGGCAAGAATCATAGGTTAGGGAAAAGAGAACAGGCAGAAAGAATTGGTAGCTTAAAGGACCCAGCCTATTGCAGGTCTAGTGGTCAAAAAAGAAATAAAGAACAAATGTTGATTATCATGATGCATGGCCAGAGTAAAAGAAGATTCACATTGCCACTGATCTACCAACATTATTTTACTTCCCTAGGGTTTTAAACAATACTTTAAAGAACTGGATTGATTCACTCCTCTCATCTAGTCTGCCATTTATGACCAAGATATGGAAATGAATTATTTTCTTCCCATTTGTTCTGTGATAAGCTTTCCACTTTACATTGTGCTATTCTGTAAGTAGCTCCTATTTTTTAACATCCATATGCAGCAAATTACAGCTATCCAAAGGCAAACCAGAGTTTGGAGGGGTTACTTTTCAGAGTCCAGCTCCCAGAACCTCCCAGCCAGCATGCTGGGTAAACAACTATGAGAGTTCTAGTCCACAAAGTAATTTTTCCAAGCTCTGGAGGCACTTCAAGTTTGTCCATTGATCTGATTTATCTGTAGTCTCTTCTGTCACGTTACTGTGTAACACAGTAACTTAGCTCTTTCCTGAAATATCAAGTCTTGAGCTGCACAAGAACAATTCCTACTGGAAAACAGAGCAGAACTGGCAGGAGAGGAGCTACAAGATGGCTTCTCATATGATCTTGGCATCTGCTTCATTCCAGAATGGCTTCCTTCATGATTTGTAATGATAATCTCAGAACTAAGGGAAGCCCGGAAGGTTGCTATCATTCAAAAAGAAAAAGAATCCATTTTGCATTATAGGAGTTTGGAAAAGTTACTTTCTCCACTGCTAATGGCATGGATTTTAGCCGTCTGGACGATTCTTGGAGTTGCATTCCAAATAAGTATCTTTTCTGTTCAAGTTATAAGTCTTATTTTGCTTCAGACTCATTTCCAAAATAAAGGAACACAGCTTAGTATGATGTAGTACAATGATTTACAATGAACGCCCCCAGAACAGAAATATCTTCTAAATACAACAGTCTGAAGGGGTTTCCTTTGAACATGTAAGCCCAATGGATTCAAATGGATTCTGGAGATTTTATGTTGAGCAATTCCCTAATCACAGACTAAGAAAAAAATGAGGGCACGAGAGATCCAAAGTACAGTATTTTTATGTACCAGTAGGCAATTGTTTTAGAGAAATTCAATATCCTTTGTGGCTGCTTCCAGACAGCTGAGTAATGGCTCAAGCATCAACAGCTGGCAAATGATTCTACAGGTTTCTTTCCCTGTTCCTAAAAAAAGACTGATCTCTGAAGGAGTCAATCAGCATAAAGTCAAAATGTCAAAATAACGTAGTCCTGAGCAGGTAATTTGACAAACTGTGATGTTGGCCTTAAGTAATTTGACTGGCTATTAATTCTCAAAACAGTCTGAAGAGATTTGTGATGCAGGCTGATTTCCGTCTAGACAGAGAAAGGAGTGTAAAACACATTAAGTAGATCCAACTCAGCCATGACAAAAAAACCTGTTTCATAATGACTCCACTGCCTGAAATCCACAAAGCTCTCTTGTCCCCACAGATCCTGAGCTGTTAGCTATAGAAATTGACCATCTCAGGCTTTTAAAAATATCACTAACTGCTGGGGATTAGCAGATGACCAGATAAGTGCTGCCCTGTATTTATTACACCAGTATTTTTAAGTGCACCCTATAAGGAAAGTACTTTAGTAATAAAGACAAAAAAGTGCCATGGTCACCCTGGCTAAGGATTCTGGAAGCTATAGTTCAAAAAGTAACTTTTCCAAATTCTGGGAAAAGCAACATAGCCCATGAAATGGTAACACCGCTTTAAGGACCCAACATTTCAAACTGGTTTGCCTTTTTGAAACCCTTATTTGGAAGGCAACAACCTCTGGGAGTTGAGCCAGTTTATCCTCATCTCCGAACAAGCCAGCTGGTATCTCCACCATCATTACCACATCTTTACTTACATTTGGCAGCAAGCATCACACTGACTAAGGTACCTGCTAAGAGTCTATAACATTATGTCATATGTTCTGCGACAGACGCTACTAAGAGCTGCTGCTGGCTTCCACTTCCATTTCCTAGTTTGCTAGGCACCACCACTGTTCTTTCATATGCCCCACAAGGTCTTTCTTCTTCCTTGCTAAACCGCTGTAGCCATATTCCATTGTTAGGGCACTGTGTTTATTTGACAAGCGAGAAGGGGTCATAGTAACACCCTGCCCTCCACTGTTTTCTCAAGCAAAAGCCACAAGCCCTGGGGAGGGGACATTCATCTACTCACGAAAGGCTCTCCATGTGAGCCAGAATCACAGACTCCTCATGTTCTGGTTTCACAGAGATAGTTCAGGAGTAGTGAAATCACCTCATTTCAGGCCTGTCACTTTTGCCTGAGCGCAGTGAAAACAGACAAGAACAGGGCTACCAGGCCCCTCCCTTATACGTTAAACAAACATGCCCCACTCAAGACTGAAGATGGTGTATGCCAGTGGTGGTGAACCTTCGGCACTCCACATGTTTTGGACCACGACTCCTAGAATTCCAAGCCTAGATTGCCAATGACAAAGGACTGTGGGAGTTGTGGTCCAAAACATCTGGAGTGCTGAAGGTTCGCCATCACTGGTGTATGCTATGCCTTCCTTATTTTATTCCACCTAATATCAGCTCATGTTTTCCTATGCTGTGAAATTGCAGAGGTGAAATTGCAAGAGTAGTTCATTTTTCTTGAAACCCTTTTTAATGACCCCCCCTCCCAATGAAAGCCCACGGGCAACTCCATCACAAGAGAAGCTGCCAGACATAACCTCTATTCAATCATTCTGGGAGTGTCAGTCTGAATATGTGAGGAACTAAAATATCTGAATCACAGAATGGCTGATTAGGGTTTGAGACCTGGGCCTCTTGAGCCCTGTTCCTAATGTCATCCATTACACTTCACTGAGAATATTATACCTACACCCCCCCAAAAAAAAAGATAAGTCGCTATTACTTTTATTTTAAATGTTATGATATGCGGCAGGGGAGAGGGCCACAACCTATTTAAATGGTGAATCACTGCTCTCAGAGACTTCCTGACACGGCAATCTGCATTTTCTTGAGCAGTGAAGAAGTCTGACAGGGCTATGAAAACAGCTTTTGGGGTTACAAAGTTTGCCCACCTCTATGCTAGAAACTTCATGCTAGAATCTTTCAAGGAAAATGTTGAATGTTTGGGTAGACGGCACTACCTGTTTTAGGATTTACAAGGTATCTGAGGCTTTAAATCCTGACCTCTGATAACTCCACAAAATTTCATGGATGTAAGTATGGAGAGATTAAGCAACTGGCAAATTAATTAAGAAAATCACTTTCTGAGCATTACTGTGTTTGTGCACTAGGATTGCCCATGCTGGGCAGGATAAAAGTCACTGCCATCACACCACATGAAGCAACTAATGTAAACCACAGCGTAGCAGGGTCTGCAGTCTGTGATAAAAGAATCATCTGGCTCATAGAGGGTCTTATGTTACCATTCCTTTGCAGAAACTTTATACCACTCAGCTTCAATGCAAACACAAAGAGTAAGTGAACAAAAAGGATATTCTTTCACATGATGCTTACCAGGTTCAGCTGCAGAACGAGGCTCTGCTTATCCCATCACCCAGACAGAGAACACAGGAGAGGGAATAGAAGGGAAAAGAACAAAATGCATTAAAAAGCAGGCTGAAAAATATGTTTGTACGAATTAGTATTATTAGAAAACAAGATTGTAACTGACCACGGGTTCCTCTGTGGTCAACAGAGGAATATGCTCATCATTTGAGCATTGAACAATGACAATATATTATTTGATTTGCTTTTCCTTATTTTTTATTTCAATTTATATGACGGTCTCTACCTGAAGAAAACTAAGATGGACCATACCACAATAGTACTATATATATAACACATGGAATCAAAATAATAAAATACTTCATATAAGGCAAATAAAAATTAGCAACAACTTTAAGTCTTTCTATAAAGTATTATTTACTATGTATGTATGTATGTATGTATGTATGTATGTATGTATGTATGTATGTATGTATGTATGTATGTACAGTGGTACCTCTACTTACGAGGTTAATCTATTCCGAATGCATGCTCATAAGTCAAACAACTCGTAAGTAGAGCAGCTGTATCTTTAAAAAATAAATAAAAAAATTGAAAAATTAAAAAAAAATTGTAAGTAGAGCAGACCGCATCTAAAATTTATAAGGCACCAGTTAAAACACCAATGGTTTGCCACTCTTAAGTCAAATTGCTCATAAGTAGAGCCGCTCCTAAGTAGATGTACCATTGTATGTATGTATGTATGTATGTATGTATGTATGTATGTATGTATGTATGTATGTATGTATGTATGTATGTATGTATTCTCAATTCTATGTTTATATTGCAAGGGTATACAAACTATGAGCTGGTTTGCCACTCACTTTTTTGAAGAATCCGGAAGTCTGGTGAATCCTGAATTTCAACCCCTTGCCGAAACCAAAGGACATGTACTGGAGGAGCCCCCCTCACCCTGCACTCAAGAACAACTACTTGTCCTTCAGTTGCTGTTGAACTTTGTAGCTCCTGAAAGTTCAAACAAACACATTATTTCAACATGTGTGCATTATCTGAACATATGTAAACAACTGTGAATCTCTCAATGAACAATAATGCACATTCCTTAAACAGTGGCATGAAAACTAATTCTGAATTTATATCTATGCTCTCACCAGAAATGGCTTTCCCGAATCTACAGAACACACTTTTACTCATATTTTAAAGTGGTAGCTTTCAGCAGGCAAATACAGGTTTTAGTAGCCTTCATGCCAACTTAGGCATTGTAGAAGTGCAATGAAAACTATGATGAGCTACAATCCACCAACCAGAGCAGTGGGTCCCAACATTTTTTGAGAAGTGACCCCTTTTATAATAACCAAGTAACCTGCGATCCTCACCACCACTACCACCATGTTTACATAAAAAGGCATTTTTAATCAGGTAAAATCATCCCTTCTCAGAAATTGGAGGCTTATCTCTCCTGTAAAGAAGCTGTTTCTCACACATACAGAAACATGCTAACTTTAAACCTGGCTCTGAAAGGTCAAGGAAAAAACTTATTCAACAAGAGCTACAACACATATAAGGAGAACAGTGACACACACACACACACACACACACACACACACACACACACACACAGAGAGAGAGAGAGAGAGAGAGAGAGAGAGAGAGAGAGAGAGAGAGAGAGAGAGAGAGAGAGAGAGAGAGAGAGAGAGAGAGAGAGAGAGAGAGAGAGAGAGAGAACACACACAGGAGATTTGTGCCCCTAACATCTTGGTTATGTTAGAGGCAGAACTCTTGGTTATGTTAGAAGCAGAACTCTGATCACCTACAGTATTTGAAGTGACAATAATGATTCAGTGTCTGAAACCCATTCCTTAGATGTTACATCACTTGCTTATGACACAATTTAAAAAAAATAATGAGTTTACCAGTTAGCAATTTTTGGAAAATAAGGAACCATCAGAAACTAATTCTTCTTTCTAGCAAATATTATGAGACGAAGAAAAAGAAGCCAATTTTCAATAGAATGGTACTTGTCTATCAACAAATTGATGTTTGAACTTCAGCAGCATTTCTTAGGGTACAACTGTTTGCTGCTGTTATCGTGTTACTTTTTAAAAGTAATGGAAAGGGATTAGAAAATATTCATAGTGATATTTCAGTGTGATGGAACAGAAATGAGCCAAGTGTTATAATCCTAGTTCTTGCACATTATATTATCCATGTACTTAAAAATCATCTATGGTATCAGGATAATAAAATAAGGCATCTAAAATTCCAAGTGGACAAATCAGACCTTAGTAAAAATAGGTGCAGCATGGCTAGGTTTTGATCCATCTAATCTGCAGAGGTATGAAGTAGGACTTTGGACCTGGAAAACAGTTAAAGGCCAACATTTTCAAAACTTATCAGTACCTTTAGAGATATAAATTGCCTGTAACAATATTGTCTAACCTACCTATATGTACATCTACCAGTACATTACTGATGGAGATTGTGTGGCCATCCCTAAATTTCACTAGGTGTAACTCTCATCAGCAATCACTGTGAGCTTTGCCCCCTAAAGCTGGTGAAAGCTACAATCCAACTACCTGGTGGGGCTCATATTCAGCACCAGAGCAATTTAGCATATGTCTTATGCTGGTCATCCCACTAATTAGGGTTAGGTATCTGTCTGTAGAGCCGGAGACTAGGAGTTTAATTTTCCACTGTGCCTCCTTTGAGTATAGCCAGCCTCTGTGACCTTAGGCAAGCTACGCAGTCCCAGAGTGCCCTAGAAGAAGGGAATGGTAAACCACTTCTGAGTATTCTATACCTAGAAGACCCTGGAAAAGGTCAACAAAGTCAAAACTGACTTGGGAGCACTACATCATCATCATCATCATCATCATCATCATCATCATCATCATCATCATCATCATCATCATCATCACTATTGTCATTATTAGGGATGGGCATTTCGCTTCGGAACCAGTACGTTATGAAACGAACCACATGAGCCCAGGTGGTCCTCGGAACCGGCTGATACATGCCTGTCTCGTGCAGGGTTAAAATCCAACAAGGAAGCATGATGCAATGTCATCTTTCCTGCTTCGTGCTGTTGGCCAATCAGAGAGGGAGGCGGAATGATGCCTGTCCCTGCACAGCTCCTGATTGGCCAGCATCACAGAACTAGCACAGATGATGTTGCAGCATTCTTCCTTGCTGGATTTTAACCCTGCGCGAGACGGAGAAAGGTAAAGCAATTGTATCTGCGTGTATCAGCCATTTCCGAGGACCACCTGGGCTTGTGTGGTTTGTTTCGTAACCTACTGTTTCAGAAACAAAATGCCCATCCCTAGGTATTATTATTATTTCGACATGCAAAATTCCCTTCTGGATGCTCTTCAGTGTTGGTAATTTATAGTAACAATGTAAAGTAAAATTGAACGTATAGAGGCAGCCTTGCAATGAAATCTGTGTAAGGTACTAACTTTGGGTTCTGAATTGATTGTAGCTACTGCCATTTAACACTCCATATCAACAGTGTCCTGAGTATGGTATAAATAAATACAAATGCTATCATTACTGGTAAGACGGACTTGTCAACACTAACTGCAAAGTCAGGGATTGATAATTGTACTTCCATTATCATTGTAAGGCAAGAGGGGCTACATCACCTATGCCAGTACTCTCCGTCGGTGACAGGAAGACAAATGTTGTTATGAGAAAGGAGTCATGTCATGAGCTCCTTCCATAAGGAAATGGCCAAAGTCTACAGTTTTGGATATTATCAGAATTGTGAAAGGAAGAACAGGCCACTGCAGTTCCTATGCTGCTAATGTATTTGTTGAGCCACCAAATCCTGAGTAGAGCACTTGCAGCATTGAGGCTCAAGAAGTACCAGGCAGAAAAATTACAACCAGAAGCCACAGAAAGCAAAGCATTTATCAAAGCTCTTGGACAGGCTTTGTGGAGGAAGTAACTTTCAAATGGGAACTACAATGAAGAAAAGAAGAAAACATTATGGGAGAATGCACACCCAGGGGAATACATGCAGGGATTTACTCAGTACTATATATATGCATCACAGAAAATGGAGAGACTGTTTATTAATTTGGCATGCAATTCTGAGAACACGAGGAAACATTTAAGGCTGTAAAATATGACACTGACATACCTGTGGATTAGGCACAGAGATTGGCTGGATTACAGCTGTTGTAATCCCAGCCTTTGGAGCAGAAGGTCCTATTGTTAAAGAAACAGAAGTACTTTTCTTCTGGGCCCTGAACAAAATATTCAGTTGGTGGGGGGGGGAGAGCAAAAGGACAAAAAAGAAAAATCAGTTAGCTTTCTACCAACAAGCTCATTATCTAGTGCAGGGCTGTTCAACTTTGAACAGGCCGAGGTCTACTTTTTCCGGCCCAAAGTGCCTGAGGGCTACTATGCTAAAACCTCTACTTACAAATTTTATCCGTTCTGAGCACATGCTCATAAGTAAAAACTTTTGTAAGTAGAGCAGCAGTTTCCCATATGAATGCATTAAAAACCAATTAATCTGTTCTGGAGGGAACAGATTTCAATTTGCCATGGCCCTTGAACTGCCCCACTCGGCTGAGACAGGGAGGGGTGGAGAACTTATCCCCTCACATTTTTAATTGATGGCCGGCGGGCTACTTTTGAACCCTTTGCAGGCTACCAGTAGCCCACGGTCTACCTGTTGGGCAGGCCTGATTTAGTGGATCCACAGATTTATAATACCTACACCAGACATCTGTACCCTCCAAATATGCCTGTCCATGCAGGGGGCACAGCTATTGCCAATAATTTGGTGTAACTCATTCTAATGTATATACATTCAGCCATAAAAGAGAAATAGGGATGATAAACCTTTACATCGTGCTAAAGATGGGATGTTCAAGGACTCCCAGGCCCACAATTTAGCCATTATGCTCTATATGGAGGCAACCTCTGTTGGAACTCATACCCCTCCATACCTCTGCGAGTCACAGGGAATCCTTACGACTTCCATGGCACAGCAGGGCACTTTTCTAAAAGTGCAAAGAGGAGGTGAGGGAATGGTACAAAGTTGAGAAGGCTGCTCAACCTCCTATTGGTTTGTGGGGAGCTGCTTTACCACCTACTGGTCCCATAATTCTGCCTGGAGGTTCCTTCCAAATTATTTATTTTACTTTTTTGTTTTATTCATAGGTTGCCTTTCTCGCCATTACAGGACACCAATTATGAGCCTGGAAGTATCTGAAGTCCAAAAGAATCCCATCCTTACATCTCACTTACAAGCTTTCAGTTGGTGTGTCTCTATTTTAGACAGAGAAGAACAGTAGATGGAACACAGCAGTAAAAACAAAGGGTCAAACAACACAGACACAACTGGTTGAAAGACTGCTGAAATATTCCTTTAATATAAATCCACCTTGAATGTGAAAGTCCACCCAGGACAGACTTTCCAAAAATTCCGAATGACTGACGCTGAACAAGAATGTCTACCTGCAATGCCTAACATTCAGGATTCAATACTGTGTTCTAACATAACCTGATTGTTAATTAACACTAGTTATTCTCTGCTGTGTCCCCATGGAGTCACTGCAGGAGGAACATGTGAAGCAGAACAGCTTTGCAATTATCTTTCCAGAGTGTCCTAGAAAAGCAATATATAATTGGCATGTAAACATACTGTGGCATGGCTCCAGATTTTGATCTGGAAATTTCACTGTCAGAGTCTGAGGAGCTGGCACCTGCGACGAGAAGAAAAAACCAGCACATTTAGATATAGTATACTGTATACTGTTGTGGATATGTGCAATATTAAAACAACAGTCTTAATAACAGCAATGCTTTTCATGCTTGCAGAACTGACTGACATTCCATTTAAGATTTAAGATTTAGAGAATCGACTCTTTAAGCGTCTGAAGGCTTTTTTTTTGTTCCAGAGACTGGAGGTTTACAGAAGTGATGACCCCTCCCCCCTCCCAAAAAACCCAACCAATTTAAGGAAGACAGAATCAGAGGGAGCACAAAAGGCCTGTCTTTCAATCTTCTAGATCAGTGGTGGTGAACCGTCAGCATTCCAGATGTTTTGGACCACAACTCCGAGAATTCCAAGCCTGTATTGCCAATGACAAAGGGCAGTGGGAGTTGTGGTCCAAAACATCTGCAGTGCTGAAGGTTCGCCACCACTGTTCTAGATGAACTACAGTAGGAGAAAATGATACGCACAAATACAACTGTCCCATCATAGTTCTTGTGGGAAGTCAGAAGCACAGCTGTGCATCCCCTAGAAGCAAGAAATGTAATGTATACAATTCTCCTTCTTCATTTCCTGTCTCTACATATGTGGCCATGCTTCCTTACCTTCAACAAATAATTCTGCTGAAGTAGAATCAGAGCCAAGGGTATTTGAAGCCAAGCAACAGTAGCGCCCTGTATCGTCCTCAAAGGCTTCTGTTATGATGAGTTTATGGAGTCCTCCACTTGCAGAACAGATCTGAATATCTGGAGAGTTTTGTAGTTCTTTCCCTTCGCAGAACCACCTGCAATTAAAACAGGATCAGTTTAAAAAAAAGAAATAAAATACTGAAATGGCTGCTGAAACTAAATATAAAGCATAAGCATACAATTAATAGAAAAGATTGATGTTTTTGTTTTTCTTTTTCTTTGTCAAAGGGGACACTCATACACAAAAAGGCAATTAGATACATGTCAACAAATCTCTCAGTTCATAATACCATACATTTTCTCTCTCTCTAAGCTTACTATGTCCTAGCAAACTTTATAGGAGGAGACAGCAGTCGGGGGAAACAGCAAGATAGAATGTTGCCAACCCGCATACCTGGGTAAACCAACAACAATAAGGGGGGAAATGGGTTTTCTGTGCCCCCACTAATGTTTGCTTCTTGTAAAAACACACATTTCAAGATGGGCCAAAAATTCCCACCTTCCGCCTTGGTTCTTGAAAAACTCGCTGAAACCTGGTTTAAAAAATTGCTGACCATGAGGGCACAATTTTTGGAGCCAGTTTATCAGTAGATTAGATCCAGATTTTAAAGTCCATGGGATAGAGCCAATAGATGGTGGGGTGTCTTTGGAGGCAAGATAACAGTTTGTTCATTTGAGGGGTGTGTGTGTTTCTACTGTCCCCAGCTGAAGGGTATGCCTATACCAGGCATGTCCAAAGTTAGGCTCGGGGGCCAAATGTAGCCCGTTTTCAAATTTAGAGTGGCTCGTGACCTCTTCTCCCCACCAGCTCAGCCTGGTCACACATCCCCACCAGCTGGACCTTCCACATACCAGATGGAGATGTCAGCTTGCCATTTTACAGTTTGCCTGCCCTCCCTGCCTCTGTCCATCCCCCAAGCCACGTGCCCAGCCAACCTCCCCCCATCTCTGTTGCTGCAGCGTCCTCCCTGCCTCCTTGCATGTTATAAAGACTTGTCCAAAGTTCAGCCTGGGGGCCAAATGCGGCTGAATAGTTGGCCCCCACACATTTTCACCTCATCCAATCTGCCCCTCCTTGGGAAAAGTTTGGACACCCCTGGCCTAAACAGAGGGGACAACCCTCTCAAGTGAGCAACTCTTATCTCTCCTCTGGACAGTTTTTTTAAAGTATGTTTTTCCAGTATAGTGCTAAGTCAGAGAAAAAGGGCAGTTTTGACAGGTTGTAATATCAGTACTTGCCTTTTTTTTAATTTGAGGCAGGGAAGAGGGCAGTGTTAATCACTGAAGAGGATTGGTGACCTGTGATGCTAATAAGGATTGTAGCAATTTGAGGTGAGGTGTGGGTTACTTCCCACAAAATTACCCTGGATAATTAACCACTAATGGTGAATAACAACAGCGATTTAGCTGCCCCCAAGAAACTTCATATCTTCCTGAATTAACCTAGGACATCTCTCAATCTAGTCACATTCTTTTATTTTG
The DNA here is from genome assembly GCA_029282475.1 of Phrynocephalus forsythii. NCBI lineage: Eukaryota > Metazoa > Chordata > Lepidosauria > Squamata > Agamidae > Phrynocephalus > Phrynocephalus forsythii. The sequence goes on from JAPFRF010000007.1 coordinate 38,291,264, forward strand.
AGGAAACAAAAATTCTCAAACAGCTATGATACTGCTGCAATCTGTACTTTTAGAGTGTTTCACAGTTGGGCAAACACCTTGTTCATTTAGGGCCACAGGGAAAAAAACATGTTTGGTGCTCATTCATTATTATGAGTAATCAGTGGCACATATCAAAACCATTCCATGTGCACCTCATTTGAAGTGAACAAAGCTTGCTTTCACACATTTTCCTTGTGCCGCAAGTCTGCTGCATATTTATGGAGTGGGCATTCATATACCCGTAACAAAGTGGTTTGGTGCCTGGACCTGAGGAGCTGAAAGCGTTTCTTCTCTGACAGAATCAAAAAAGAGCTGGACCACCACAGCCTCCTAGTAACTTACTTGTGTGAGCTAAAAATTACGTGGTAAGGCTGACCTTAGCTTGGTTTAATTCTATTCAGGTATTATTTTAAGAAGGACTGAAAACACACAGAGAGGACAACAATTATTATAGTCCCGCCCCTCTTTGTTGTCACATACCTCACATAAAGAAGGCTATGTAAACAGGGGAGACACCTTTGGTTTTGAAGACTTCAGAAGTTTGAACATCTAGGTTGGAAACTACATGGAGAGATGAAGCTTTTCCTGTTCAGAAAGTATTTAATTCCATCAGGAGAATAAAAAACAGAGGGAAGCACTCCATCACTCATATATTTATTTTAACTACATAGGGATGGCTAGACAGACTCATGGTGTACAAAAATGTAGCTTTCCTCCCCTTTTCATCATGACGCCTCATAGCACAGTGGTTGAACTGCAGTATTACAGTCAAAATTCAGTTCCCCACAGTCACCGTTTGATCACAGCAGATTCTGGCAGCTGGCTCAAAGTTCACTCAGCCTTTCATCCTTTGAGCTCAGTAAAATGACTATCCAGATTGCTGGGGGCAATGTGTACCCTGTATAATTAAATTTCGAATCACCCTGAGAGTGCTTTAAGCACTATGAGGTGGTATATAAGCAGCACACTTTGCTTTAAATGTTTCCAATTAGTATAGCTACAAACTGGAATAAGTCTACTTTATTGACTCTGAAGTACAGTGGTACCTTGTATAAAGGAATTAATTCGTTCCAAATGAAATCATGTTAAGCAAATTTTCCTTTATACAAATTTCCATAGGAATGCATTGAAAACGGAGTGATCCCATTTTTATGTTGTACAGATTCTCCCCATAGGTGATTATCTGAAGCAAATTTCCCCTATCTCTGGAATGTTTTATGTTGTACAAATTTTATGTTATATCAGCTGTTTGTTATACAAGGGTCCACTGTATATGTTCTGTAGGAAAATTCTTTCTGAAGTGACATCTTGCCTACCTATGGATAAATAAGCTCCATTTTGCGTGTTTTCCAATTCTGGGATAATTTCCCTTTCCCACAGTAACTACTAATTTTGAGTTTTTAAGATCAATGGTGCTTCAACAGCAGTCAGAGAAACATGGCAGAGTAGTGACAATCACACTACTTAAACAGTCCTTTGATGTACTGTAATTAGTTTTTTAAAACATTTGTAACCCCCCTATGCATGGCATAGAGAGGTGGTAAACAGTACTGCCAAAACCTTATTCAGGAAATACAAAGGTCAGTTTCCTGAACATCATGGGAAAACCAAGGCTTGCCAACCTCCAAGTTATTTTCTCCACATCAGCACATATGTCTTCATATTGAGAAAATGAAAATGAATATGGAGGAGGAGTGGGACTAGCACCTCCCATCTAACCTTACTCAGGAAATTGAATTTGTAATGCCTGTAGAGCTCCCAAGTGAATCCACTATTTTATATAAATATTAATGAATGTGTAGGAGAAAGTAGCTAAGAACCTGAATGGAAAGCAACCCAAGACTAGTCTAATTTTCAATTATTTTTTTTTCAGAATAGCAACCCCAACTAGTAATTCATGTTGACTATTAACATTCAGTTAGGTATGTTAATCTATAATTATTTTTAAACAGTAACTGGAAGTAAATTGAAAACAGTTACAAAGTCCTAAATTTGCTGCAAGACAAGGAGGTAAACCCATCTTTTTAGAGTTTGTTTTCATTGACCACCAAACACTTCTGAGGAACTGTTCCTACAAATGCCTGAGGAACATTAGAAGCTCTGGACCCTTAAAAGTCAGAGAACATAGAGGTTAACACTAGCAAGATATATCATATAATACTACAGATACCACTCCTCACCCAAGACTTCTAATTCATTTTCAGTAGTCAGTTCATCCTTCCATAATGACAGGTGTTTGATGAATCTATCACTAGAGCTAGTAGGGCGCCCTACAAACATGACAAAACAGCCAGCCACACCTAAAAGAAGACTTTAGGCATTCTTTCCACACACAAAAAATTAATTCTTTGATGTGGAATGCTGGGAGCCCAGTGGTGGTGGGACCCGTATGGCTTTTACAGTATAAACTCCAGAGGTGCAACCAACATGCACAGATGTGCTAAGACCACAATCCTAAAGTGTACCCCCAGCCAACACAAGTATATGCACACACTGGCTTATTTTAGTCACTAAAGAAACACATACAAGACTGGAACGAAGTAAGGTTGTTGCCCTGATGCCAACGTTCCTGTCTATGTGTTTATTTGCACAGCCAGAAGAAATGAATATAAAGAGCTAATGGGTTGCAGTTCTGAAATACCCATTCTTGCTTGCTTATAAACAGTTTCTGGTTAGTTACGTATTTCAAAGTCATTCTGGCTCAAGGGGTACTTTTCCATAAGACCAATCTGTATTTGGAGCAGCCTCCAATAAAAATTAAATTCTGCCCACCAACACAGTGTTGTATGTTTTAGTGAATATACAATGCATGAAATCATCCCCCCATCAAACCAGCTCAAGACCTTGTGGGCCAGGTGCCAGTGTCCAAAGTAGAAACCTCCACAAACAGAATACCATATGGCACAATCGCCTTTCCTTCTACAAGGTTAGCAAAACAGCAGTATGAGCCTCAGCAAAAACACCAAAAACACAATGAAACAATGTTTATTTTTATTTAAGAAGGACTCCACAATAAAGCTCTGCCGCTTCTAATCAATGTGCAATAGGCTCAAGCATGCACGGGGACTCCCATGCCTGCTAATGAAAACCAATGTATACAATCCCCCCTGCAGAAGAAAGAATAAACCCTACATGCCCCAAGGCAAGGAAATGATGATGGATTGAACTAAAACATTGTACTATTCCTCTCTTATAATTAAGGTCTAACCCACTCCTATTGTGTGCTCTAGATGCCCAAAGAGAAGGTATCATTTCTGCATGGAACTAATAAACTTCCTTTGTTTACTCAGTAGCCTCATTTGGCCCAGCTTTGCAAACACAGACTAGAAACACATGTATGAATATTTTTTGTGTTCTTCATCCTCTTCTCTTTGCTGTAGTGAGCACTCAGACTATCCTCAGTCTACACTGCCCAGAACCTTGATTATCTGGGAGACAGAGATGATTTACCATGCTTTATTATATCCAGGGTCCTTTCACTGAGATAAATACAGCATTAATGAGCCAGGCACTATATTTAAGAAGGGAACAATGATGGGAATTTTAAGCAAAAAGCTCTAATCCGGACACTATTTGTTCAGGATGAGCAAGGACAAAAGCAAAACTTATTAGACTTCTACTAATCACTTGCTATGACGCAGTCTCTGAAAGCTGCTTCGTCACATTCCAGCAATTAAGCAATTCATTCAGCTCTTTTAGTGCAAAATATTAACCCAAAGCTCTTCAGCTCAAGCTTGACTCTCCAGCCCAACTGGCTGGACAGCACCAGTTTTTTGATGCATACGAAAGATGTGTAGAATTAAGCAGTGGATGTAAGAAACAAGCACAAGAATCGGATTATGGGAGAGCTTTTATTTGCAATGGAGGAAAACCCATCGGTAGATGAGACATGCAACGCTTGGGGCTAAACTCCAAATATTACAGCGTGACATTTCTTTCCAATTCCTTCCCTCTCCAGTCACACTTAGCTGTGTGACATTATCACTCACAGAGACAAAAGCTCCATATGTTCTTGTAATATCCTTATTTGTTAATTAAACACCTTGCCCGTTTCTAAATTCATCACATTAAATTATATTTGCTGCACTTCCTTTCGACAGCAACTCCCTCCACAGACACTATATTTAAGTCTGCATTACATCTCGTTATATGAGAAAAAAACAATTAATAATGAAAATTATGACAAAGGATAGCTATTGTGCTGTTGTGGCAGAGCTGGTTCTTCAAGACCATTAATGATGCTAAGGGGTTCACACCCTTCAATGCACCTTTCAGTGTGAAGAAATGATGTTGGCAGACACCCAGCCCACAATTAGAAGGGCTTATATCCCAGTAATAAGCATGCATAATTCTGGGAATGGATGGACTGCAGCCTTAATTTGGGGCATTAGAATTCTTCAAAGCCACAAGGGCTTAGAATAATCTTTCTCTTGCAACAGAACACTTGTAACCCATGCCAACATTGCAACAGCTCCTGTACAGAATCAAGAAAACTTCATTTTAAATCATGGCTCCTGTATTACTTGCAATGCAGACTTATTTTCCAGTTTACTCAATCAGCAAAAAACCCCACACCTTTTGTTTAATATGCTGTGCTAAGAACTTCCCACATACAGTCAAGTTCCAAAGCTGCTGGGAAAGTTTCAGCTATTAGAAACCACACTTTTCAAACTTCACTAGGCTACTCATTTCTCACCTTGATGTACCAGCTTTTTTCGCATGGCCACTGGTCAAGCATTCAGGGAACTGGAGACCAAACTAGCAAAAGGCTGTGAACTGCTGCTTTAGGGAACATGGTTAAGGCATCCAAAGCTGTGTTGGTGGCAGTTTCACCACTGCTATAGAACAGAATGGCTGGCTGTAGCACAGTGGAGGACCCAAGTCCCAGATTATCTGTTCCCTGGAATAGACACATGGAATCTACACAAGTGAAGCTTCTGTTTCATGACACGAGTACAGTAGGATCGCTGTATCCACTGATTCAGTTATCCACAGCTGGCAGAGGAAATTATTAAATAAATAATTCAGCAGCTGCAAAGCAAGCTACTGTCACAAACAGTAGCTGTAAAGCAAGCTACTGTTGCAAAACAGCACCCATAAAGCAAGCTGATGTCACAAAACAGCAGTGTTGAGGTTTTTTTGGCATTCTCTCTTATCCACAGTTTTCGTTATCCATGGGAAGTCCTGGAACCAATCCCCATCAGATACCAGGGTTCTACTGTACTCAACTAGCAACTGAAAGCATCAATGTAACAGAGTAAGGATTACAAAGGTCAGCTAATCCATCCCTGCCTCCCCCAACACATAAAGTATCTTAGTCAGTTAGGAGAGAGGATGAGTGAATGGACTAGATGAAAACTAATGTTGAATCAGTGCCAGCAAAATGCCGTACATGAAGGAGCACAATGCTGTGCACTACTGTACATTCCAGGTTTGGAGGAGCAAGGGTACCAAGCACCTTTTATGCCATAAACTTAGCTTTGCAATATATAAATGATGAATGGAAATGGGTTCTGAACAAGCACAAAATGGAATTTCCTGCTAAATGAATCACCAAAATATTCTGTACTGTAGGTTTTCACATCAGACATTATTTCCCTCCCCCCTGCTGACTCAAGGTATGAAACTGTCAAAAGCACCGACAGATTCATATATACCCACACTGCACCAAAGAACAGAAAACCAAATTTTGGGAGACTGTTGCCCTGTCATGGAATCCTTCCTTCTCTAATCAATTGGCCTTCCTTGTATGACTCTTCTAAACCCCTGGGTTGAAAACTTCCTTAGGTTTTTAAAAGAAACTCCCTCCCAGAACATTATAATTAATACAGCGGTCCCCTGCCATTTCATGGTTCATATACTGCAGTCCCAGTATATCATGGGACCGCAGTATATGAAAGACAAGGCACCCTGGGGTAAGCTGCTTGGGCCTGTTTGAGGCTTTCTGCACTAACTGCAGACTTGGCGCTACCCCGAACAGACCTCCGACAGGCTTCCTGGGCCTGTTGGAGGCCCCAGAAGTGGTTTCTGGTGAACCAGAAGTGACTTCCAGAAAACCGGAAATGACTTCTAAATTGCTGGAAACCACTTCTGGGGCCTCCAACAGGCTTCCTGGGTCTTTCAGAGGCCCCAGAAGTGGTTTCCTGTGAACTGGAAGTGACTTCTGGAAAACCGGAAGTGACTTCGGATCACCAGAAACCAATTCTGGGGCCACTCGGGAAGCCTGGCTGAAGCCTAGCAATGCCAGGCATGGGGTAGGTGTAGGAGGCCCCAGATAGGCCCCCCAGTCCCAACCTGACACAGCATTGGCATATCATGGATTTTCCATTATCACCTGTCAGATTGGGTCCCTAATCCCCACAATAGGCAGGAGATTACTGTATCACAATTCAGGAACAAAAACGCTCTAAGTAGGCATAATTTTTTGGAGTCTGTTGGACATGGCCCTATTTCCCTACTCTTAAGGGCAGTAGAAAACAAACCCCTGCCATGATTCATCCGTGGTCGTTGTGGTATTTCAGTGCCATCAAGTTCCCCTTAATCTTCCTTACTAAGGTGCTACTGATCTCTTTATATGGAACTGTATTTCATACAGAAGAGCTTTCAGGTCCCTAAAGTCTCCCCTGCCCCAGTGGTCTGAAGTAGTACCACATAAATACAGTCTTTACCCAGTGCGTGACATTCCTTGAGATGCTGCATATCATGACTCGGCATGTGATCCAGGGAATGTCCCAATTACATTTTGTTCTCACTGAAAGTGACTATGGACAAATTATTTGTTAGTGCCAAGTTAGTTAACAGAGCATTCCAACAATGATTTACCAATAAATACCAGACATATTTGCTTTCCTTCTACCTCCCTCCACATCCAAGAAGTTATGTTAAGTACAATGGGAAATAATTCTGCTAATAGCAACGGACTCAATGCCATGGCCTTTTTGTTCAATGGTACCAACTGCAGAAGATGAAAATAATGCAGAAATCAAACAGGAGGATTTCTACCAACACTCCCAAGAAAACTAGGAGTGGCCCTGCTCTACATAGTTGCAGCATTTAATACCAATTTAGTTGCCCTGACTCCAGCATATTCAGTCCCAGGAACTGTGATTGGCTGAAGTATGGCAATAGGAATTCTTTAATTAAAGGACTACCCCAAGAACTAGAGCATTTGCATTCTTTTAGCACAGAAGTTCAAGTATCCCACCAGACTATAAATCTCAGAATTCCATACTATGGCATACACATGGCAGTTAAAACTGATGTCACATTGCCCTAACTATGTCCTTTAAATACACTGTTAACACATTAAGTTCCCCAGCTCCCCAGAATCACTGAGGGGCTAATCTGTAGTGCTGCATTGAGGGAAGTCAGATAAGAGGTCCACCTTACCCCTCTTCCTTCAAGTGGCCAGCTGGCTCCTGGAATTCTACATAACAGCACCACTTTTGCCTGAGTCCACCTGCCAGCTAGAAAATCTGAGGGGGAAGAGTTTCAGTTTCGATTTAGACTTCACCCACCAAGCCATCCTGAGAAGGGGCAAGTGGGAAGAGAGATGAAATCCAATACTCCAGATACAGCCCCACTGCTCTCTGCCTCTTCAAAGGAACACACGCCTGGCATTCCATCTAGCCAAGGACTTTACATCTAAGAAACCTTTTTCCTGGTAGGAGTCCCCCTCCTGTTATACTTTGAATTTCAGTACTTGCTTTGATAAAGGGAGCATGCTCCCAAAAGCTCAGCATTTTTTGTTTTAATAACACAATGATTATTATAGGGCATGGTGGCTCAGCAGACTAGAGCGCTGAAATGGTCAGCTGCAAAATCAGCAGCTTGGCAGTTCGAATCCCAGGTGCTACCTAGCGGAATGAACTCCTGCTGTTAACCCCAGCTCCTGCCAACCTAGCAGTTCAAAGCATGCAAATGCAAGTAGATTAAAAAGTGGGAAGGTAAACAGTGTTCCGTGCAGCCATGCCGGCCACATGGCCACAGACTTGCACAACACTGGCTCTTTGGCTTGAAAACGGAGATGACCACTGCCCCTAGAGTCGGACACGACTCGCACACATGTGTGGGGGAAACTTTACCTTTAGAAGGTATCACCTACCCCACCCTGTCAAGAACAGAGTGAAGATGGGTCAGTTGTGGCAGGGCATTTAGTGAATACTGACAACAGAGGCAGACAGTTGCCAAGCATTAACTTCACTGATAATTCACTATCTTGCCATAGCCTTGGAGACAGCACATGGGGTGGACAGTGTGTACATAAGGCTGGATACAGTCTGGTGAATAGGGGTAAGTGGGCCTTCTCTTAGGGCTGGGCATCCTGAAAGGCTTCTTGAGGTGAATGCTACTAGAATAGTATTGGCGAACCTATGGCACAGGTGCCAACGGTGGCACTCGGATCCCCTTCTGTGGGCACACAACTTCGCCCCTTCACAGCTACCTGTATTCAGGTTAAATTGCAGTCTTGGCACTTTGCGCAAAATTAGTGGGTTTTGAATCGCAGTTTGGGCACTCGGTCTCTAAAAGGTTTGCCATTACTGCTTTAGAAGCACCCCAGCTTTGTGGGGGAGGATGTCCTTAGCATCATGAATAAGTGGTACTGGTGCTCACCTACAGGACTTGTGCCTATGGTCACAGTTCAGTGGTTTGACATTATCTTATGCTGCAGCCCCAGCTTCACCTGCCCTGCTGCCTCAGAGCCAGCACCCAGAAGAGGCAGGGCTGGGAAGCTGCACTGCGGTCTCTGAATGGGCAACCATCGGACAAGGCAAGGCCAGATAACAGCTGTGCAGCTAAACCACCAAACCACTGGCCTTCAGTTTATGACCATATCTATGGTGGAGTATTACTTATTCATTTATTATTTTCATTTACACTTCTCCCTTTTATAACGCTGTGGTTAGGGAACCCTGACTTCTATATATTTCAAAATCCATACACAGTGGTACCTTGTATAAAGGAATTAATTTGTTCCAAATGAAATTATATTAAGCAAAATTTCCTTTATACAAATTTCCCATAGGAATGCATTGAAAACAGAGTAATCCCTAATCATGACCATTTTTATGTTGTACAGATTTGCCCCATAGACTATTTTGTTAAGCAAATTTCCCTATCTCCAGAATTTTTTTATGTTGTACAGATTTTATGTTATACAAACTTTGTTATACAAGGGTCCACTGTATAACTCTTATGCCCTCAAAGCCATAACTTCAAAGTATGAACAGCTGAGTCTCTCACACATATACCTGTTTTTTCTATCGGCATCTCTTCCATAGCTTTGACAATCTTTGCCATATAGTACTATGTATAATAAGCCCTAAAAGTCTATGCCCAACCCCGCCCTTATCCAGAGGCTGATTACATATGTTGTGAGTTGGAGGGCAAATAGACCACTTTGATGCCTTTGGTACTGAACTAATGCCCTTAATTCTGGGTGGGCAGGGACAAAATATTTATTGAATGTATATTTATTTATTGAAAAATATATGTGTATGACCAAACCATGCAACTCAGAACCATGCAATTCTAGGGAGAAGTGTATATGCTGTCCTGTTGACAGAGACCCAGAATGGCACTCTCTTAATTTGCTGTACAGTGGTCTTTCTTTCTCACTTGGGTGTTGGCACCAAATACTTGTTGGTCTCCAAACATAGGAAAGAATATATGACCGTACATAAAAATGCAACAAGATTATACATTTGGGATTAGAAAGTGTAAAGATAAAGATAAAAGGCTGCAGTCCTAAGAAAAAGAAACCATTCAAATTTTCCTCTAATGCATAATCCTGCTGCAACCTATGTTTGGTAAAGATAATTTTAAAAGATAATTTAAGGTGGCAGTTCCTCTGACACCAAAGGATAGATGCGAGAGAGAACTGTATTTCTAATGTCTATTAGATGCTAAGATATTAGTATCATTTAAAATATATTTATACCCTTGGTATAAAAAAATCAGATTTAAAAAACAAAACAAAACAAAATATGCTCCTTCCACTATAGGACTTGCTTTCCAATCACACTATATGAACTATTGTTTAATTCAAACCCTTAGCACCATCTAAAATTTCTAGACTATGAATCACCTTTTCTTTTGAGATTTGTTGGTCAGGGTTTCCACCAGCCTTTGTGTAGTAAAACCAAGTCAAACTGCTTACATGGATAAATTCTTCCAAACATAAGGCCATTATATTTTCTATTTTTTTTAAAAAAAATCATTATGACATTTATAGATACATGGCCCTTTTTTTCCTCAGAAGAATTCTGTGAAACTCAGTAGGATGTGCACAGAGTCAATACTAGAAGTTCCAATTACAGTACTATTTTCCCTTAATGTTTCTCACAAAGAGGAAAAATATATATAATGACAAATAAATTCTGGCATCTTAGCATGTGTGGGGGAATCGCTTAAAACAATGCTGCTGAAACAGTATTTTTGTTTAACATAGTGATGGTTAGAGGAGATCTTAGAGGTACAGTACATGCCTTGCATTCAAAACATCCTAAATTCATGCTGTGTGGGGATTCTGGGAGCTAGAGTTCACAAAGTAACTTTTGCAAAATTTGACTGCAACCTAATAATGAGTACACAGGCAGGAGAACAAAGACAAGACACAAACAAATAGCAAAGAGGAATACAGACTTACTGGGCTCTGACTATCTAGCTTTTATCAGAGATTCTTGCTTATAGACTGAGCTAGTGAACAAAGCTCTCCAAAAGCTTGATCAAATAAGCATGGAGGGAATCGAGCCTTTTTGATTCAAGGCTCAATGTACTGTACGTGTATAGACAATACGAATATTCAGGGCCCTGAAGATCAATCCTGTTTTGGTTTATCTAAGTTCTTTGTCCTACAGAATCATTCCACTTTGTCCCATTTCTGTGACATTTGATGTGATTCATGTCTCAGGAGAAAGGCAGAGACCCAAAAAAGTTAGCCAACTTGCATGAGAAACACCAGAAGTTACGGGCACGAGAAACGGGCACGAGAAAACTAGCTGGGTCTTCTGGTGAAATCAGCAAGACTACGAGAAGAACTGGGAACAGGTGCAGATTGGGTTAATTGTGAAGAAACCACAAAATAAATCTGCTTACTAACCAGATGGTTGTTGTTTTTAAAAAGTCATTAAAATAAATGGTGAATATGTGGTGTTTTCCCTTGCATGCCCCTTTAAATACAGAGAGAGAGAGAGAGAGAGAGAGAGAGAGAGAGAGAGAGCCGGGTCCAACTGTTTTCTTCTGCATTGATAGATCTCACTGCCTCATTTATTAACAGAGAAAATGCTTGTGTGAAAGCCAATCCCTGCCAAAAGGTTTGAGTAACGTGCTCTAAATAATGCAGTTTTCAAGTCGGCATGTAGAACGGGAGGCAGCTGTGCAGCTGTTATTCACTCTGTAAGAAAAGGAGACAGAACTTCTGGCTGACTTGTGCAGCCTTCAAGAGAAAGGTTACATAGAGAGGATTTCCTCCACCTGTGTAATCCTCCATCCAGAGACTTGAGCTGGACAGAAAAGGGAGTGCAGTGTTATGTTCAATCACTCTCAGACACGCAGTTGAACAGGAACTCTCAAGCCAGATAAAATCAGAATACATCTTTAACATTTCTTGAAAATAAAGGGTTTGAAAATGTATGACAATCGGTTCACAACCCTGTACGAATTATAGGCAGGGTTTTCCCTTTGATAAATGTTTGCAACATTCTATTGTTTACAACATAGATGCTTCTAATACAAATGTCATGTTTCCTTCTTTACAAGAGGACAATATTTTATTTGGCAAAGTTCCAACTGCCCCCCATTCAACTTAAAGATAAAGAAATGTAGAACTGAACAGCAGACATGCCAAGGTGGTGAGATGTACATTTTTTTTAACCTGCAGTGCTTATGGCTAAATTTGTATCTCTACCTACAAGGTAAATGTATGCACATTTTATGCAAACCTATCCTTTGTGGAAAGGTGGTATGGGCTTCTTCTTCTTCTTCTTCTTCTTCTTCTTCTTCTTCTTCTTCTTCTTCTTCTTCTTCTTCTTCTTCTTCTTCTTCTTCTTCTTCTTCTTCTTCTTCATGTCACCTCCAACCCATGGGGACCCTATGAATGAGCAGTCTCCAAAACGACCTGTCCTCAACTGCTGTACTCAGCTCTTGTAAACTCAAGGCTGTGGCTTCCTTTAGGGAGTAAGTCCATCACATATTTGGTCTTCCTCTTTCCCTGGTTGACTCCTACCTAGCCACGTATTCTAGTCTTTTCCAGAGAATCTCGCTTTCTCATGATGTGCCCAAAGCAGGCCAACCTCTGTTTCAACATTTTTGCCTCGGCTCCTCTAACTTCTGATAAAAGAAATATGTTTATAAATAGCTGAAAAAAGATCATGATGGATGATCTTCACTTTTTCCCTTTGTCTGTTAACAAATTCAGAAATGTTAATGGATTACACAGATAAGTTGCTATTTGAATAATTACTGTGTTGATTACTAATAGAATTGCTTCCTTAGCTCACTCTCCTGCCTAAGGTGTCTTTGTAATGGCTAGGGAGCAATCATAGCTCAGTGAGTACACATGTGCTTTGTGTGCAGAGGTCCCAGGGTTTAATTCCCAGCAGCATCTAAATTAAAAGGATTGAGTGGTTCTATTAGGAGAGATGCTACCTACCTGAATAGACAATATTTGGTTAGGCAGAGCTGGTCTGGCCTAACCTTCTATAAGGAAGCTTTCTGTTCTACTGTACAGTATGATTGATGCATCGATAAATTTCAAATTCTGTTGCATGAAGGAACTCACAGCTTCCCCTTCTGTCTTTGAGTGCTGGAGAAATAACAAAAGCAAAGCATAGCAAAGTGTTCTGCTTATATGCCGCCCCACAGCGCTACAAGCACTCTCTGGGTGGTTTACAATTTAATTTTGCAGGCTACACATTGCTCCCCTAGCAAGTTGGGTACTCATTTTACCGACCTCGGAAGGATAGAAGGCTGAGTCAACCATGAGCCTGCTACCTGGGATTGATATTATGGGATATTATGGGATAGTTTGCTTCACAATGGGTGAGTAAGGGGACTATCATTATTTATTTATTTATTTATTTATTTATTTATTTATTTATTTATACAGCTTATATGCCGCCCACTACCCAAAGGACTCAGGCCCACCCAGCCACTTCCCCTCTCTTTATGAAGAGTTGTGATCCTTGACAAAGCCTTCAATTCCTTGGCTGTAAGTAATTCAAAACACCGGAGAAGGCTGGGTTTTGGCAAAAGTAGCCAAAATGCTAGCTGGAAAAATCCCAGTGTCCAAAAATGTATCCCATGTCTTTCAGGGGCAGGATCACACCAGTCAAACATCCATTGCTCCCAGAATCCTTCAGTGATCTAGAAGGATATGATCAATGGCCGCAAGAAGTAAAATAGCTCCACAAATTTCAACAGCCAGGCCATATATACATGTTTATTCTGAGTTAATCCCATGTAACAAATGTGGCACATTATACAGTACTGTATAGGCTTTCTTCTCTTAGTTGCAGACTTGTGAGGAGAACTACATCACAGCTTTATCTGTGAGATCTCCAGACTTTTTGCTGCTCTTGACAGGTAATTAAGCTGTATGTTTTTGTACAACTTCCTCCTTTTGGATGGAATGTCTTACCCTGAAGACAAAGTGTGGTAGGCTTATCTACATTTTCAAGTGGTTTCATTAATTCATTTGTTCAGATGTCAGGCGGCTCCCTCCTTTTCAGCTGCCCTGCCAAAAAGGGGGTGATTTACTTACTGTTTGGCAAGGAGGAGGAGGAGGAGGAGGAGGAGGAGGAGGAGGAGGAGGAGGAGGAGGAGGAGGAGAAGGGAATCTGGACCTTTGTTGTATACGCTGGAGGTACCTTTAATGTTCCCATTTGCATTTCCTTTCACATTGTGTGTGACTATCTAATTCAGCAGTCACGTTGTGTGTTAGTCATAGCCTTTTTAGTATAAAAACTATAAAATAATGAGGACAACTAGGAAATACTGTATTGCTCGTGGTAAGCCAGAATTTTCCTAAATTCTGGCTTACTATAACATGCATGGAGCAACATGCCTTAATGTTTCAAAGTACAATCTGAAGTCAATTGCAAAAGGTATCTAAGGAAAGACTAGAATGCACAGCAGAAGACAGCACCTTGTTACCAAAGCACAAGGGACAACACCTGAACCCCTGTTCTAATTATGGTGGTGGGAATATCTGACCACTGAGGGGAGTGACCCATGACAATTAACCCATTGCATTCTACTAGAATATTGCTTCCAAGTTCTGGGAAACACCCATTTCATACAGTAAAAGGGAAGGATTCCACCTTGCTATCTGAGGAAGAGAAAGGAAGGCAATGAAGTAAGTAGCCACGAGGCTAGCAGAAAGGGGGGAAAAGGCATGGTGAGATAGAGCCATTATGGGTAAACATTATTTAATGCTAAGCTAACTCCCAACAAGTTTAAAATGCCAAGTACTGATGACCAACTGACAGGGTGGATTTGTTTTAAATCACGATTTAAATCATGAGTCGGTAAAGCTTGATTTAAATCATGATTTTCTACATTAAGACTCATTTTTGCTGGAGTTGTTTTAATCTTAATATTTACAACCAGATGAAGGTTTCATTTTTAAAATATTAACTTTCCAGATTACCTTTACACTTATATCAGAAAATTATTGATTTGGTGGTTATATACCATTAGAAATACATAGATAGGCAATTGTGAAATTATTGCAAGGTGAACTATCTCCAGTTTAATAAATTAATCATTCATATTTGGACAACTGTTCCATTGTACTTTATTGGAAAGGGAAAAATAATCATTACCTTAATAAAAACAATAACATTATATAGCATTGTATGTACTTGTATTTGTTTAAACATCCATGTTTGTTAACTGATGTGGTTAAAATATATTTTAAAAAACTTAGACTGACAGTCTAGATAGTCGCAAACTGGGTCTCTTTTACAGTCTGCTGCCATTACAGGTATTTCTCCTCAAGGAAGAGAGTGAGAATGATAACCCTCAGGTTGCTATACACATAAAGATCTCAAGATGTAGAGTACTGTGCTCAAAAAGTTTCATTTTCATTTTACTGTTTGCCCCTCCCACCTCAAAATTTACTCCTTGTACAGACCTATTCCATTCTGAACAATCTTCTATTCATTGAAATTCTTGAAACATAGCACTTAAGAGGTAAGGGGGTTGATTCTGTGTACACAGATTTGCAGAGGAACAGTGGGATTAAGATCTTTTTCTCAATACTGATTGTTTATTTTATAACTTTTTTTTGCTATGAAGGAGGCATGTTGTTATTGCAGACCCAAATGCACAGTTTTGAAAATAGCAAAACCAGGCATCTTTGATAATATCTTCTAGATAGAAAAATTGCCCCAAATAATCAGAAACCTCTGGGAGAGCATGGCATTGTGAATGGATTATGCTATATACAGCCTTATGCTACATAATTAAAAACTAATTTCATGATGAATAACCTTTGGACTATAATGTATCTTAACTAGAACATAATATTTAGAGAGATTTTTCCCTCAAAACCATTTAAATTTGAAAAAACATTTAAATTTTAAAAATAAAAAAATTACTAAAAAATCATTGATTTTTATCCACCCTGCAAACTGATATAAAAAGTAGCCTTCTATTCTCCAAGAAACAGTGCCTTTAAATACACCTGATAAAAGACAGAGACTGAATCTTTTCACTGTCTTGGTGCCATCTTCCTATTTGCACTACAGGCCATAGAATTACTCATCCTTAAAAATGACCACCATGTCACAGTACACAAGAACAAAATTTAATCCACACTAAGAAATCACTAAAGCAGACACAAACATCCTTAAAACAGTAAAAAAAAAAAAAAAAACCCCAACAACCTAGGGTTTCCTGAAGTATTTTACTTGTGTTTTAAGTCTTCAAATATAAATATAAACAGAAAATAAATAAATGAAAGTATATTGTATCTGGAAATTGTTATACTTATCTGCGGTAAGAAAAATCAGCATCTGAAAAACATTGAGCACAACGGCAGGAATGCAACCAGCACCTTATTAATTAGTGGCAGTAAGTTATTACAACTTCTATCATTCTACTCATGCAGCTGAGAATTGTCAATTGGAGTCTGTATAAAAGATTCAACATTAAACCAGATAATGAACACAAACTCATACTGGTTACCAAGTCCTGTGGCCAGATAACTTTAATGTCATCAAAGTAATGATGACAGTTATCTTGAGAATCATATTCTAAGGCGCCACCAGAGGCTGTGAACTGTGTGTGGACAGAAAAAGGGGTTCTACATTTTCAGCGCTACCTCTCTTCTGCTCCAATGAATTTAACTGAGCTGGCCTGTCAGTGCCATTAGATTCAGGAAATACTTAAGGCTATGCATTGCATTCCTTCTGGTTATCTCATTCCGATTTACAAAAAGAGCCTTGGAAGGTAAGCTTTCCTCTATTTCTCTCCTGAGAAAGGAAGACTAAGCAGTTTGTCTCTGTGTTGACAGTTTGGAGAGCTTAAACAGAGCCCCAATCTTTGACTGTGTTTTTTAATGGCGAGACCACCCTCCATTGCATTATTGTGCTCTGCAGAATTAGATTTGATCCTGAACATATAGAATTACTAATATTGTTAGCCATAAAGTAACTCAGCCCCCACCCATGCTGCCCAAGTGCCCAGCACAATGTGTTCATCTGGGTGTCTGACGTGCAACTTCTCGAATGGCTTGCGAAGCAATACTCATTGCATTCTAAAAAACATCCATACAGATTTTGTTTTTTTGGGGGGAGGAGTCACTAAAACAGCATGGCAACCTTATTGCTCACCAGAGCGTAGAGAAAAGCCTGTTGAAAAGTAGCTATGTGCAGATTTTATAGCCTATAGAACTGGGCACATCCAAGTCAGTAGTTCCCAACCAAGTGGCCCCAAGGGCCCTTGGGCTATGATCCCTAGAAGCCCCCACAGTTGTCTGTGCTGAGCTGATGAGTACTTCTGGGAGTTCTAAACCAAGAACAACGGGAGTTAGACAAGGTGGAAACCGCTGTCCTAAGCCAAGGCACTGAAAATGGAAATTACTGTAGTTCATAGGTGGGGGTAGGAAGAAGAAAAAAGTGTGAACAATGCAGTTAAGCTACAAAATGTTGAACTACTTAAAGACTGTAGCCTGCTTAACAATATTTTGGGTTCCAGATGATCTTTAGTGCTGGTAGATTAACATTTTTGGTCTCGGTAAGGAGAAGCCAACTTTATGGAGGCAAGAGACTTTTGTTAGCATTATACACATCATTTCTGGTTTACTGTTCTATATTTCAGGCACATTGAAATTTAAACATTGTGTTCTTCTATTTAAACATAAGGTTTGGGAAAGTTGCTGTTTGGACTCCTCTTGCTGGCTGGAGGATTGTAGCAAATATATTTCCAAAAAAAGTAACTTTCCCACACTCAGCTTTTGCAGGATTTGAAAAACACCAATTTCCCAGTACAATTTACTTTTGTTTTCTACTACCAGCAGGTTCTTCCCAGCTTTCATATTTCATATATTTTGGCTAAAATCCTTCTACTTAGTGTAGTCACACTAGAGCAGGCCCACTGGGTCAGTGAGGACCTACTGTAGTTGCAACTTATAGTGTAGTAAGGTAAAAGGTAAAGGTTCCCCCTCCCCCCGTACATGCGGGCTAGTTGTGTCCAATTTTAGGGGCGTTGCTCATCTCCATATTCAAGCCAAAGTGTCAGTGTTGTGCAAGTCCACGGCCACATGCCGGCATGGCTGTAAGGAAACACTGTACAATGGTACCTTGTATAAAGGAATTAATTCGTTCCAAATGAAATTATGTTAAGCAAGTTTTCCTTTATACAAATTTCCCATAGGAATGCATTGAAAACAGAGTAATCCCATTTTTATGTTGTACGGATTTTCCCCATGGGCAATTCTGTGAAGCAATTTCCCCCTATCTCCAGAATGTTTTATGTTGTACAGATTTTATGTTATACAAACCATTTGTTATACAAGGGTCCACTGTATAGTATAGTACACTGCATCTAAAGTAGGCCCATTAGAATCAATGGAATTTCCAGAGGAGTTGCTTCCCCAAATCTCCATAGACCCAGTGGGATGGTTCCAGTGGGGGTATTTACTACCCTAAGCACGCTAAAGTGGATTTCAGCCACTGAACGCAACATACCTTTTGAGTGTGTGTGTGCTAACATTTAATGCTCAAGCTATTTTAGCTTACTTTTTTTTCCCCTTAGTGACCTGGAAGAAATAAAGTTCTCATATAAGAACTTATTTCCTCTCTGTTCCCTTCATTTTCAGCATGCAGTATGGTTTACTTTGGGTGTAGTCCAGAACCACTAAAACCAGTGTGGACTGGAGTCACTATTGGTTAGCACAAAGCATTTTAATAGGTCAGGGGAGTTTAAGATATATTAATTTGTTTTTGCAGAATGACTAAATAGTGTCTACAGAGGACCTGTTTAAGGCAAATAAATGATCGTGGCCAATGGTGATATCACTCTTCTTGAAGCCAGGGGTTTGTATTAGTTCATGCATGATCTCTTACCTAATTCGTTCTTCCTTGTTTTTACTAGTGTTTCATCCGAGAAACTTTGAAAAGCCTCCCACACACTTTACTAGACTATTTCCAGTCTGTCTTCTCCCTTACATTTAGATGAGCAGTGCTCTCACAAATACAAAAAGGGCTAAAAATAAAGATCACTCACATGACTGTCTTCTTACTTTCAGCAACCCTTTCAACTGAATGAAAGCACTGGATCATTTCAGAGGCATGGCAAACAAACAGTGAATAATCTTCTCTTGGGATGGAGTGGGCAATCCTTAACTGGTGGGCCAAATTTAGCTACTGATCTGCCTTTCTGTTTTCCCCCACCATCACACTGGTAGCTATTACCATGCTTAAGAGCGATTCTAATTTTCTTGGCCTTTCATGTCACTTCCTTTCCTAACAGATCCCTGTAACCTCTGAGACACTCTCTTCTGCCACCTCACAAAGCTCTATAGCATAAAAGAACACTCTGACTTCTGCAGAGAAAACCACTGGACTTCATTTTGACAGCAGTGGGGAAAGTGTATGGTCCCTTGGAGCTGTAAAGGGGAAAACCATGTAAACACCCAATGCTACAGAATTGCTTCTTATCTCTTACAGAAGTGGCTGTGGTCTTCCTTACACATGGGGACCACTTCCCAGGAAGGTCCACACTGTTGGGGATGCTGTACAAATGACCTCATGGATAGAGACAGCAGCAAAGGTCTCTTCTATTTCGGACCAGCCTGACAACCAAGTCACATCCAGAAAGTTACTTTCAGTCATGTTCACATCTGTGGCCTTCAGCAGAATATCCACTAAAGCAGTGGTTCCCAACCTGGGGGTCGGGACCCCTTTGGGGGTCTAATGACCATTTCACAGGGGTCGCCATGAGCCAGTGAAGAAAAAGGCACAAACGGCTTGGATCTGGAGGAAGAAGGGGAGGAATGGGTGAAAGAGTGAGCAACAGCTTGATAGGCTGGAGGGATGTCATTCAATGGCACCGGAAGCTGCGATTGGCTGAGGGTGCCTGTAGAGGAAAGTTCTCTATAGCACCAGCGGCAATGGCCTGCCAAAGGGGGCTTGTGGCCTCTTCCAAGCAGGGCAAGGGGTCACCACAACATGAGGAACTGTATTAAGAGTTTGCAGCATTACGAAGGTTGGGAACAGTAACAGAATATTAAAGCAGTATTTGACCAATAGGGATAAATTAAAAGCAATTTAATTGAAAGGTCCATCCTATTTCTAAACATCTTTCAGAACCTGGGAACATGTCATTTCAGCCAACTTTTAGTAGCTAGGGATGAAGAAATAATGAAGGTTTATATAGCATTTTAAAGGGGTTTTAAGGTTCTAACAGTAGTAGCCTTGGTGGGGGCAATTCTCAAATTCCATGCAGACCAAGTTAGATAAAAATGAATGAGTTTTTAAAAAATCAAATTGATTTAAATCAAATCTGCCCTGTTACAGACTACAAGCTAATATTTGGTAGCATCCTCCATTTCAGAAGTGGGCAAAGAGCAGTCATAGGGCTGTGCTGCATGCAAACCTCCCCAAAATTGTTTTCATAGCCTTGCTGTGCATTAGAACTTGTTTTTCCAGTAAAAAAAGATATCTGAAAGGCATCCAGGACTCTTAGTTTACATTTCAATTAAGTCACACACACAGTATTTCACATACACACTTTTTCAAAGTCAGAAAATAGACTTTTAGCTATTTCACTTTTCACTCCCTCCCCCTTGTTTTGATCTGTGCTGCGCCCAGGTCTCAAAGGCCCCTAATCAGCCACTGGACCTGACAACATTTCCCACCCCATCTCCGTTATTAATAGGGCTACCCAATAAAAACACAGGAAGGGATAACTGAGGTCTTATGGCTATACATCAAATGTAACACCTGGACAGCTAGCTGGGCAGGTATAAAAGCCAGTCCATCAATCTATGCTCCACATTTAATTGATTTTTTTTTGGGCCAAATTCAATTCTCTATTAATGCAGGCATAACACCAATAGTGTAAATTTGTTAGGGGATGAAGTGCTTTGAGATATAAAATCACTGTAGACATTCCATGTTGGATACTGTGGACGCTTTTACACGGCTCTTAAAATCCGAGGCAAAGGGCTCCCAGATGCTGAGCTTAAAATTGTTTTCCCACCAGCTCCGGACTTTAAAAAAATTAAGTACGACCACGCCCACCTAAGGCGCGTCCCAGCACATTTTCCAAATACCTGGTCTCCGAAGGTGAAAAATTTCTGATGCGGATTGCAAAGCAGTGAGTGCCGGGCTCTCCTGCCTTCTGTTTTTTTTTTTTGCCCCCACCCCTTTAAGAGACTGGAATGCTTCCCGGGGCAGCTCTCGATGGCAGAGCGGAGGTGGGCCTGCATTCTTTTCTCCCTTTTTTTCTCCCTCCCCTCACGCAGACAGGAGCAAGGGAGTGCGGAGGGGTGGGAACACAGCAAGAGGAGCAAACCCCCAAGATCTCTGGTCCGAATTTAAGTTGCCAGCGGATCATAGGGGTCGTGTAAAAGTGCCCTGAGTTGTGTGACTCGGTGTTCAATTGATAATGTATCTCAGGATTTCTTAACTTGGGGCAATTTTCCTCCAAGTACTACAGGATATATGTAACTACACAGGAGGATTCTGGATTTATATCTATGTAAAATCAGACAGTTTTTTTGGCTAATCTTGTAAAATTTTGGCAATGCATTTTTTTTTTCTTCATGATGGAAAATGTAACCACTTTATTTTCAGATGGGGTACAAATCCAACAAATAAAATTTTCAATAGCTTCAAATTATTGCCTTCAATGATAAACCATCAACACATTCTTCTGACATGCAGCTCATTTTAAACAATGACTAACGTTTGCAACTGTAACAGAACAAATGTTGCAACAGAACAAACGTGTTACAATTTATGGAAAAATATAACATGCCTACCACTTTTTACAAGAATTTACAACTGGTAACATATACTGTACCCCATTTACGAGTCTATAAGTGTCTGGGACAATATGAACCAATTTCAACTGATGTTGTCCATACCCTTTAAAGTACAGTATTATAGAAGGGTGGAAAAGAGGCGTGAACTTGTGAAGTATTGCTGTAGCTGTAACTACATAAATCCAGTTTTTCAGGGTTTATTATAGGCTGTTTGTGGAGGTTTAGATGATGGGTAGCTGATACAGTATACAGTAATATGGTATGGAGGCCTCATATAGCCAGCTGAAATCTCACTTTTGGCTTTCTAGCTCCTGGCCACACTCATTAGCTGCAAGCTTCATGTGCTCAAAATGGCCACAGGAATCCATTTGGCAGAAGGCCATGTCTTCTAACTTGCCCAAAGAAACTGGAATGTTTTAAGACAGTTCTGTGGCTTCGAACACAGCTATTCCTAGTAGGCCCCCAAATAGATTTAGCCAAATGGGGGTTTTATCATAGGGGTACTACTGTATATTTAAACAAGAAGTATAAGATAGTCTTGATTTCCGTTGCGTAAATGATACACATAAGCCCTAATTTTAACAACTGAAGTAAAAAAAAAAAAACCCACATTAGCCAAACTCAGGGTAAGGGTTCAAATAAACCATGATTAATGCCCATCTTTTTTTAAAGTTACAGGGTCCATAAGGATGGGATAACATGACATAATTTAATCTCCAGTTAGATCAACAATGTCCATTTGGACATTCAACACCATTTATAGAAATAATGTTTCCAACGATTGTGTGGTGACCCAGTAATAGGAGGCTAAGACTGCAGATTACTAATGGTTATCATTTACTAGGAAGATAAGATGGATGCTTTCCATCTCCTATTCTACAATCAATGTCTTATATGTAGAAAAGAAACCTAATATAAGGAGACAGGATAATAATAATCCTGCCAAGTTTAATTCTGTTTTGACTGAGCAATTGCTTCACTTTCTCACAGTGCAACTAGAAATGCTGACAAATCAAACACCAAAATAGCTGGATATATACTGTAGTGTTGTCTGAGGCAGCCTTCTGTCCATTAGGAGTAGCAATCTGCAAATACCTGACAGCACGTACAGTATATTTACAACAATATATCCAATATGGATGCTCATCAACAGCAAGGCCCCAGGATTACACAAGGATATTGTATTTGCAAACAGCACATGGAACTTTAACAGCACTGCATATTTATGGTACAGTGACCCCTGTGCCTATCACAGGGGTTAGGGACCTGACTCAATCTGCGATAAGTGAAAATCCATGATATGTGGATGCAGGTCGGGTCAGACCTGGGGGCCCTAGCTGGGGGCCCTTGTACTTTCCGTCAGCCTGGTGCTGCCCTGAAGAGACCTGCGAGGGCCTTACCAGGCCTTCTGGTGAACCCAAAAGAGCCTCCCTGTGAACCGGAAGTGACTTCCGGATTGCCAAAAATCATTTCTGAAGCCTCCGACAGTCCTCAGAGGCCTCAGAAATGGTTTCCTGCAAACCAGAAGTGACTTCTGGTTCACAGGGAAGCCATTTTCGGGCCTCCAGAAGGCCCAGGAAGGCCCTCGCAGGCCTTTTCGGGGTGGCGCCATTCCTGGGGTAAGTACGTGAGGCCTGAAACAGGTGTTCCCCCTTACCCCAGGGGGCCTTTTTTTCATATACTGTGGTCCCGCGATATAGTGGGACTGCAGTATATGAACTGCAAACGGTAGTGGGACCACTGTAATCATATTCATTCTCAGATTAAGTACATTAAACTATGAGCCCCAGCCTTCCCTGTTTAGCCTTTTCAATCCCATCTGCCTACTTCTGTTCCTTAATGGCCCCATCTTCTGAAGGGAGAGAGTTATTGAAAGGACCGGGGACTCAAGTGCCTGTGATAGTAGCTGTAGACCCAAGAGCAGACACTTTCTTGGCTGTCCATGCCCAAGACGTGCCTCTTCCACAATGAAGTTAGGAAAATAACCACCCACACCCCTTTCTCTCTGCTTTATCCTCAAAACAACCCCATGGAACAGGAAGTGGTGAGATTGTGATTGGTCCAAGGTTCACTAGTGAACTTCCTGGATAAGTGAGAAATCAAAGCCACGATTTCCAAGTCCAGCATCTTATCACCACCACACTACACTTGTAGTTTAAACCTCTCTTGCCTCCCTTTCCTCCTCATGTAGCTCTCTGTGCCATCTCAAAACTTGCTCTAAATGATTATCCAAGCACCATGAAACAGGTTTTGAGGGTGCCTAGGCTGAGGAAAATAAATCATCCACCTCTTATTTCCACTAAGAGAAGCCATTCCATCAGCAGAACGGCTCTTCTACAATCAGAAAGAAAACAGCCATTTTGCAGACTAAGCAAATCCATTCAAGCACCCATCAGTCTTAAAGACAACCTAAAAACAGAAACTGCATGTGTTCTTCCGAACAACACATAGCATTATATGGCCTTTCCGGAGGATAAAACACAGATTTTCCCTTTGGCACCATCTTCCTGCTTGCCTGAATCCAACACTAGTAATGTGATATTCCTCCAACATGTACTGGAAAGGCCCTTTTTATATATATAAACAACACAGGAAAACATACATTCCAGGTTGAACATGAGGCAAAGAACTTTGCCTTTTAAAAGCAAATGGCTCATTAAACATTTCTGCAAAGAGGCGCTCATCAGGTTTCTACTTTTCTTTCCAACACTGCTGGGACTTCTCTCACAAAAAGTCTGCATCGAAGAGTCTGCAGGTTCATTGAAGTGAGAGCTCCCAGATTAGGAGGGCAGATTTCAGGTTTTGCAGGTCCTGTTTGTTTATCCCAGGTCCTCAGGGTCCACCAACAGGAGACAAAGATACCTCCTTAAGAGCAAGCAATGGTAATTTGTTTTGAATATTAAAACTGGAAAGGAATGGGCCACTGTTCTGGCATAGAAAGATCCACTCCCAGTTAACCCAGCCTGCTTTTATTTTAGCAATATAATGTTGGGCAGTGGATCATCACTTTAAGAACAACAAAAGTCCTAATGTAAAGGAGGACTATTCTGTCCTTTTGATTTTCTGCCCAGTCCCTTTAGAAAACCCTAAAGAGGGGCTGTCCCCAGGGTGTACCTGGATAGCAAACTCAGCAGGAACATAAATCATTTGTTCACAGTTTCTTCCACTTAAATGAAATGAATTGTAGGGTGTGTGTTTTTAATATTCATTTTATTTCTTTTCTTTTTTACTCCACCTTTCTTTTGGTGAAGGGACCCAAGTGGGCTCACAACTACAAAAATCATTTGAATTGAAATACAGCCATCAGCTCTTGATGCTTCGTCAAACATGAGAGGGAACAATTTTTTGATATTCCTTGTATACAAAGATCCTGAGAAAAATCTGAAGGCTAATAGAACAGTGAGAAAGTTGGGTAAATACATCTTTCCACAATGGCTATATCTGCAAGTATCTTTCTACACTGGGTAGCATTTCAAAATGGCTCCCACCCAGGTGATACAGGAGCAAACTATACATTGCAAAGCAAACACCTATGACAAAGCTACAGACACAGCTTTTAAAGTGAGAAACATCCTTTGGAAGGAGCAAATGTATGATTGTGGGAGGTCATACGTTCAAATACAAGGGCTTTCCCCACTGCTTTCACCTCCTAGGAGAGTGATGGTGAACCTTTTAGAGACAGAGTGCCCAAAATGTGATTCAAAACCCACTAATTTTTCACATAGTGCCAATACAGCAATTTAACCTGAATACAAGTGGCTGTGAGCTACCTAGATGCCCTAAGCACATCTGATCTCACCTGATTTCAGAAGCTAAGCAGGGTCAGCCCTGGTAGGTACTTGGATGGTTGACCGCCAGGGAATACCAGGTGCTGTAGGCGCCTGGAGTAGGAACTGGCACACCACTCCAGTATTCCTTCCAAGAAAACTCCATGGACATGGGGTCATGAACAGTCAGTCATGACTGTAATGACACAACACAAACACACACACACACATAGGTGGCTGTGAAGGGGCAATGTTGGGTGCCCACAGAAAGGGTCTAAATGTGCCCTTATAAATATGAATTACTGAACTACAGTTTAGCGTTACATGCAGCACTAGAAAGAAACCAGGGTTTGCAGAGTTGAAGTGCCAGGACTTGTTGAGCACCAGGAGTGAGCACGTCACTTGATAACTACCATTCCTCATTCCAAACGTCCCTGTTCCTTACCAACATAGCTGCATCCTTAGCAGGGCCTCTGGGGATAATTGATTTTTTCCAACAACAGCATATCCAATGAGACAGCTGTCAGGAGTTATCCCTCACTGCAACCCATTCTGAGTGGCTTGATAGTGAGTGCAAAATTAAGATTCAATTGCAGAACAAAAAAGAAAAGTTCAAAGTAGTTGCCTAACCTTTGGGAATCTCCTTCTGAGTGTAGTTATGGGGATGGCTTGAGTTATACCTGCACTGTTCCATACGCTGCTCCACCACTGACTGCAATTCCATTTAATCTGGACTTGACAACTTCATTGTTGATTAGAACAAAAACTGCACAACCTAGGTGTGTGCTGTTCCTTAGGTGGATTAAAAAATAATGATTTCTAAAAATCAAATCGATTTAAGTCATGATCTAAATGTTTTTAAAAAATCATTTTTAAAACTTAAAATCATAAAAAAATGTTTTTTAAAAAAATTAAGTTGTGACTTAAATCAACTTGATTTAAATTAAATCACACTCAACCTGGCACTTAGTAGCCCTCCACCAACCAGAGGAAGGAATTTGGAAGACTCTGCTTTAATTAATAACAACGTGTGTGTTCCAAATCATAGTTAATCTTTACTCTGGTCTGTTAAAAACAATACAACTTTGGAATCCATAGTCTGAAGTTGTCTTTTTTCAATCATGTCTCATTAACTACGAGTTGGCATGAGCTCCAAACTCTAAACTATACAAGCCCAAGCATAACTAGTTTGATGCAAGTGCAAACACTGGCCCAGCATCATGTGCAGACCCCCCCCTCATATACACAAACTTGGCAGGGTATCTGTATCATACCTGGACACGTAATATGGGTATACTGTACTATGTACAGTATTTTTACAATTGTCTATTTCATTGTCCCTGAATTCTGCATCTCATTCTGCTGCATATATCAATCTGGTCAAAATTGTGTAGAGTATTACACAACATTGTTTGCCATCTGCCACTTATGCCAGTCTTCCAGTAGATGCATCAGACAGCCTGCCATTTGAGCTAACAAAACCCAGAAATGTTCATTTACATGTGTTCCATGTGCCTGCCTACCATAATGAATCAACAATGTGTCTGATACACAAAAAAATCCTTCACCAGGAATCAAACTGAAATGAATATGACTTGACCCAAGCTTTCTATCATTCAACTTTCTCTTTCCCTAAGCAATTAAAAGGGGGGAATAATAAATTTCAAGCAGTGCAGCCAAATATGTCTATGCCTCCCCCCCCCATGTCAGACTGGAGCCATGTGGTCTCAATAAAGCAGAAAATTAACACACACAAAAATGGGATTCTGTAGCTAAAATGTATGTTGCGCAACCTTGTCTTTTAACAAGTCATATTGAAGCAGCTCTGACCAGAAAAGTCATTTGGTGGCTGTATCAACTGAGTGCTGGAATGTGCTTGAGTCAACAGATCTGTGGGGGCACCTCCACTTTCCTAGGGTTAAGAGTCACATCCCATAGAAGAATCCCTCAAAGGTTAAAGCCTTGAAAGGTGAACGTGAGATCATGGCTCAGGCGAAAAGAACACAAACTGTTGTCAAGTCACCAAAAGGGACCACAAACCACAGCTGCTGGAGAATGCCCAGACAGGCCATTTGTTTTTCTAACAGCAATGTATAGATACCACAATCAGCTGGCAGAGACCCTGAATGATGTCACTGACCAAGGATGGTTGCGTATTCTTAAACCCAGCTATATTGGAAGCAGCCAATCACAACACCAACCTAGACACATTTGGCTCACAGCCTCCCCCTCCAAGGGTCAGCTTTCCTCACCATTTACTCTCTGAAGTAACCTTCCATCTTAATGTGCCGCACAGAGGACTACTTTTCATGTGCTTTCAAATTAAACTCCTAAAATTCAACTCTGGTCTCTTGCTCATGTCATTTTGTCCATTTTTTTTTTGACCACACCGAGCTCCCCTGTTCCGCCAGAAACCAAACCGCAGTGCAGATCAGAGACGATAAGGCGCAGCTACCTTCTCCTCTAGCCCAAACTGGGACCTCAGCATCCGTCTGCGTAGGAATCAGAGACCCTTGCACAGCCTGAACCCTTCTGATTTGGCAAGCTCTTTTCGCTTTTGTCAGCCAGCATTACGCTATGCTGTCATTTTCAAAAAGGCTTACCAAGCTTACTGGGTATGTCAGCACATGTATCAAGTGAGGCTGTGAATTTGCTTGTGTCAAAGAAGTTGGCGGTGCTGTGCAAGGCAGTTGCCGAACCCTGCGTTGGACACTCGGGACTTGGGTGGATGCTTGTCAACGGTTAAGTAAAAAGGTAAACATTTCCCTCCCCCCAAGGAGTCCTAATATTATACTTGAAAGGTTTATATGAGCGAAGGGGTGTGCTAATCATTTAAAAGCACACTTATGCTGGACACAATTAAGCACCACAACTGATTCATTGCATCTGCTGTTAGAACCGTAGCACTCCATTTGGAATATTTATGCTAATTTCCCCACCAAAATGTCACATTTAATATATCCCACTGTTTTAGCAAAGAAACGACAACGCTGCCAGTACAGTCTAGTGGTTAGTGTGTCTGACTATAATAGCCAAGACCTGGGTTCAAATCCATGAAGTTTATGGGGTGACCTTCAGCAAGTCATTCTCTTCCAACCTAAAGAAACCCACAGTAGGAAATCAAGGTGAGGACGAAGGCCTGTCCACTACCATAAGGGGTTCAATATTTGTTCCTTCTTGCAAGGAAAGCAGGAAATAGCCATTGACAGCTTATACTCTGGCCAGGGGGGCATCTCACATGACCCCCAACTTCAGAGTATGTCATTCTACCACTTGGGTAACAGGCCGTCCCAAATAAATAAATCAAATTACTACACAGCTCAAAGTTTGTTCAAGAGCCAAATGTATCCCAAAACAGAGGAAACTCAAGAGTTATGTAGCTTTAAAACAGAGCCAAGCTGACACTTACATTTTGAATGATTTTGTACAGACCTAACTGCACCCATCACAGAAGAGCATATGTTGAGCAGGATGGCTTTGCATTTTATGAACATATCTGTGGAAGCTCTGAGCATTTTATTTCACATTCAGGGTATGTAGCCAAACAACATTTATCAGAGTGTAAGAGAGAAGCTTAGAGCAAACTGGCAGTGTTCTGGCTCCCATGCTTTTTTGTACTTTTTTCCATCATTATCTGGAGCAGACTGTATGGGGATGGCCACATTTTATTCATCCATGCATTCTTATATGCAAGCATGGCTAACACTGGATATAATCTGTGGGAGATGAACTTATGAGGCCACATAGGGCCATGGTAATTCTGTTTGATGTCAACTTTCTGGTCCCTTCCAACCTTTTGAAGTTTAAGCACACAAATAATGCAAGCTAATGTTTGCTCATGCAGAAAGATGTCTTACTGAGTTCAACCGCATTTACACCCTAGTATGCATATTTAGCATTGCAGCCTTAAAACATCATCATTATTAAGAACAACAAAACAGGAAGGGTAACTAAATGCGTCTCATTCCAGAAATGACATTGCACCTCTGGACATGGATGAATTTAAAATATTTCTGGTCCTCATGCTATCATAGGAACAGCACAATTCCAGAAACTACCATTCCAATTTTAGCTCTTAAGAGGAATCTTTGGTTGTTCCAGTCTCCAGTTCCAACTGAGTGGATTTTGTTTTATAAATAGACCAAACAACAGTGTGTAAGAGGAGCTGCTTGCACCCAATGCAGTGAAGACGATTTATTGGTGTATTTTTTTAAATCATGCTGAAAAAAGAATGAATTCTTACATTCCTAGCACATCAAATGAGAACCAGAATCCAAATTAGAAAAGAACTAATTAGATTATTAACAGAACTTGTTCACTGTCGTCTTCTACAGGGCTCAACAGAGGGTGCCAGCATTATTACTCATACTCAGGTACAACAACTGGGGCAGAGAGGAAGTGAAATTTATTCTACTTTTGGCTGCTGCAGTTTATATTAATACTTGTAGCTCCACTTGCAGCATGGCAACCAGTTCCCACTTGCTCCACAATCTTCTGCTTTATCTCCTCAAATGACTGGATTGCCATTTTTGCCAAGGGAATTTGGCTAGATCTGGTTGCCAGCACAAACGCCCCGAGTAGCATTATGAACTGACTGTGCACCAGCAGTTTTGAGACATTGTGTTGCCTAAGGGAGACTCTTATTTCACAGATGGAGCCTAGCTGTCAAAACAGAAGCACTGGATTAGTACTGTGGAATATTGTAAACACATCTCTTAGGGCTCATCTTAATTCAAGCGAGTTTCCTATAAACACAGCACTGGCTGTGCTTGGTTTTCCTGAAAAAAAAAAAAAAAGAGGAAACCAGAACCAATTTTATTGACAGGCAGACAAGTCAAGCAACAATGGTTTCAGTCGACCACAGATGGACTCCCAACACTGCATTCACCTCCTACATACACATATGCATTTTAAATTCAAACAAATTATCTGAAAGGATGTGATTGTACCAAAGAAAAGCATTTCTAACGTCTCAACAGACTGACAGCTTTCTCCTATAAAAATCAAGAGGACTTCAAAGTATTTCAGTGCAGCTGGATTAGTGCCCAGGTTTGTTGTGTGTGTGTGTTTAACTCGCAGCTCAAAGTCTATAATATTTTTTAAATTGGCAAGAGGGGCAACCAGTTGCGCAAAGCCCTGAATAAGCATTTTATACCAAGTCTGTGGTCCGCTAAGATGTTTTGGAACCTATTGGATTCCAACTTTTTAAAAGACACGGGGTTGGAGGCAGGGGAAGAGAACAGAAGTCAAAATGAATGAAGAAGACCATTCAAGCCCGCCTATTTGAGGTTTCCATAAGCATCACAGATCTCAAGGGCGGTGGGGAGCATACCCTTGCAGGAACCTCTGTTGGCATTCACAAACCTCCCGCTTAACCCCCACCTCTCTCAGCCAGAGTCATCCCTACACCTCATATGTGGTTCAGTACACGACTAGATACCACAGACTTTCTATTAACATCGGGACACTTGTTGCTGCAGAAACTAGTTTAAGACCACACACGCATGCACGCACAAACGTGCAAGCTTGCCATGCAGGGACCCACAAAAACCTTTTTTTCAGCACAAGGGGAGGACTTTGGAACGTAGCGAAACAAAAGAGAAACAAAACTCCTGCTTTTCTGCTCCAGAGGGGCCGAGGCAAACACGAAGGGAGCGAGAGGAAACGGGAAGACCTGAGACACCATTTAACAACAGTTCGCACACAAAAAGGCGCGTTCCCAAAGGTTCTTCCCCATGCACCTGAAGTCCATCACTTTACGCATACCCTAATCGATAACACAGCCGCTGGAACTTACCGCTACGACAAGAAAAAGAGACACCCCCCTTTCAGTCTGCAGTCTCCCCACACGCGCGCGCACACAGGACCTCCGACAGCGCCACTTTGGGGGTCCTCCTTGCGCTCTCGGACCGCCCAGCCAGCGGCCCCTCGGGGCTTACTCGCGCCGTTCCCAACGCGCCCTTGCTCGCGCAAGGCGGGGAACAGGGGGGGGTGCGCGCGCGTTGCGCCTGGGGCGAACGGGCCGGGGAAGGGCGAGCGGAGGGAATGACTCGGTAGCCGAGCCGCCCACTTACAAGGTAAGAGCCGGCCGCGAGCAGCTCGCCGGCGAGGACCTGGGACGGCTTCCCGAGGAAGAGGAACAAAGGCTGCTGCTGGCCGCGCGGAAGGAGGCGGCGAGCGGGAGTCCTCTGGCGCGCGTCCAACTCGCTGCGCTCTCGCCCGGGCTCTCCACGCGGAGCGGGGCTGGCTGTGCGCGCTGGCGAGCTAGCGAAGCCTGCGGGAGCCGGCGGCCTCCGGGAGGAGGGGAGGGAGGGAAGGAGGGAAGGGCTGAGCGGGTGGGCGGCCGGTGGGAAGAAAGTCGGGGGGTGGCGGCTAGAAAGGCGGAGGGGGGGGTGCAGCGGGGTGGAATGCCAGGGGCGTCCAAAAATAACACGGGAGGCGAAGTCCCCTCGGGCGATCGGGCCCCCTGTCCAATCATCACTTCTACGCCCCCCCTTAAATTTCTTTTCCCCCTCCCCTCCCACTCCGGACTAACTTTTGGACTTATTCGAGAAGGGCAGAGGCGCGGGAGGAGGGACAACATCAGCTGATTCGGACCGAAATGGA
Organism: Phrynocephalus forsythii; assembly: GCA_029282475.1. Taxonomy (NCBI): domain Eukaryota; kingdom Metazoa; phylum Chordata; class Lepidosauria; order Squamata; family Agamidae; genus Phrynocephalus; species Phrynocephalus forsythii. The sequence continues at coordinate 38,323,154 of JAPFRF010000007.1, forward strand.
GCTGGGGTTGGGGTCGCTCGCCAAAGCCCTAAATCGCCAAGGGTCGTCTTGAGCGCCGATTAGCAGGCAATTAAAGCCGCACTTCGGCGCCTTTGATCCGCCGAGCCCGTCTGGCTGGGCACACACCCCCCTCCTCCTCAACGCAACCACCTCCGGAAAGTTGCTTTTGGCACCTGGCGAGAAGGCTACCCGGAATGTTCCCTTCCCCGGCTGCTCCGGATTCCGCGCTCCTGTGCTGGGGGGCGGGGGCTTTTTTTTAAGCCGCTGTCACCTTTTTCGCGGCCATCCAGAAGGGCTGTTTTGTAGAAAGACTGGTGGCACAATTTTCTGAGGTCGGGAGAGCTGGTGCCTGCGGTGTCAGGCGGACTCATCCTTTCCACTTGAAATACTTTCTTTATTTGAATGCTACATGCAAAGAGACGCTCTGGCTTGGCGTAGGTCTACACGTGGATTTTGCTGCCTTATCTCTTGTGGCTTGATCCGCGCTGCCCCGATCGTCAAACAATTGCAGCGGATGCAGCGGGTTTGTCTGTTAGCTTATTCTGCTTCGTCCTTCCTAAAAATAAATAAATAAATAAACGTGCCACCAGCCCAGACATCCAGACATTCCTGCTTTTGAAAGTGTACGTTTGCTACTTAGAGATAAGGAAAAATTAAAGGAGATGAGAGATTTCAAAGCTGATGGAAGCGATTAGCCTCTGAACTAAAATGCAGATTATTGCAATGTCATCATTCCAGTAAAAGGAATTCAAACAACCCAATGTGCAATTGCAATTTTAAAAAAGGTATATTGCAAATTTTCAAGAAAAGGAGAGTAAAAATTAAATATTGCCAAAATTTCATGCTAACAAATTACTCACCAACATACTACTAGATCATATGTAAACTTCCATGAGCTAACTTTGATTTATCATAGCATTAACAATATTATCATGCTAGTTCTGCCTACAGAATGTTCCATTTGATTTTTTTAAAGTCTATACGAAACCAGTATATGTAATGTATAATGTAAGAGTCCTCCTCAAACACAGCATATGACACATAATAATAACTTGGTATGATGATGTTTTAAAAAATTGCCAGACCAGTCTTATAAAATGCCTGGGAATATGGGCAGGTGGGGTATTTAATAGGCCACCTCAAATGAAAGCAGCTATTCTGGGTCAAGTTTTATGCTTCAGTACTAAGCACAAGAAGGAAAGCTCTGGATAAATAATTTCCAGATCAAAAGATTAGGAATGTGTAGTACATCTCTACTATGTAGTAAGAGCCAATTCAAACCACCTGTTTTCAATAACATGTGTACAACACAGTCTTCTGGATGTCTACTCAGAAGTAAATCTCATTGACTTCAGGGGATTTATTCCTGGATGAGTGTGTAGAGAGCCATTGCCTAATGGTAATCCCATGTACGCTCATTAACAACACTTCTGTACAAGTTCACATGTTCAGATTTATTCCTGCACTACAGGATCACCGCTCAACTAGATGTGTAAAGTAGAGTGTAAAGAAGACTATTAGTCTATAACTCCCAGAAGATGCTTTCTTGATCTGTCAATGGCCAAATAAACTAGATCTTTCCGCCACCAGAGGCAACTCCAATATTATCCCCTGGGGCAATTTGCAAGACCGTCTTACAATAATCAAGGTGCAGATCTGGAAGGGACCCTGTGTATAACCGACTTCAGCTCCTACCAAGGAGATACAGTGGGGAAGCGAACACACAACCTTTGGTTCTGCAACCAGAGACCTCAGCCACTGAAGGTAGTCAATGAGTGATACCTTCTAATTAAGGGATGTAAATGGATGGGTGAGTTGGTAACCTTTTCTCTTTGGAGCCTTGTGGTGCAGTGGTTAAATGCCTGTACTGCAGGTAAAACTGTGCTCACAACCTGGGGTTCAATCCCAGGTAGCTGGTTTATGGTTGACTCAGCCTTCCATCCTTCCAATGTCAGTAAAATGAGTACCCAGCTTGCTGGGGGGGGGATGTGTAGCCTGCATACTGTAATTAAAAACTGTAAACCTCCCAGAGACTACTCAAAGTGGTATGGGGTGCTGTATAAGCAGAACACTTTGCTTTGCTTTGCTTTTTGTTGGTATTGGTTATTCTTCTGGTATTACTATTGGATCGGTATGGGATAGGTTTTACTAAGTAGACAATAATGAAAAGAAAAAAAGCAATCCTCAATGTTGCCTTTCTGTAGGCCCAGATAGGGGAAGATTGATGTTTATGTTTAAAATCAGTTGTGCTTCTAGTCTCTATAGTTCAAAGGGTCTCCCAGATTTTCGGGGAGGGCCCCCAGAAACACCACCCTATTCTGTTTGTGAGAAGAAGCACAGAGCTCACACATGTTGAGGAGAGTATGCTCGCCTCGTCTCCAATGGTGAATGAAGAAATACAGCCATTTGAAGAGGTTTTGACTATTATATCCTGGTAGGCTGTGGATAGCTGCCTAGATGCCCTAAGCACATCCGAACTCGCTTGAATTCGGAAGCTAAGCAGGGTTGGCCCTGGTTAGTACTTGGATGGGAGACCACCAGGGAATACCAGGTGCTGTAGGCGCCTGGAGTAGGAACTGGCAAACCTCCAGTATTCCTGCCAAGAAAACTCCATGGGCATGGAGTCACGAAGGGTCGGTCATGACTGTAACGATGCAACACACACAGGCTGTGGATGGGAACAAGCCCCCAAAAAAACGCTCTGGAGTTTTGTCCCATGTGGAGAAGTGCCAGGGTACAACATCCTCCCCTTTTTCAGACTGCCATGCTTTGAGATGTAGTACTGCTCTGGAAGGGGAGGGGCTGGCATGCTCACCTTCCAAATATGGCTCCCATGTGCTTCCTTAACAACTGAACAGGGTAAACTATTTTAGGCAAGGGCAGCCCTTCCTTGAAGGGGTAAAGTGATCACGGGACCTGTCCAATTTCAGTGCCCCTCATCCTCAGTTTGTGATACAGGCAGGCACATGTAGAATAGTTCTTATAAATATTCAGATCCCCCCCAGCTTCCGCCTGATACAGCAACATGCACCCAACTAATTTATCTCCAAAGGAAATGTCTACCTGTGAAACCACCACACGTAATAGTGAAATCTAGAGTCCAACATCCTTTGGTCGTCATTGGAGGAGGAACGTGGATAACCCAGGTGTTCCTGAACTACGCCTCTCAGAAACCCTGACCAGCACAGCTAGTGGGGAAGGCTTCTGAGAACTACAGGCCAAGAAGACCTGGGTTACCCAAGGATGGGGACCACTGAAAATAGAGCAGTCCCCCCCCCCAAAAAAAACCCACCTGGTGGCCTCCAGATATTCTGCACTGCAGCATATTCCTTACAACATTGAGCATGCTGGCTGAAGGTGATGATGACTGTAGCCCAAAATATGTGGAAGGTGCAAGCTGGTACATATGGGATGCAGAAATAGACAAGTGGGATTCATAACAATTTGTGATTATGGCCACCAACAGTCCTTCAATACAGTATTTTTAACACTCTTGAATGTTTTTGTAAATTATACCTGCTACAATATAAAAGTCATTTAAAGAATTTTGTTTCTATCTTTTTTTTGGGGGGGGGGGCTTTGTTATTTCACAGAATGACTTGGCTGGACACAAAATGGAGAGTTTGGCTCATGGGAGCCCTGTTCTTACAGGTTATTTGATTCACCATGTTTCCTCTTTCATTGAGCCCTACCAACTTGTGCAGGGTAGGTTATTTGCATTGGAGAGGACGGGAAAAGATTATGCCCCAGTTAGGGGTGATCTAACAAACGAAGTCTGAATTCCTTAAGATTTTACAAATATTAAAAACAGCAGGTAATTTTATAACCTTCTGTTGTACCCTGTACCAATGGCAATTTCTTATGAAAAAACCATTCCTTTAGGTATAACTAAACCAGGAGCAGATATGTGTACTTGGCAATGCTATGGAAAATGTCAGAAATGATTTTTTTTTGGAATACATTTTAATATCACATGGAATTACTTGAATGGAACAGTTTGCCGGGCTCCAGAATGCTGGCTGTCCTGTGCTATTTTGAAAACATAATGAGAGCCTGATTTAATTTTATCAGCCCTGGCCTTCCGAGATGGTTAAAAAACAGTTGCAACTAAATGTCATCTATAAACAGTGTTGTCAGTAATATTAAATTGCTCATATTAATGCAGGCATAGTGAAATATATGCCATACGTTTTGCAGTAAGAATGTGGTTTGTGTATACATTTGAATTACAATCTAACATGAATCAGTTCATTTCAGCTAAAGAAATACTGCATCATTAAATATTAAGTCTTAATTGAGGAATTCATGCATTATTTATGTTGAATATTATCTCATTCTGTAAATAATACGTTGTGCAACAACAAGGAGCAGTCCAAACAACACTCCACCCATGTCGTATGGGTCTTTAGACTAAGGCTTCCTTCAGGCTGACCCAGTTGGGCTCTTCTTTGGTTCTTCCTTGGATTTATGTTAAGACAACATTTATGAAAGCAGTTTTTCTTTCCTTTGGACAAGAAAGATTGGTGCATGGTAGGAGGCAATGTTGGGAGCATTGTCCATGATGTAGCACGTGGACAGTAGAGATGGGCACGAAATGAACTTTAGTTCATTTTGTTATTCGTTTTGTCAGGTAACAAAACGAATAATGAAGCTCATAGTGATTTTAGAACGAATCGAACCCAACTGAAAAAAATGGTTTGGTTAGGTTTGTTTAGTTCTTTCCTGCTGGCGACAACAGCCTGGCTGTCATCGCCCGCAGTGGAGGACTGTGACAGAGCCCCATTCTCGCCCGCGCATGCGGAGGTGGGACCGGGGGTCTCTCTAAAGGGATCTTCCCCGCGGGGGATGACAGCACACCCAGCGCTGTCATCCACCGTAGGGAACCGTTCCCGAAAATGAAACAAAATGATAAACGAAATGAATTTTTTAAATAAAAATTTGTTTCTTAAAAAAACGAAATGAAGTGAGATGGGCCACAAAATGGAACGGAACGAAACACCATTTTTCCATTTTGTGCCCATCACTAGTGGACAGTATAAGGTGGCTCAGACCTATCATGCTGACACAACTGAAGATTGAGTTTTGCTTTCTTTCCTTTTTAAAAAGCAAATCCAACCTCACAGGGAGTGTGTGGCTTCTCTCAAAGACTAATATAGTTTGAGTTAGTCTTTTGGAAGTGCTGATGTAATTCCTACAAGTGCTGTAGTGTTATAAACGCAGACGATATTGTGACCTTCATCTATAGCTCTAACTGAAAACAGATATCTGATTGTTTAGAATGATGCCACTGGGATACATAAAAAAGGTACTGAATGATTTGTGGTATATTTTCCAACTCCAATTTTCTTTAGTTTCAATGCATCAATCCTAGAGTCTGGGAGAAGCAACAAAAGCCCCCCTTTTATTTCTACACCAAATACACTTGTGAAGGTGGTGGGACTGAGACAAAGTCCTCCTCTGATGATCATAATGACCAGGCAGGATAAAAAAAGATAGCACATAAGATATCAGCACACACTGTCTGATGGGATGTGGTAAGCAACATGTTAAATGAGATTTTTTAAAAATTTGTCATAACTCTTATGTGTTAGCAGAGGGTATTTTAGTCACTCAGTGTTGTGCTGTGTTCAGAATCCACACAGCACTAGACCTCCCAACCCAGGACAATAAGCAAAGTGCAGGTCATGGACATCTTGCAGTCCACCAGTATTTAGATGATGATGCCCATGGAGGCTTGTAAGGGCACCATGCATCACTTTCTGGCCAACTTTTCCCGCCACTGTGTAGGAAATCGGGAGGGGGGTGCAAGAAGTTGCTGAAAGTCAGTGTAAAACTGAATGCTGCCATCTGACTTAGGCACCACTACTGGATGGCTCCTCAAGGGGCTTTATGATGGTTAATCACTCCAAGTTCCAACATTCTGTTCACCTCTTCCTCAGTCGTGGGAATCAGAAGACTTGTTCTACTGCATCCACCTATATGGACTACCACTTGGGGAGGAGATATTAACTTGTATACCTAAAGGAATGTTGTACTGCTGGAAGAAGCAGAGAAGAGATCTTTAAATTCTACATCCTTCTTACCCCCCAAGCTTGGTCCTCTATTAGCTAGCTATTGACTGCCATCCTTCCAGGTGATTGAGTGGATTCTGATGCTTCTGGACCTATATCCTCCTCTTCTTCTTCCCCACACATGGCCTCTTTCACTTTCCACTCCTTCAAGGGGTTTATGTGCAAGATCGCTGCTGCCCCATCCCTTTTTATGAGCCCTACCACTTGGCAAAGACTTTAGGATTGTCAGAAGGCAATATCATAACACTTAGTCAGGCTTAAAACAATGCCATTGCACCTTCCACCTGTAATTTTTGGGCCATCTCTGCCATGCACTTCATGTGTCCCTCATCTCAGTTCTTTTATGGTCATCTGGGATTCAGCCTTCCCACTTTCCCATTTCTGCACTGTTGAGGCCTGCGGTACCTTCCAACCCTTGTACATCAGGAGCATTATTTAATAGGTGCCATCTATAGAGGTTTTCCATCACTTCTTTTCACAACATGCCTTTGAACACTCTACCAGGCCATTTGTCTGAGGATGATAAACTAAAGTGCGCTTGGGCTTGAGTTCCAGGAGGTGACACATCTGCTTTAAGGTCTGATTCATGAAGTTTGATCCCTTGTCACGTGGTATAAATAGGTGTGAGAATATGAGCATCAGTTCCCTGGTCAACAATCCTCCGGCATTACCATGTCTTCAACTTCCTGTAGTGTTCTGGACAAACAAGGCATCAAGTTCAAAGCCCATTGCTCGTTAAGTCAGTCTGCTGGTGTTGCTATTCTCTCAAAGGTATTAAGGTAAGCTTCTGTGTCACCTTCTGACATCATCTTTTGCGCCCAGATTGGTACAGGACCTCCTGTCCATGGATTTCTGCCACCACATGGCAATTTAGCCAGGTTTCCTCACACAGGTTCCCCTCCCTTCTTAATCACTTGACTCATCAATAGCTGATGTTGATTAATTAGCATCTCCATCAACTTTTCTTCTCTTTCTGTTGAGTGTGCTAGCCGTGTTCCCTCAGGGCTCTTGTTGCTTAAAACTGCCCCACATTGGGCACCACTTTGCCTGGGTTTGGGGTTTAGCCTTGGTGGTTCTAACCAACCTGGTCCCTCAAAGGTGTAGAAACAACTTTTATTTAACAACTCTTTCATTCCACTTAACTTTGGGTTTCACAAAAGACCCTTGCACATTCAACTTCTTAGTCAAATTACAAGCTAACTCTGGCATCTTATAAGTTTTCTTCAGAATTTATATGCTCCAACCACTCTTGGTCTGTAGGTGTCCTTCAGGTGTCCCTCAGGTGTCTGGTCTGCCCAGTACAAATCATCCATCATCAGGGATGCCTGGCCCATTCCAGTTCTCACTCCTTCACTCCTGACATCCTCTGCTGCACCGGGTGCCCCATCTTTCCAGGTTTCTTCCCCTTCAGGTATATGAAGCCTGTCCATTCCACTGGATCAATCCCCCCCCCCAGCTGCACCGGTATCCCTCCTTTTGTATAGCTACCACCTCCTTTTCATCCCCCCACTCCTCTGCCACTAGGAAACTCTCTACTATCAACCCCCTTTTCCCACCTTCACACTCCTGCCTTACTTCTTCCTCTTTCTGCCTCCTGCAGGCTCATTTCTTTTCCTGCCAGGAGTAAGGTGCACATCATCTTGTATTCCTTTTCCTTAGCTGAAGGAGAGGACAGTTCACTTCTTACTTTCTTCCTCAATCTGAGCCATTACTTACACCAGTGCTACCACATAAGAGTTGAGACAGAAAGAAAAAAATCTGATTTATTATGTTGCTTCTTACCACATCCCCTGTCAGATACTGTGGATTAGGAAAACTGGTTTGCCACACTTCAGGCCAGCTAAACTGTGCCAAAAATGGACTGTGGTAACTTTGAAAAAGGAACCGTGCATAAGAATGTTGTGTGTGTGTGTGTGTGTGTGTGTGTGTGTGTGTGTGTGTGTGTGTGTGTGTGTGTGTGTGTGTGTGTGTGTGTGTGTGTGTGTGTGTGTGTGTGTGTGTGTGTGTGTGTGTGTGCTCGCGCACATATACATTATCAGGGTAAAGAAAGGAGCCGAATGCATGAGATAACATTTTCAATGGGGAAAAGACCAGAAAATGTTTAGAAAGCCAAACATGAAAAACATAAAAAAATATTTAAAATGCCCATATAAATGAAACTTTCATCACCCAATAAACTCTTTTCACTTTGGGCAGATTACTAAGAAAAATGGATTACACTGAGACTTCAGCCCTAAACAGGATTACTACAAGGGTCCTCTAAATTTGCAAGGACTTGCTTGTGAGTAAGCATGCATTAGAATGGAATATGCAACAGGTGCTTCTTTCATTCCGGTTGATGTGCAGGCCATAAAACTTAGCCATTCGGTTGGGAACGATTCTGTGTCTCTTCTATACAGTCAAAACTGAGTTTCCAGATGTCAATGGTTACATACAGTCTAGCAATCACATATTAGTAGGAAGAGAATCACACTAAATGTGGTTCCAACACAGAAAACTCCCCTTTGCTCTTTATGTTTGAACATAAAGTGTTCAGTGTAACCGATTATTAATATAATGAAGGCTTTTGCACAATATTTGCCTTTTGGTTATGCTGACCAGATCTCCTTGAAGGCTGTAGTGCCAGAGAACAAACGGAGGAATTCTGTTGATTTCTATGTTAGCAGCTCCAGATGTTTTCAATGAAAAGTGGTCTTTCTCTCAATCTCTCTTTTGGCTCAGGCACAGACCCAAGAATGCCCATATATATTAATCAAAACATGCTTTTATGGGCCTGAAAAACCTCATGGCCTTGCTTGTGAAGATCTAATTATTGATTTCACAATATAGCTGAACTATACTCTACTTTTCAACTTTGGTACCAAATATGCTTTCATGGAAAATGTGGAAGGAAAAGAGAGATTTATTTTCTAGTTTTAATTCCTGGATGCATTTTTAAATGTTTTTATTTTATTTTTTAATGTTTGCTTTTTAGCTTACAAAGTTGTCACCGTACAAATCTGAAATCATATTGTGTAGAAATAAATAAAACATATTTTGCAACCCTTAGACTTAAAAAAATATTATTTCAGTATAGCAGGGCTGTCCAAATTTGAACAGGCTGAGGTCTACTTTTTTGGACCAAGGTACCTGAGGGCTGCTACACTAAAACCTCTACTTACAAATTTTATCTGTTTCGAGCACATACTCATAAGTAAAAATCTTTGTAAGTAGAGCAGCGGTTTCCCATAGGAATGCATTGAAAATAAAACAATGTATAGCATACTTGCACTGGTCATTTTTAAATATGCATGTAAAACTTCAATATGTTATAAGGGATTCCTATTTCATTATCAGGAAGAAGTTTGTCTAACCCAGGGCTGTCCGACTTTGAACAGGCTGAGGTTCTGATCCCCTGGCTGGCGGGGGGGGGACCACGGGACCACGCCATGGCCCTGGAACTGCCCCGCTCGGCTGAGACAGTGGGTTGGCAGACCCAGAACTTTGCTGGGGCAGTGGCGGTCCTTGGGGTGGGGAAGGGAGAGGTGGAGGACTTATCCCCTCACTTTTTTATTGATGGCTGGTGGGCTACTTTTGAACCCTTCACGGGCTACTGGTAGCCCCCGGTCTACCTGTTGGGCAGGCCTGCAGTATAGGATTCTATGAATTACAGCACACTTCTTTGGACGGTCACTTCTTTTTAACAGTTCACACTTCTTTTTAACAGTTCACATAGAAATTGATTTTTTTGGGGGTGTCTCAGAAATGGTACAAGATGTGTGTGCAAAAATTCATCAAATAATGGTTTTTCTTTTAAATCTGTGACCATACTGTCCTTATCTGGTAATTGAATAGAAATGTCATAGTCAAGATAGAAATTTGTCCCAGTTTATCTTTTTTTAAAAATAGTGATAGGTAATGGTTTGTTTTTGTTCTCTCTCCAACCACACCCACAGTTAATCAGGTAGAGTGCTAGGAATTACTAGCCCAAGTTCCTTCTTTTCAATTGAAAAGTAATGTAAATACTGTACTGTATTAGGAATCACTGCTGAAAATACAGATCATGGAGGAAGTGGGGTAAGGGTTATCCCCTAAATGGGGGTTGGGCATTCCCTGCTCTGGAGGTAAACTGCCTGTGCCCCCAGTTGACTACATTCTTAAATTATAAGCAGCAGCAGCAGCAGCAACCACCACCACCACCAAACCAAACCTGCAGGGTAGCTCAGTGGCTAACATATTTGGCTGCAAAGTATAGAGACTGGGAGTTCAGTTCTCTGTTGTGCCTCCTTGAGAGGGGCTGTATGAGATGAACCATAAGATCTCTTCCGGGTTATTATTGTTTGCATATTCTGTCCATGACCAGTCTTACTTTTATATTGGAGTATGAAAAGTGGTACTGTAGATTTTAGAAATCACTTAGCATCTGTCCCTAACTGTGATTTGGTACCTAAGTTACAGCAGGATTTTAAGACGTAATGAAGCCATCTGTATTGCATCACTGATATTTGACTGTAATCTTGGGACCTTTCTAGATGAGCATTTATTTTCACAATAAGCATGTGTAGTTCTTAATCATTTGGGGACGGCCTGTATAAAAATTGCGAACGCATAGCAGTGGTGGGGGATACATTGCTATGAATCACTGACACTGTCTTCAGTTACATACAAACAACCCTTGGACACTGGATAAGTATCTATCATTTCTGTATTTATTTATTTGCTGATTTGTGTTTGTATGTAACATTTCCTCTAGTGAGCTCATGGTGGCATGCATGGCTATGTGTTGTGTCGTTACAGTCGTGACCGACTCTTCGTGACTCCATGTCCATGGAGTTTTCTTGGCAGAAATACTGGAGTGGTTTGGCAGTTCCTACTCCAGGCACCTACAGCACTTGGTATTCTCTGGTGGTCGCCCGTCCAAGTACTAACCAGGCCTGACCCTGCTTAGCTTCCAAAATCAGGCAAGATCAGATGTGCTTAGGGCATCTAGGCAGTTCTAGTTCTTAACATACTAGGAAGCAAGTCCCATATATCACAAAGGGGTTAATTCTGAGTAGACATGGCAGTTTTGGATTCCCCCCCACCATACAACAATCACAGAGAGCATTGGAACTACAAGGGCTTGTGAGGCTGGTAATTTTTGAGACCCAGCATGCACAGAGCCTAATGAATGAAAGATTGTTGGTCTTGCAACCCCTTGTAGTGCCCATGCAATGAAGCAAGTCTCCCCCACACTCTCCCTTTGCAATGGCTGCAGAAAAGCATACACTGGGCTGCAGGTGTGTTTGCTGAAGCTCCGCTGAGGATTTGGGTCTTTTGGCTTCAGGTGCTAGAATTCTGGCTTGGGGATTCCTGTTGAATTGTGATGGTTGTAAACTAGGGTGGGGTACCCGTCCAAGTACTAACCCTGCTTAGCTTCTGAAATCAGGTGAGATCGGATGTGCTGTCCTCTATCAACACAACTCAGTCAGTCTGAGCCACAGTGATGGACCCAGGTTACCATTTAACATTAATTGCCATGTGGGGATTTGAATCCAGGCCTTTTGAATCACAATCTAAACACTTTGACCTCTGTTTCACCCTACATCTTAATAATAAAGATTTAGCAGTGTGAGACTCTATGGTTGGAAATAGGACTAGAGACATAATGGTGGCTGAAAGAAGTCAATGATAAGATAGGGATTACCTTAATAAATTATAAATATCTAATACAGAACCTGTATGAGAATCTATATGAAGCTTGGGATGTTGTTCTTTTGGAGCAAAATTCATTTTTGTGTCCTTAAAATGATCCACATTTGAGAAAGCAGTTTTAAACACATTCAGTGTCTCTAAGAATTATTTTCAAGGAGGATGTGTTTGGCAGAGATACCACAGATTAGGTCAGCCTGGGGGAAATCCTCCCAATAGATCACCTGGGAGACACTTTTGATTGTCCCACAAAGGTCTCAGTTCAGGCCTCAGCTGTAACAGGCCTCCTGCATTCATGAATCAACCTGCATAGAACAAATCCATGTTGGTTGTTTGGATAGCTGTAAAGTGAAGGGTGAGTTTCACCAGGCTGCCTATTTCATCCACTCCTGGGTTAAATCACCTTTCATCATTGGAAACAACAAAAATATTTAAACTACCATTCAAGGGGATTATCCTGCAACAGTAACTCTTGAAAGGCAGTTGAAAGAAATGATAGATTTCTTGTTTCTCATGTGAGAGGACCAATATCTTGTAATTTAGTTTGCTGAGGCAATCATGTATTATGTCGAAAATTGTTTTATCTGAAACAAGTTTGAATTGAGTGTTTGTGACCATTTTGGTATGTGATATTAAGTAAACGTGAGCTCTATGGCACACCCAAATGCTGTCGCACTGAAAGGTGATTTAGAAATACAGAGCCTCAGAATGTGTTGCTCAAGGATGGACAACTTTTTCAGTGCAGCATTGCAGAAATTAGAAGGTGGTAGCCAGTTATATTATCCATATATTTTAGCTTAAAGATGGTGGGAATTTACGTATGGCTTTGTTTATGCCTGGCTCCCATGATATGTGTCCCATAACATGGCTACAACTATAGTATATGACAGGATTCCCAACCACACCTTAAACCTGCTTTTGAAAAAATACTGTGGTTTGTGCAGTTTTTACCTTCTATAAAATGGTTCTTGCAGGCAGTAAAGTCTGTCTTACAACACCAGACTATTAATATAAATGTTAAAAAGAGGAACAAAAATTGATTTATATCATAACAGCACCTTTCACCTTCTCAATCCTCACAATCATATGCCTCTTAACTGGGGCTGCCCTACCACTAACGAGACTAAATTCATTTTCATTTCAATTTTATTTCTTGGATTTTACCCTTCTCCTCCCAAAGAAGGCCCCAGGAAGGCTTTTGTACCAGGAAGGGACAACATTGGATCTTTCTCTGCCAACAAAATGTCTTGTCCAAGGCCTGCTGTTAACAGTTCTTTCATTTTCAGGTGAATCAAATGTGTATGTGTGTGATGTGATACAAAGCTGGAACCAACTTAAAGGAACTCTAATAGAACTCTCAAGGTGAATGAGAAATTCAAGGCAAGTTGGCAGCCTTGAAATTCAAGGCCAGCTATAGCCCCAGGGAGGCTCCATGGCCAAGAGCAGATTAAAATACAGATTTCCTGAGTCTTAGACCATCAGTTTATCCACTGCACCCCCTGCAAATCTCCCATTGCACTGGAAGTTCACATTTAATGCTGATTATTTTTCTATTAAACCATATTGGCTGGCCAAGAACAGCCATGGCCTATTTGGGAAGCATTAAACAGCCTGGGTGGGAAGATCAAAGGATAATCTAGGGAAATTGGGCTTCCCTATAGAAGACATCTTGTGTGAAGGTGGAGAAGAACCATCTCACATGTTACAATGCATATGATGCCCTTCTTCAATGTAGAAGGAGGAAGATCTTATGTTAGCAAGAAGGAATTATGTTGATGTGGCCTGGAATTGGGCAAATGTCATCTAGTTCTGTTGTTATTGTTTTGGTTTTTTAAAATCTTTTTGATTTTATATGCCTTTTAATATGTACTTTTATTACTTTTATAATAAAGAAACATATTGGCTGAACTGTCAATCTGGGATTTTTCTCAATAGGTATATACAGTATTTATTATTAGCAGTTAAATTTAGATATCCTATCTTGTATACTTTATTGAGTATTTGTTTGGTATTCTGATCCTATGGGTATCAAACAGTGAACCAGGTCTTGTGAAAGAGCTCTGTTCTATGTCTCATTTCCTTCTCTCACAGTGAGACAACTGTGCCACTACCTTAACTGTAGCATTTAATCTTTGCCTAGTATTATGGTGTGGACATGGCTAAATCAAGCTATTTTGTTCCCTCAAATGAAAAACAAGATGCCTACCCTTTTCAACACCTTACTTAAGCCAACAAGACTGCTAATTGAATATTTTTCTCACTGGTAATAGGATACTTTCTTCACTATGGATGTACACAGGGGAAGCTTTTGTGTTTCATTAAATTTGGGATCTTTCAGGGGCTGTCTCATTTGTTTTTTAATCATTTGGGTACCAGTCATGTTAAATGTGAAAGGGGTGGCCTTTTCTGGGGGGTTTTGTATTGTTTGTCCTCAGTTTTTTGCACAAGACCAAACAAAGCCCTACAGAACCTTTAAAACTACTCCAAAAAAGCTGAGATGAGACAATGCATTTCAAAAGTAGACAACAAAAGTGGCTAATAAATGCATATTTAAATAAATATTAGACCTATACAGGTACTAACAATGCTTCAGAGTGTACATCTATTACCTCACCATCTTCCTCCCCAATTCATCAGCAGGAAGTATACAAATAAAAAACACAAATCATTATCATTATCATAACTATGTAGGGCAACACTGCTTTTCATCATTGCTATCACCATCAATGATCATAGCATGCTATTGCCAGGTCCTATTGGCATATACACACAAAACAAATTCTTCTCAGAACACACAAGGAACCTTTGGAGTTGCAAGAAAGGATACTGACTAGCCTCAGAAATGGGTGAGGTTTTTTTTTTTAAATTGAGGTGATTTTCCTCACATATGAAGTTTATCTTAAAAAGGACATTGAAATGTTCAGGTTGTTAAAATGTATCATTTGTTAAAATGAATGACTTGTATTCCAGAGGTGTTTTACACCAGATATGAATAAAATAATTTGAAATTGAAAGATGTAACTTTTTGTGTTGTTTTTCATTTGAGGACTTTGGTTGTTTAGAAGCATGCTGCTGTATCCCCCTCCCCAATGTATAAGAAGCTGATTACTGTAGCTGCACCCCACTCTCCTGAGAGGTGTAAGTGAAGCATAAACAACCTAATCCTAGGGATTTTATTTGGAAAGATTCCCTTAATTTTACATTCAAATTAAGCACTGCAACCTTAATTACCAACGTTCATTCTGGAGACAAATTAGATATTGCACAGGAATGTAACAGTCTCCTATATAGTTTGTAATGAAAAGCACATGTGGAAGGCTGTGATTGAGAGTGAAGACACTAGGCAGAGAAAACTGCTTTAACCCTTTCCTTTCTTTGTTTCTACTCAGTAATTACCCTGTTGTTGCTTCAGCTTCTACTCCTAACATGGAACAACACCTCCTCGCCCACCCAGCATAGGGGGATCTTAGAATACAAAAATGCCAGGAGCAGAAAGTGTTTGCCAGCTCTTTCCTTGGGCTCCAGTGGTTTTATGTATACAGTATCATCTCACTGATGCTTTACTTAAAAATAAATTGAGTATCAATTGCCTGTACCTTGTGTTAGGATTAGGAACATGGGCTTTTAAAAAGCGGTTCCTATAAAAAGAAGTTTTGTAAGTCAAATGGGACAGTTTTTAATGTGTGTGTGTGTGTGTGTGTGTGTGTGTGTGTGTGTGTGTGTGTGTGTGTGTGTGTGTGTGTGTGTGTGTGTGTGTGTGTGTGTGTGTGTTGTTAAAGTCGTGATTGACTCTTCGTGACCCTCATTGTCCATGGAGTTTTCTTGGCAGGAATTACTGGAGTGGCTTGCCAGTTCCTACTCCAGGCGCCTACAGCACCTGGTATTCCCTGGTGGTCTCCCATCCAAGTACTAACCAGGCCTGACCCTGCTTAGCTTCCAAAATAAGGCGAGATCAGATGTGCTTAGGGCATCTAGGCAGTTCTACTTCTTAACATACTAGGAAGCAAGTCCCATATATCACAAAGGGGTTAATTCTGAGTAGACATGGCAGTTTTGGATTCCCCCCCCCCCCACCATACAACAATCACAGAGAGCATTGGAACTACAAGGGCTTGTGAGGCTGGTAATTTTTGAGACCCAGCATGCACAGAGCCTAATGAATGAAGACTGTCGGTCTTGCAACCCCTTGTAGTGCCCATGCAATGAAACAAGTCTCCCCCACACTCTCCCTTTGCAATGGCTGCAGAAAAGCATACACTGGGCTGCAGGTGTGTTTGCTGAAGCTCTGCTGAGGATTTGGGTCTTTTGGCTTCAGGTGCTAGAATTCTGGCTTGGGGATTCCTGTTGAATTGTGATGGTTGTAAACTAGGGTGGGGTGGGGAATCCAAAATTAACATGCCTGTTTCAAAGTAAACATGCATGCATTTGCAATGTATTAGACATGGTTCCTGCTGACATTGACACTCAAGGCAAAACATGTCTATCAGGTTTGAGCTTGGGCCAGATGTCATAGGCCCTTGAAAAGAAAGATGAGATGCATTTGTTACAGTTTGAGCATAAATAAGTCTGTAAAATGCTTTTCAAATACTTTGAAAGGACCATTCTTTCTTTTGCACCAAATATAGTCTAAGAACTGTTAGACAAGCCAAACACAGGTGCATTAAGATGTGTAAAAAGAATTCAGGAAATGCATTTAACATGATCTATATTGAGTGTTTTTTTGAGGTTGGGCTAGATCAAATATTGCATGTTCTCGCAAAAATGAAGAAACCTCTGAGGTAACTGTCAGTTACACGGCAATGGACAGCTAAATTTGGGCCTGTAGTAACTTTTAAGAGGAACAGGCACTTTCTCTGATCAACTGATCAGATGCTGTTTTTCTTTATTTTTCTGCAACACAGCTAATTTATGCCACTGATGACTAATATGTTATCTAAGTAAAAGCTCTTACAGCATGATGACACAAAATACTTATAGCAAGTTGTTTATTGGATGTGTGCTTAATGTAGCAGTCTTAATATAAAGTGAATGTCACAAGAAAACACAACAAACTACTTTGGCTTATAAACTAGTGTAGAAATAGACTTTACAACCAGCTTCTATCTAACTCTTAAAAAAGAAATTCAGCTTCTAGAGTCTCGGGCGTAGGGTAATCCACGGCCGGGACACTTTGCAAGTCCGACCTCCAGCAACGGCATGAAAATTGCGCCCACGTGACCCAGGAATGCCCAGGTCTCAGAGCCTTTAAGAAGGCTCCTCACTGCTCCCTCGTCCTCCTTTTGAATCCTTCACAGGCACCCTCCCACCCACCTCTAGTGGAAATGAGAATGAGAGTAGCTGGTCGCTGTGGGGCCGGATGGGAATTTTTCATCACCCCCCTCATTGCCTTGTTGGATGGTGGCGTGTTTTCTCCCATCCCAGTCTCATTACAGGACATTAGTCAAGTTTCACCTTAAGTTTGGTCACAACAGTAGGTAGTGCAAGGTGGCAGTTTGAGATGAGTTTCAGGATACAGTCCCAGCAAGGGGACGGGGCAGCCTTCTAACTTAATAGCATAGTAGTTTAGGTTAAGCTTAGTTAAAATTAATAAGATTATAGGTGAAAATTAGGCTATGGCTGCCTTAGGCGGTAATTTATCCCGCTGTTGGAAAATGTGCAAAAATTAAAAGTAGCACATTTTCAGTTCCAACTCACCTGTCCGAATTTGGGCCTTGATATCAACATGGTCAAGACCATGGCCTTACTTGCACTATGGCAGGCCCCCTCATTTGATGTAAATATTTAAAGAAAGGTTTAAGAACATAAGAACATAAGAACATGAGAAGAGCCATGCTGGATCAGGCCAAAGGCCCATCTAGTCCAGCTTCCTGTATCTCACAGTGGCCCCACCAGATGCGTTTGGGAGCTCATGAGACTAGATATCTGTCTCCTGATACTACTCCCCTGCATCTGGCCCTTGAAGTACCCCAGTTTTAAGCCTGGAGATTACACATCTCCATCATGGTTTGTAACCTGTGATGGACTTTTCCTCCAGGAATCTGTCCAATCCCCTTTTATTTTTATTTATTTATTTATTTATTTATTTATTTATTTATTTTTCACACTTATATACTGCACCTATTTCCCACAAAGGGGACTCAGGGCGGTTTACAACAAGAAGATAAAAACAGGTAAAATCAATTAGACAATTAAAACGGTAGTGTCCAAGAGTAAAAGGCGGGTTATTTAAAAAAAAAAAAAGAGCAGACTGGATCCCTAGATGTCGCCAAAGGCGTCCCGAAAAAGAAGGGTCTTAAGATTTTTCTTAAATGACGCCAGCGAGGGAGCCTGCCATAATTCACTGGGAAGCTTATTCCAGATGGTTGGTGCCACTACCGAGAAGGCCCGTCCGCGAGTACTCGTTTTACAGGCCTCCCTCGGAGTGACAGTCCGCAGCAAAAGGGCCACCGAAGAGCGGGTGGGTCGGGCCAGTTCTAGTTGTCAGGGGAGACGCTCCGCCAAATAAGCAGGGGCCAAGCCATGGAGGGTTTTGTAAACCAAAACCAACACCTTGAACCTTATTCGGGAGGCAACGGCTAACCAGTGTAGGCGAGCCAGGATGGGGGTGGCGCGGTCATAACGGCACGCACCAACCACCAGCCTGGCCGCCGTATTCTGGACCTGCTGCAATCACCGAACAAGGTTCAAGGGGAGCCCCATGTAGAGAGCATTGCAATAATCCAGCCTTGAGATGACCAGTGCCTGTACCACAGTCCTCAAGGAGCCCTCATCAAGGTATGGGCGAATCTGGGTGATAAGCCTTAGATGGTAAAAGGCCGACCTGACCACGGCTGACACCTGAGATTCCAGGGTCAGGTCCGGGTCCAGGACGACGCCCAGATTCCTCACTCTTTGCGCCAGCTGGAGGGCGGACCCATCCAGACTGGGAAGAGGGCCACAGTACCCCTCCGAGGAGCCCCCGAAGAACATAACCTCGGTCTTGCCAGGGTTGAGCCTGAGTCTGTGAGTCCTGGTCCAGTCCAGAACCGCAGCCAAGCAACGATCAAGGGTCCGGACAGCCTCCACTGCACAGGTGGAAAAGGAGAGATAGAGCTCCATAACTCCGGATGATCTCAGCCAGCGGCTTCATATAGATATTAAAGAGCATTGGGGAGAGTGACGACCCCTGCGGCACCCCACAAGAGAGTGTCCAGGGAGCCGACAACTCACCCCCCAAGCTCACTCGCTGGGTGCGGCCCTCAAGGAAGGACCGGAGCCAGCACAAGGCCAGACCCCCAATCCCTACCTCCGAGAGCCGCTCCAGCAGGATACCGTGGTCGACGGTATCAAAAGCCGCTGACAGGTCGAGAAGGACCAACAGGGTAGAGCAACCCCTGTCAGCCCTCCTCAACAGGCATCCAGGCCAGATGCCATCACCACATCCTGTGGCAGGGAGTTCTACAGACTAACAACGTGCTGGGTGAAAAAAATATTTTATTTTGTCTGTTCTTACTCTCCCAGCTCTCAATTTGAGTGTATGTCCCCTAGTTCTGGCCCATGTTAAATTCCAACAACTGTTGTCATCTGTTTATTTCAGATCTGGGAGTGCAAGGGCATTTGGGCACTAGAATATATATTATAATATGTAGCCACATACTGCATATTATTCTAGGATGCCCTCACTGTTAAAAATTTCAAGCTGAGATATTTTGTGAGTGATTGTACCAGTTTCACACCCCCAGTGAGGTGAATGGATATTTAAACCCCAGCCTCCTGAGTCCTAAGTCTGTCACTATATCCATTACACCACATGGGATATCTAATCACGTGTACAGTGATCCAATAAATATTTCAAAACCAGCGTTTCAATGTGCAATGAAACGTCCTATGTCAAAGAAGTTTCAAAGCCCTTGAACTTTATATAGTTAATGATGTGCTCCTGCTTAAGCGTCTAGAACTCCGGCATCAGCTTGCAAGCACTATCCTATCTACCTACTACTCTCTATCTCTGGCTGCTCTATAAATCCATCTTTCCAGATAATTTTGCTTTTGTTTTTCATATCAATATGATATGGGACAATAAGATTAAGATCACCTTGCCTGTTCTCATTAATTTTTAGTTGTGTTTTTTTAATAAAATATTTATTTGATATTTTTCTATTGTTATATATTCTTCATTCTGTACTGTTGTAAACCGCCCGGAGTTCCTTCTGGAAGACAGGTGGTATATAAATGTATAAATAAATAAATAAATAAATAAATAAAATCTATCAAACCTGAGCAGAAAAGAGAAAGAGCAAACACCCACTGACAAATTAACACACACAACACACAATTTGGAGTACTTTTTATGTATCAAGAAACTAACAAGTAGTATGAGATTTAGGTTTGCTCATGAACCTGATGCCATTGAAGTGTTTGATTTGCCAGGCAGGTCCTAGGAGGAACTTCAATGAACTTCAGTTTTATTCACCCATACTAAACTATAAAGTTGTGCTTTTGAAAGAAAGCTCTGTGAAATTGCACATAAGAGAGTCTTCTGGCATCCATACTTTCCACATAGTATTGGTTCTATTTCTACACATGTCTTTCTGACTGGTGAGTTTTCCAATCAGGTGCCATACATGCTGCCCCCATAGAGGAAGTGACCAGAAAGATACCAAAACAAGGCTTAATCAACAGCTGTAGTGTTAAATCTTGTTTAATATCCATATAAATCCTCCCATTTTTACACCAATCATCCTTTCTGTCTCTTCAGATACTTCATAAACATTGTTCTCCCCTCACCTCCCATAGGCACAACGGCTCAAAAACATGTTAGTGTTGTGCAGTGCACGAGGAACTCCTAGATATTTCCATGTTGTTCCTGACTGACTGATCAGCCGAGTTGCCCTAAATAGCATCCCTGTCTGTTTCAGTAGGGCCATCGTACATGCTGCATGAAATATGACTACTGATTTCTTTCTTATTTCAGAAACCGGATACATGAGCTCAATTCTGTTCAGAGCCACCAGACCTGGGAAGAGAAGGGTTTAAACCTTCCTCTCCAGATTGATTGTTTTACTTCCTCTACCAAGCCAAAAGGTACAACACCTGCTCACTGGCTATTTGCAATGCACTGTGCCCCAGGACTTAAGTGCACATCCCCAGTGAAAAAGCAGAAAGAGAACAAGGGAGAGATGTTATGCTTAGAAAGAAAGAAAGAAAGAAAGAAAGAAAGAAAGAAAGAAAGAAAGAAAGAAAGAAAGAAAGAAAGAAAGAAATGACACATGCTGAACATTATGAGAAATTGCCATCTTTCAATCTGAAAGGCATTTTTGAGGATCAATATTTCAGCTCCTACAGACTGGATTTTTTTCCAAATACTGTAAAGAAAAGCATGTGCATTTTCATCTGTAATTTGCTTATTATGACACATAATAGTTTCCCTCCCCTGATTTGTTTCCTTCCTGTCAGTATTATAATAAAGCCACAACTCACAGAGTCAAAGTCTCTGGATTTTCTGAGCTCGAGCGTTTATGGCATCATTTCTCAACCCCCACATGGCTTTAGCTGTTCCCTCTGAGCTGTACTCCAATACTCACAACAATTAGGAGATAAACAGATTTACCCAGGAACACTATACTGTTGCAAGCCACCCATGTTCCAATATAAAGTATAATTCTAATTAGTTCTTGCATGGGCAATTAAACAGCACTAACTCTACAAAAGACTTGATCCATGTTTGTTGTTATTGTAGATCAGTCCAGGGACTGTTCTTATGAAGAGGAGACAGATATGATGAGCACTTGCTCTTCAACTGTACCACTATACCAGTGTTCTCAATATGATAGAAAAGAGGGGAGGAAAATAACTGGACAATGATGGGGACTGCTACAGCCAGATGACTCAGTAAACCATCTGGAGAATTCCCAATCTCTGGCTCTGCAAATAGAGAAGTATGTTCTCGGGTTTGCTCAGCTACTCTTGTGGAAAGTGGGAGTAATCAAACATGCTGCTCATTTATGTCAAGTTAGGAGTTCCTGCAGAATTATGGCTTTTACGGTGTGACAGCATCCACTTTTGATATTGAAAAGAGAGAAAACAGATGCAGGTGATTTTTCACTCTAGGGGAAAGCTATAACAATCCTATGTCCGCATACCCCCAGTGGAAACTTAGTGGATTTATGAATGAATATATTTGTATGCAATTGCACTGAATTTTTTTAACAAACTCATAAGAGTTTGAGGTAGAAGGGGACCCAAAGGTCACTGAGTCCAACTCCCTGCACAAACAGGAAATCAACAATTAAAGTGTCCTTGACATATGACTATTTTATCTCTTGTTCAAAAACCTTAATTCAAGCATAGTTCATTGACTAATGAGGTGATCCATTCCTCCATCAAACAGCTGTTATTCTCTTCCTCCTCCTCCATCAAGCCATTTCCAATTTATAGTGACACTATGAATTAGTTATCTCCAAAAAGGTCCTATCAGCAGTGTCACTATAAATTGGAAATGGCTTGATGGAGGAGGAGGAGGAGGAGGAGGAGGACAGCTGTTTGACAGTGGAATGGATCACCTCATTAGTCAATGAACAATCCTTTATTCAAGGGTCTGCTGAAACACTTCTGAGTACTTTATATGTAGGAAACCCTGGAAAGGGGTTGACATAGATTAGGATGGACTTGATTACACACATTTATCAATTAATTTTAATGTAAAGATTGCTACTAAGTGAAGTGACAATTTATTTTAAAGAGGCTCTTTACTCCATCACCTCCCTTGGGAAGTAAACTTAGGGTATTTGTACACGACCCCTAAACTCCGCAGCAAATGGCTGCCAGCTCCGGAGCTTACAATTGTTTCCCCACCAGCTCTGGAGTTTGCAGGAAATTAAGTGCGACCACGCCCACCTAAGCGCATCCCAGCGCACTTTTCTTGTACCTGCTCTAGGAGGGTGAAAATCCCCAGGTCCGGATTTAATCTGGTGAGTGCGGGGCTCTCCTCGCTTCTGTTTGATTTTTTTTTTTGCCTCCCGCCCCTTTAAGAGAAGGGGCTGGAGGCAAAAAAACAAACAAACAGAAGAGAAGGAATCAGGACAACAAGGGGGCTCCGGGCAGCTTCGGAGGTGAGCCTGCATTTTTCCTCTCTTTTTTCCTCCCTCCTCTCACGCAGACAGGAGCAAGGAAGTGCGGAGGGGTGGGGAAGCAGAAAGAGCAACGAACCCCCAAGATCCCTGGTCTGAATTTAAGTGGCCAGAGGATCTTAGGGCTCGTGTGAAAAGGCCCTCAAATCCCAGTGGAAATCACAAGATACCAGCTGTCCCTTTCTTCAACCAGGCAGAGCAAGTACTTCTATAGTGAGTATTTTCTATGGTAGGCACCCCTGCAGAGTCCTGTTTTCATTCTAATTGCTCTGAGGTACAGCCTTACTATTGGGCCATGATATCATGTGGCACAGGCCAGTAGGAAACTGCTTTTCTATACCTCTGGCCAAGCAAAACTTTTTAAAAAGGGAGTTGGGGGGGGAGATTATGGCTTTTGCCCTGAAGTTTGGAGGCATTGATGGGGACTGAAAGTCACAATCAAGGACAGGCATGGCCATAAGAAGACAATCAATCTCTTATCTATTGATTACATATGCTTAGAATGTCACATTGTTCATACTCCAATGGGATATGTGAATAATTTTGTTCTAAGATTAACATGGAATATGCAGTGGTTATGCAAAAATCTCTTAGAAAATATGTGGGTTTTTTTACAATTACTATATGATGAGCAAAACACTGCTATGTGTATAATAAGATGCTATGTATGTGAATTGATAAGTTCCTTGAAGAAACCATGTTACAGTCGTCCCCCGCCATTTCGTGGTTCATATATTGCGGTCCCGGTATATTGCGGGACCACAGTATATGAAAGGCAAGGCCCTCAGAGGCAAGCTGCTTGGGCCCATATGAGGTCTCTTGCACTTACCAGGCCTGTCAGAGGCCCCAGAAGTGGTTTATGACAAGCCGGAAGTCATTTCCAAAAAAAATGGAAGTGACTTCTGGATCACTGGAAACCACTTCTGGGGTCTCTGAAAGGCCCGGAAGCCCATCGGAGGCCTGTTCGGGGCAGCGCCAGATGTCAGGTAAGTGGAAGAGGCCCCAGATAGGCCCCCCAGTCCCGACTTGACTCAGCACCTGCATATCATGGATTTTCCATTATCGCGGGTGGGTGATTACTGTACATGCAGACAAGATTAAATGCTGACATATTTAAAGAAAAAGAATAATTGTTTCCAGGGTCTTTTTCTACTATTTGTGCATATGTCGAAAGCCAAACCACCAAAGTGCCTGATCTCTAGCTGTCTTGAACCTTAATTAAAATCATCCTTCAAATTCAGTACTGTCTGGAGATAATTGTAGAGGCTGGCATCACCAAAATAGTTCAAAGTCTTTCCTTAATGCCAATGATCCCAATCTAGTTAAAAGCAAACACAGCTAGGTGTTACTGTTGGCTGCAGAAGGTAAGAATCTGTGAATAGAAGCCAACAGTAAGAAAACACCAGTTGCTATATGAATTAGTAATTTAGCTGTGGCCGTCTGGGAAGCGGGAAGTGAGATTGGTATCATAAGCCAAAGTTATGCAATTTAATAACATAACTATGAGATCC
Organism: Phrynocephalus forsythii; assembly: GCA_029282475.1. Lineage (NCBI taxonomy): Eukaryota > Metazoa > Chordata > Lepidosauria > Squamata > Agamidae > Phrynocephalus > Phrynocephalus forsythii. The sequence continues at coordinate 38,347,514 of JAPFRF010000007.1, forward strand.
ACATGAGTCCAGCAAGAAACTGCAGATCCCACATTTATTCCACTGCTTGACACTAAAGAGCCATGTGGGAGAATTATTTTAAATTTGAATTTTATATGCAATTATTTAACTTGCAAGCAAAGGCCGCAAGGAAGCAAGAAGCCTATGTGTTTTCTTGGGAGATTGATTGATTTAAAGAAGGGCTAAGGCCTAATTTTAATGAATTGCCAGCACTGAAGTCCAATTTTAATGAGGACTTTCCAGTTTTGCAGTGAATGCTTTTGTTGGAGATTTGTGCCACACATTATGGAAGCATTTCCACTTGGCAAGTTCCTCGTGCCAGTAAACAGAAGGCCCTATGCAACTATTCCACCTTTTCCTCTTTAATACATTTCATGCAGGAAAAGCAGGGGGGACACAGGAAGTGGGGAGGGGGGGGGAAGGAAATCTACAGGTGGAAGATAAATACATCAAAAGACATTGTAATAGTGAATGAGGCACTGGCATGATAAAAGTGTCATATAAAGCTACTCTTTAAAAGGCTTGTAATTCGCAAATAAAATGCAAAGAGCCAAGTCTGATTCATAAAATGAAAGACTGTAACACGTGCTTGCTCTTTCCTCTACTGAATTCACTTACATCTTTAGAACAGATTAATTTGCCATGGCCTGATTAGATAGAATTATTTCCCTTAGAACATGCTTAGCCTATTATTTTCTCAGATCTCTTTAATTAAACTGGTTGAAACCAGGCCAGTTTTTGAAGGGATGGAAATATAAACTAAGGATGAAGACTTATCCAGCAGCATAGGAAGTCCTACAGCATAGGTGTGGTATTACCACATCCTAGCTAAATTCCATTATAGGTATTTATGTATGCTGCTCACTATCTGTTTTTAAAAAAAGCAAAACCAAAGGGCCTCTTCTTGCTAATTTTCCTCCTATTTTGCTTGCATAATTGTTTCCATAGTAACACAACACAACACAACACAACACAACACATTCACAATTGAACACAAATTTGTCCCATGTAATGTTTACACACTGGAGCATGGTGGCTCAGTGGACTAAGGCTCTGAAAACTGTTGGCTGCAAAGTCGACAGCTTGGCTGTTCGAATCCCGGGTGCCACACATCAGAGTGAGTGCCTGCTAATAATCCTAGCTCCTGCCAACCTAGCAGTTTGAAAGCATGTAAATGCAAGTAGATAAATAGGTACCACCATAAAAAGCAGGAAGGTAAAACAGTGTTTTCTTGCAGCCATGCTAGCCATGTGGCCATGGACTTGCGCAACACTTGCTCTTTGGCTTGAATACGAAGATGAGCACCACCCCTAGAGTTGGGGGGGGGGACCTTTACCTTTCACCTTAATGTTTCTACATCTCACTGTCCTGCTGCTATCTTGTAATCTGATTCTTTTAGCTATCAATTCCTTTGTAAACATCAACTTTTAAGTCAAGAAAGAATACTGTTTGCAGTTGCTTTCCTTTAAAGATCCATCATCATTGTTTAGAATCGTAGGGCTGGAAGGGACCTTATGGAGCAGCTTGTCCAGCCCCTGCAATGGAAATGAACTCTCAAACTACGGATCTGCAGTCAGACACCTATACCACTGAACTCTCCAGCATCAAAATCACACCAAAGTGCTAGTCCTGACTGGTACATTTTGCCTCTTCCCTTCAGGGAAAGAAAAAGTTACCAATGTATATAAAGCCTAAGGGTTTAACCAAGAACGATGACAAAACCTAAGGGTTTAACCACCAATGATTACAAAACTCAACAATGCTTTTTGCCCATTGCCAAAACCCAGTAAGCAATTACCTTCAGTGAAAGAATTATGAGCCGCTCTAGTTACAGTTCCTTAGGGGCATTTGTCACCGCTTTGCTTATTCTAATAAATTATACTTATAAGAGCCAAAGAAGAGGGGGTAAGTGAAGTCCATGCTAGCACCGTTCTGGTAATGGTGTGGAAACACCCAGAGTTTCTGAGAAATGCCATAGGCTCTTGGCAATTGTAACTTAGATCTCCAGCCCAAATTCATTCAGGTTGGAAGAAACATATACTGTGGGTCTCTTCATTTTTGAAAATGGGCATAAGTTGCATGTGTTTTCAGGAGAAAAAAATGCCCCAAACTGATTTTTAGCAAGTAAAACTCTTGTTAACTTTATTTTTCAAACATTATTTGTTTGAACATGAACTTTTAAGAGCAGATTCCAACCCCCACATGGATCCAAACAATTAGAGTAGTTGGCATCAATAATTACCTTGCATTATTCCAAGCTCTGAGTAGCTTCTGTCTTATTACTGACAGAGTGTTAAATAAAATTTATGAATGAACTTACCAAGAGTACATGTACAGTTTACTTCAGAGTTAAACTAAACAAGATAATTGTGTGTATGCAACAAACATGCATATGTATTTCCTGTATAAATACAAATACAAATACTTTAATTACTTTGTAGCCTATAAGATTGTATGCAAGAGCATAGATTAAACCAATCTTTAAAATAGTATTTGCCATCCCATGTAAGTATATATAAACAAGCATAAAAACATAAAGTAATAAAGTAATCATAATAAAATAATATAATAAGCATTTTCGAGAAACAAATCAAAATGTAATTTGAAGAGCCTGTAACACAGGCAATAAGAATATTTTTCCAGAGAAAAGAGTCTCCTGTTTGCATGGAAGCTCTCCACATGATTCAGAATCCTGGAAAATCAACATTTGGAACCACATGGACCAAACGCTCTCCGCAATGGCACTCGTCAAGTGACTAGAGTGATGTAGAATGGGAATAAGGCAGCAATATTCTTTATTTTACCTACTTGAGTAGGACTTCTAGTGCTGGAAGAGAATTAGAAACATGGAAAGTACAGGAACACTTTACTTCTTCCCATTATACCAACAAGAACAACAAAAGTTGCTGCAGAGCTGATATTAGCAAAGGAGCAGCCACTGTTTGGCCTCCATGTGTTGCCAGATGGCCACAACCTTCAGGCCAAGCCAACACAACCAATGGTGAAAGATTATTGGAATTGCAGTGCAACAACATCTGGAGGGCCACAATCCCCAGTCATCATATCAGAATTTCGAGAGGAGCCTTCATTGGTGCCAGTGGGAGTTTCCCATATAATGCCACCCCATCCTCCCTCAAAAAGTTTTTGAGGCTAATTTTTGTAACTGATGCAGACCATAAAAAGGTTTTGAGACTGCCTGCATATATTTTTTACACAATAAGGATGTGGACATTAAATGCACAGACTGGTAGGAATCACAATTTCTCATCCTTTTTTTTAAAGTCCCTTATAAATGTAGGTGATTACTCCTTCTTCAATGAGTAACACATTAGTAATATGACATTTTAGTTGCATTAAAATATTCTTCAAAATGGGCTGGAATGGATGCTTTGGCAAGTGCAGTATGACCAACACCAAAGCTGTTAACAGGAACATATTTCAGTGTCAACATGACACCAGGTCTAAAGAATATACATTGACTATCAGTGTTATTCCAGTCTGGGGTTAGGATGTTGACAATGATCTACAAAATCCTAAACAGCTTGGGACCTGAATATTTGAAGGAACACTTCCTTCTACATAAACATGTCAAATCATCTAGACCTGCTGGAGAGCCCCTTCCCCCACATATACCGCCATTAAAAACTGTACCTTATGTGGAGAAGTGGAGGAGGGCTTTCTTGGTGGCAACACCCAGCTGAGGAATGCACCCTTGGAGGCTTACCTGGCACAACATTGGCATTATTTTGGTACCAAGACCAAACATGCTCATCCACTAAGTGCCTTGGTCTATGCAGGTTTTAATGGAATGGTTTTAATATTTAATGTTTTAATTTTGTTTGTTTTAAACTGTTTTAATTTTGAAGTGCTTCAACAATTTTATATTTTTATATTGCAAGATCTTGTGATACAAGTTAGTCTATAAATGTTTAAAATAAATAAATATTACTATACATTTCCACAAAATGCATATTTATTTTATCAGCTTCCTGGCATAGATAGTGATAACATTTCACTCTTCTTATTTTGAACAATTAGGTGTGTGCAAGATAACAAAACTCATATTTTTTCAACTGCTTGCATTAATAAGCATTTGACATTCATTTCAAGTATTCTGCACAAAATATCTAACAGACAATGAAATACTTGGTGATCTTTACCGAAATCAGTGACATGGTTTGTACTTTTGTTACTTTGTAGGAAACACAAAGGAAACATTCACTCAGTTAAGTGAAATTTAAGTGCTGTTGCTTATGGCAAAGGATAAAATATAAAATAAAAACCATAATTTTTAGGAAGTATGGGCAACAGCTGCTCCTCAGTTTGACCTCAAGAGTTTGGATCTTTCAAAATATTTCCGCAATATAGTTATAAAAACGTGTCCCACAAGTCTTATTTGCTCTCTTAATGGATAGTGCTTCTGGCTTGGATCTTTCTGTGGAAAAAGGGAACCTTTTTGTCTCATAAAATGCTAAAATGTTACAGACTTGACTGTGCTGAAGTACTCGTTTTATGCCTATCTCATGTGAAGTCCATTTTTAAAAAAAATCAAATTTAGTCTAATGCTTAGCATCTGTTAGACTTAATTGTGCTGAAATACTGGTTTTATGCCTATCTCATGTGAAGTCCATTTAAAAAAAATCAAATTTAGTCTAATGCTTAGCATCTGTTAGACTTAGTCTAGGAGCATCCCATTTTCTAAACATTAAATCCTCTCCAACCTACTGGACATTTGCCATATTTAGGGGTGGGAACATCTGAACCTGAATTGTATACAGATGATCTTAACAATCCCTTTGGAAAACTCATAATGTACAGTTTAATATGGTAGTTGAACCTGCTACCAATATGTCCATGTATATATATATATATTCGAAACGCCTTCCTACTGGAACCAAAGAGTTTGGAAGCTACCAAAGGTACAAATGTGACACAAGCCTGTCAACTGTCCATGATGTTTTGCTCATTATTATCTTAGAACCGCTGAGCCAGAAGGTATCCTATGGATCATCAGGTCCAAACCTATCAAGGAGGAACGGTGGTGAATCCAATTCACAACCTCTAGCTCTGTTGGCAGATACTTAAAACTCAGCAGTTCCAGATAGACATCCACTTAAGGAAACCAATAGATGTAGGACTGCAGCTTTGGCATCTGCAGGAGGTGGAGCTTGCAACCAATCTATATCTCTGACCTCAGATATGATCTGAACAACCAACAGCATTAAACACCATTAAACTCATTCATTTCTTGAATGAGCCAGGAAAAGTAAATAAATCTTTTCTTGCAGGGTAGAACTTTTTGCCATGGTTCTTGTCACCGTGAGATAATGGTTGGTCATCCATCCAGCATCATAACTTTTACTTTGTGTATTCATGCATTTGAGTCTCAAGACTGAAACTCTTTTTAAAGGCCACAGCACCATCGGTGAGGAGGCCAGTATGGGCTCAGATCAGGCAGCTAGGAATACGTTTTAAATCTTTCCCTATCCATTATTTCCCAACCAACCTCCTGTTTGACTCTGAACTTGTTATTATCATGCATGTACCTTTGGTACATGACATTTGTTTCATCAGATGAAAATTTTTCACCAATCATCACACACACAAAAAATAGATATGTTTTGATAGGCAACCCAGGGTTGTCTTCAAATTGCCAAATATAATTAGAACTATGGCTCCTCTCTAAATTGTTCATGAATTCCACTTTTCATAATATTTTCCCTCCATAAAACCCCCAAGTATTTACAACCTGCAGATGAAGTCACACTCTAGGAACAGTAAAGACAGAGAAAGGCAAGGAGAGGGGGGAGAGAGAGGTTGTTCACACTAACATTTTGTGTATTGAAAATATCCTGACCTGAAGTTTCATTGGCCCTTACACAGGCACAGAATAATATTTGCCCAGTTGCTATGTAGACAGAGATGGCTGCCAATCTGGTCCATTCATAAGGCTGAATCTGCTTCTTGTTGATAAGAAGTCATTGTTTGACTAAAATCAACTGATAAGATTCTCTCTAATGCAGGTGAAGTTAATTTCCATTCTTTTTTTTTAGTAGGAACACTCTGGAAAGATTTAAAAACCATACCACGTAATAAGCCTATCTTCATTAACAAGAATTCCATCTGCATGTAATGGGACCAACATTCTGTTTCCCATTCTATTGGATTTTAAAAATATTATGAACTCATTCCATCTACACATATAGCATACATGTGTTTTCTATTCATCAGTGAAAAATGGTATGTTTTCCTTTCTGTTTCAGAAGAAAGTTTGAGATAATATGCTCTGAGACTATTTGTATCCTAAAGTTTTGTTCAATGGCTCCATAAAAATAAGTTAAAAAGCAGTTGCACTGGGATGAAAACCCTTGGAATTTCTGAACACACTGCCTTCACCCTTTGCCAGTTTTTTCTTCATTCAGTCCAACAGGAAATATGGAAAAACAAATGAGAAATCAGTGTTGTTATTGTTTCATAACTGATGCCAAGGATCTTAATGTGCTTTTTTAAAAAAAAAAGTCCTGTTGCACCTTAAAAATGACATTATCATGATACAGACACTAGTCTATGATTCCTTATGCCACAGTAAATATGCTAAACCTTTAGATAAACATAGCTGTTGTGAGTTTTTCGGGTTGTTTGGCTGTGTTCTGGAAGTTTTTCTTCCTGATGTTTCGCCACACTTTCTGGCTGACATCTATACCCCAGAGCACAGAGAGAACTCCTAGTTCTCTGGGTTCCTTACCCTCTAAAAATGCCGGCCATAGAGTTTGGCAAAACATCAGGAAGAAAAACTTCCAGAACACAGCCAAGCAGCCCGAAAAACTCACCATAGCTATCAGATCCTGGCTGTGAAAGCCTTCAAGAATACTTTAGCTAAACCTTTAAAGCAGGGTGGGCAACATGCAACATGTGGGATGCATGCAGCGTTCTGGGTCTCAAGTGCAGCATGCACCTACAAATCCAAGCGAAGATTTATCAATCACCGACAAGAAGTTTTATTAATTTGCTTTCCATAAGCACAAATGTGCAATTGGATTTTGGTCATCATTACCCAGGTTATGACTTGAGAACTTCTAATCCTTGGATAGGTATTTTATAGCTAGAAACAGCAATTGGACTTACCTATCAAACCCTCTTTCCTGTTGTGTTGTTGTAACATGTTAACATGGCAATGGCTCCTGCGCATTTGTATTTTAGTGACTCCGAATTGATATCAGAAAGGTCTGAATAAGAACTACTGTCTTTATGTTCAGAATTGTTTGCCTATTAAAGCAAACACATGCTTCTAATCTAAGAACTAAATATTGCATGTGATTTATGAAGAGGTTTGTGCAAGCAATATTAAAGCTATATAATGAAAAATAAATTACAAATGTTTATGGTCAGTAGTTCTGAATGACTTGACCAGAGAGATTCTATCCACAGGCTGAGGAAGTCTGCTATCCTGCTTTTAAGTTAATCCATGACCTCTTAAGCACCTGGCCATGCTAAAGCATAACAGATAAATGGAACACTCCTTCAGAGAGGGATTTTGTTGGGGCTGGGGGAAAAATTATTTAATTGTTTTATTGGTTTCACAGGAAGGCTAATAATGATGTTGACTCTTATTTTTAAGTGAAGACCAACGTGGAATACTTTAAAAAGACAATAGCTTTCCTTTTAAAAAATTTCCAGGTACGTACATTGGGGAACCTATTACAGAATAGGTTGGCAGTAGTACAGGCAGAGGCACGATGGAGAGAGAGAGAGAAACCCACCAGTCTGCCATCCAAAATGCCACTATGCTTGAATGCCAACCAGGAGATTAAATCTTGCTTGTCTTTTCCCAGAGGCTATTGGCAAGTACGGTAGTACCCCTGTATCTGCAGGGTATTGGTTCCACACACACCATGGATGCTGAAATCTGCCGATAAGAGCTAATGCCCTATCAGCACCCGCAGTAATCAATAACAGCTGCTATTTGCAACAGTAACTTACTTTGCAGCACCCTTTTGCGATAGCAATTTGCTTTGTGACACCCTTTTGTGATAGCAATTTATTTAATAATTATTTTATTATATTTGGTGGCCAACGACTGATAACTGAATCTACGGATGCCAAATCAGTAGATACAGGGCTACTACTGTACAGACCAGAGAGGATTATTGAGTGGGATGTTCCATTTGTTAATCTACTAAGGATGAGGGAGGGACAAGGACAGAGAAAGAAGCAGGCACTATAAATCCCCTCATCTTCCACTTCTAGCCTTGTAGCTAGATGGTGCGGTATACTATCTATCTATCTATCTATCTATCTATCTATCTATCTATCTATCCACGTCATACAAACGTAACAAACATAAACCATATACAATAAAACTAAAATAGAAAAAGTAAACATAAATCAACAATAATATCATAGAACATAACAATAATATCATATAGCAATAATATCATATAACAATAATATCATAGAACCATATTCAGAGGAAAAGTTGGCAAGATGGAATAGAACAGATTCAAAATTCAGTGAATCAAGGAACAACTAATGATCAGGGAAAACATCTGTATAGCCAGATCTTTAGTTGTTTTTAAAAGACCGACAGCGTGGGGGCCAAGTGAATCTCAGGTGGCAGTTGATTCCATCAACAAGGGCCCACAACGGAGAATCCTCAGCTCCGTGTTGTTACCTTACCAGCCTCTCTCGGAGTTGGGACCCTCAAATGACCTGCCTGAGTGGATCGAATGATGCAGGCAGAATTCTGCTGTAGGAGCGGATCTGACAAATACCAAGGCCCTAAACCGTTTAGGAATTTGTATATCAATGTTAAAACCTTGAAGTCAATGCGGTAACGGATTGCCAGCCAGTGCAGTGTGGCCAGAGTAGGGGTGATATGTTGGTATTGGTTCAACCCCATAACTAGAGATGGGCACGGAGCGAACATTTTTTTGTTTCCGTTACCGTTTGTCGTTTCCGTTATGTAACAAAACGACAAATGAAAATTGTGATGAAAATGAAACGAAACAAACAGAACCTCAAAATTTGTGGTTGTTACATTTCGTTTCCATTACTGGTGACGCACAATGAAATGAGCTGTTTTAAATGTTAAAAACGCCCTGGACATCCGTAAAAACACAGCGATAATTATTTATATTGTCTGATAATACCTACCAGGGGGGTTGGAGTCCTTAAAACATTTGTTTTTGTTTTCTTCTCCCATCGCGATGTATTTTTCTTTTCCCTTTAAAATGGATGTCGCCACCAGCCACAAAATGGAGGCAAGCCATGTGATGTGGGATCATGTTCAACCAATAGCATGCCCAGGTTGCAGACTGGGCGGGCAGGTCTGGCAGCCCCCGTCCTCCTTGCAGTCTCTGGTGGGAGTTAGGGTGGGATTGCTGTTTCTTCGACTCTAGCTTCAGTCCTGCAGCCTCCCTGTGTGTGTGCGTGCTGCGTACCTCTTGGTGAGTACCCTCCCCTGCCCCACAGTGCAGTCACTCTGTGGCTGCCTTACACCCTGGGCAACGCCCACCGCTGCCTTTGCAGCCTCCCTGCATACCTAGTCAGCCTCCCTCATACCTATCCTTTTTTTAGTGTTTTCCCTCTGGTCTAGGGTGTCTGCCTGCGACAAATGCGGAAAAAATCGCGCAAAAAGTGGGTAGAAACGACAACAGACATCTTTTTCAAAAATTTCGACAAAATGGAAAAAACCAAAACGCGACAAACGAAAAACCAAAACGCCATTATTCTGTTTCGTGCCCATCTCTACCCATAACCAATCTGGCTGCAGAATTCTGCACTAGCTGGAGCATCCACATTAACTTCCAAGGCAGCCCCATGTAAAGAGCACTACAGTAGTCTAATCTTGAGACTACAAGTGCATGGACCAATGTAGTGAGCACACCAGGGTCCAGGAAGGCATGTAGCTGTGCGATCTGCTGAAGATGGTAATGAGCACAGAGGACTACTGATGCCACCTGGGCTTCCATAGTGAGCGCTGGATCCAATATTACACCCAGATTATGCACCTCATCCACATGGATGGGTCTTTTCTTTTTCAAACCCTGAGAGACACCATTTCACAAGACTACATGAGGTTAGACCACCTGGTATTAATTATATAATAACTTAATAATAATAATAATAATAACTTTATTTATATGCCGCCTTTCTCCCCGGAGGGACTCAAGGCGGCTTACAACAAATTCATAAAAGTACAATAAAAGCAGTACAATGTAAAAAAAACAACACAATACCTGTAAAAATACTATAAAATACTATGCAATATAATACAATAAAAACAAGATTAAAAAACAGTAGCTGCAGCAGAGTTTAAAAAGCTCCCCAGCCAATGAAACTAGAAAAGTAAGATGTTATAAAATTGGTGAAGGCTGGAGGCTCAAAAGGCCTGCCTAAATAAGTAAGTCTTAAGGCCTCACTTGAATATTTCAAGGGAGGAGGCGTTTCTCAACTCAAAGGGGAGGGAATTCCATAGTATCGGTGCCACTACTGAGAAGGCCCTATTTCTTGCCGCCGCCCCTTGCACTTCCTTGGGTGGCGGTACTCGTAGAAGGGCCTTCTCCGATGACCGAAAGGGGCGGACCAGATTATATGGAAGAAGGCAGTCGGTCTCTCAGATAACCTGTTCCTAAGCTGTATAGGGCTTTAAAGGTTATAACCAGCACCTTGAATTGGGCCCGGAAGCGAATGGGCAGCCAATGTTGTCCCTGGAGAAGCGGCCCAACAGAGTCATACTGCCGAGCTCCAGTAACCCCCCGGGTTGCCGCATTTTGTACCAGTTGTAGTTTCCGAACCGTCTTCAAGGGCAGCCCCACATAGAGCGTTGCAATAATCTAATCTTGATGTCACCATGGCATGGCTCACCATGGCCAGGTCTGCACGATCCAAGTATGGCAGCAGCTGGCGCACCAGCCAAAGCTGGGCAAAGGCCCCTCTGGCCACAGCCGCTACCTGGGAATCCAGGAGCAGCTCTGAATCCAGGAGGACCTCCAAGCTGCGGACCTGCTCCTTCAGAGGGAGTGCAACCCCATTCAGAGCAGGATGATATTCCAGCACCTGCATTGAAGATTTCCGAACCAGGAGAACCTCTGTCTTGTCTGGATTTAATTTCAGCTTGTTAGCTCTCATCCAGATCCCCACCAACTCCAGACAGCGCTCTAGGACTTCCACTGCCCCCCCTGGAATCTTGGGGAAAGGAGAGATATAACTGGGTGTCATCAGCATATTGATGGCACCCAACTCCAAATCCCCGGATGACCTCTCCCAGCGGTTTCATGTAAATGTTAAATAGAATGGGGGACAGAATAGAGCCCTGTGGCACCCCACACTTCAAGGGCCAGGGTGCCGAACAGGCATTCCCCAGCACCACCATCTGGGGCCGATCCTCCAAGTAGGAGCGGAACCACTGCAAGACAGTGCCTCCAACTCCCAACTCAGCCAATCAGTCCAGAAGGACACCATGGTCGATGGTGTCAAAAGCTGCTGAGAGGTCCAGCAGAACCAACAGGGACACACTCCCCTGTCTAGTCCCCGGCGTAGGTCATCCACCAAGGTGACCAGGGCAGTTTCTGTCCCATAGCCTGGTATGAAACCTGACTGAAAAGGATCTAGATAATCAGCATCCAAAACCCTGCTAAAGCATAACTATTTCTAAGGGCCCATACAATCCAGGTGCTTATTATACAGCACCATCTCTGTATAATATATACGGTGCTATACAAACTAATGTGTCTGCTGTTTGCATGCCCAGTCCAAATATTTTAATTCCTCGCATATCTTTCATTTATTTCATGCACACAAGCACAAACAGCTCAGTTTTCTAAGAGCACATAATGGGGCCAGAGAGAGAGAGAGAGAGAGAGAGAGAGAGAGAGAGAGAGAGAGAGAGAGAGAGAGAGAGAGAGAGAGAGAGAGAGAATTGGAGGCTATATTCATTCAAGTCTATGTCATAAAGAAAGAAGGATTTCAAGTTAAATCAGTGGTGACCAAACTTTGGCCCTCCAGATGTTTTGGACCGCAACTCCCAGAATTCTAAGCTTAGATTGCCAATGACAAAAGACTGTGGGAGTTGCAGTCCAAAATAACTGGAGGGCCGAAGTTTGGGCATGCCTGAGTTAAATAAACATTTACAAAGATGAGTATACAGAATAAATAAATTATCCAGATAGATTGAACAATCAAAGAGAGAGCCTGTTTTCTATTCAGGTTGTTTTGGAACTATTTTTCCTTTCCAAGAATTTTCAACCAGTTAGAAAGAGTGGCGTGAAGACTGAATTTTCTGTCTCTTCCATGACAGCCAATGCAGTGAGTACAAACTAGAGCTAGTGTCTCTAAAAATATGCTACATTTTGAGTTACTTGATAGGGTTGCTCATCCTGAGAAAATGTCTTGCTCTGGAAGACAACCAAACCGATTACACAGTAAGCAAACATGTCCTTCTTTTGAATTGCCTAAAACATGCTTCACACTACTGCATTGTAATCCAAATAGAGCACAGGACCTGGACTATGCTGCCGTGAAATTAGGCTGTAGAAGACGTGGTTGAACCACGTCGGGCTGCAAGCGGTGGGGGCTGTATTTGTGCACAGAAGGTTGGAAATCAACTTAGCTGAGCTAATTTTTTTCTTTTTAGACAGGCAAGTTCTTCCTTCTGACAAAGGCCCCTATCCCACGCCCCTTTAAATGCAGATTAAATTTGTAGATAAACCTTGTCCAAAGGGAGGTAAGGGTCAAACAGATGATAGGTAGAAATCAGGGGTAAAGCAAGTCATCTGTGTTGGTATTCTGTCTGATGAGTCACTCTGAACAATCCAACTTGGAGCAACAGTTATGGGGAACCAGACAAATCCCATTGACTCCTCCAGACACACTAACCTAGCTGGACTAGAGAGATCTACAGTTCCAGATCTTGCTATGTGACTCACACTGCATCACAGTACGTACTGGAGTCTGTTAACTCATTCTCCATAGAGGTGCCACAGGTGTGTGAAAACTAAGGTGTGTCCGCTATGGTTTCCTGAGGCCTCACTTCAAGGCCTCCAGGACCTTATAGTTTGTTCCTTTGGTATCATATAATGTGGTGTACAAATGACTTTAACTGTAATAATTCGGTTTATATTTTTAAAGCATGACCGCCTTTCCCAAATGCAATTCTCACATGCAGTCTAAAGTGTATGAGTTTATTTTGTCAGCATCCTATTATTCCATTCCTATCTTATTTCCTCACTGCCCTGGCCTGGCCTTAGCTGCTCATTCATTGGAAACCAACCAGATAACCAATGGAGCAATTAAGAGTAACTAATTCCAGACTAGCAGAGAATAAGTACTTCCTGTTTTCTTTTTATAATGCACAAGTATTATAAATGCGTGTTACGGTTGTCACAGTAACCACAAAGTCCTAAAGTGTAGCTGGCAAAGTGATCTCCCTCAAATAACATATCTTGGCTCTCTCATGTCTGTGTGTGTGAGCGCCTCTCTTACTAATGAGCAGAACACATCTCTATGCATATCCCACAATCAGCCAACCATACACAGATATTAAATTCTAGAAGGATAATCATGTTTGTCAGTTTGCAGCAGAAAAATGATGGAGCACTCTTTGGAATGTTAAGGACTAAAACATTCATTATGGCTTAATTTTCATGGTCCCGAGTTCACTTCACCAGGCTTTCAGTGCATTGTCCTCATATATACGATATAAAAAAACTATTTTAAAAAGAATTTTGGGATTGTCGCTGTCTCTCTGACTTAAGAGTATAGCTATGCTATACGCATAACAGGACTTTATACCCCTCTAGCAGTCACAGCTGCAGCCAATGGAATCTTAGAATTATTTGCCAAGGTACTTACAGTTGTCTCCTAGAGAGCTATAGTGTCATCTAAGAGATGACAACAGAGAATTCCACATTCCTCACTAAATCACAAGTTGCGCAATTCCATAAGTGGAAGTCATAGCCGTTCCAGTGGCATTACATTACCATAACTCTACATAGATGCATTCCAAATTTCCTTAGATTAAGTTTCGTCACAGGATTGTTGTGAGGAAGTAGGGTTGAACCATGTGCACTATACTGAAGAAGATGATTATTCACGCACAAATTTTGCCAGATGCGTGGTTTATAAATCAAATAAATAAATAAATATAAATAAATAAATACTCAAAGAGAGAGGTGTATAGATATAAAGGGCAGGAATTGGAGTGTTCTAAATAAATGGGACTAGGAGGCCCAGCAGTACAAGACATTATACCCCATTAACATACAGAACATAAATGCAACTGAGGTAAACATTCCATTCAGAATAGATAATACTGATATTGCTTCCAAGGGGAAGGCTCCTAGTCTTACCTATCATTCAGCTATTCTGTTCTTTCCCTGTTAACGAAGAAGCTGAATCTTATAATTTGGGACATTGTGTGATTGAAGTTCTGAATGCTGTTGCTAAGACTTTTAAAACATGTATTGTGCATTCAAACACTGATGTTTTTAAATGCTGCAATCTCTTTGGTAGAGATGGGCACGACCAGGAAAAATGACATTTCGAGTTTTCGATTGTTGGGACGGGTCCGTTTCGGCTCGTTTCCGTTTGTCGAGGAAATTTTCAAAAATTTGTTGTTTCTGTTTGTCGTTTGTCGTTTGGGTTTGGAATGGGGTTGGGGTAAGTGGGCTCTGGGAGGCACCGCTCTGGGTGCTTCTCTGACGTCTGACCCACTAAGAAGGAAGCAAGGGAAGCGTTTCGCGGAGCCGCCGCGTACCATACATTTACATTACATTATGTTAGGGTGGGGTGGCAGAGGCACCTCTCTGGGTGCCTCTGATTCAGTAAGAAGGGAAGCATAGTAGCGTACTGCCATACAGGTTAGGGAATGGGATAGGGGATAGTGGGGTCTGCGAGGCACCTCTCTGGGGGCCTCACTTTGACTCACTAAGAAGGGGAGCGTACTAGCATACTGACGTACAGGTTAGGGAATGGGATAGGGGATAGTGGGCTGTGGGAGGCACCTCTCTGGGTGCCTGGGACCCACTAATAAGGAAAGTGTACTTGCGTACGGATCTGGGTTAGGGTTGGGGTTAGGGTAAGGGCTAGGCTTAGGGTTACAGTTAAGGTTAGGGTGGGTTAGTGGGCTGCACCTCTGGGTGCCTCTGACCCACTAAGAAGG
Organism: Phrynocephalus forsythii; assembly: GCA_029282475.1. Classification (NCBI taxonomy): domain Eukaryota; kingdom Metazoa; phylum Chordata; class Lepidosauria; order Squamata; family Agamidae; genus Phrynocephalus; species Phrynocephalus forsythii. Next base: position 38,362,674 of record JAPFRF010000007.1, read on the forward strand.
ACAGTGTACTGGCGTATGGGTTAGGGTTGGGTTAGGGTTAGGGTTAGGGTTTGTGGTCTTTTAATGCCCTCTCTGGCACACCCAGAAGTCTCAGTCAAAACCTGGCCATGCGATTGTTGGAATGGGTCCAAAAATTTGCATGGTCCCATCCCATGGCCAGCCCATCATTGCGCATGCGCAGGTGTAAAAAAATAAAAATAAAAATAAAATAAAATAAAATCAATGGAGACGTTTTATTGCAAGAAAAACCCACTGCTGCTACTATAAAAAATCAGGCATTTAAAATACCTAATTTTCAAATGTTTCTGTGGTGCTTTGGTGGGTTTTTGGACCAAGATTTAAAAATAAATATTGCGGTCGCCATTTTGGATCCCCCCCCACCGCATGGCAAATGGAGACGACGAGGATGGCCCCCCCAGCCTGGTACCAGCAGCCCAGGACAGGAGAAGGGGGGGGAAAGGCCGGGGACCCCCCCCAGAAACCACCTCTCGGTAGGTGCCCTCACTGAGGCAGGCATATTTTCGCCTGCTTTTATGGCTGTGAATCGGGGTTTTTTTAAAACTTTTTTTCTGTGCTGCTTGGCATCACGCGATTGCCGCGATGCCATGAACGACAACGAAAAATCAGACCCAATTTTTCTTTTTCAGTTCGAGTTCGAGTTGGAGCAGAGTAATTCTCGTTACCGTTACCTGTTACGTAACGATAACGAGAACCGAAAACGGAAACGAGAATTTCGCCTAGTCGTGCCCATGTCTACTCTTTGGCACTATGCACTGTGCATTTTGTAAAGGCCTATGATTTCGGAAGCTAAGCAAAGTTGGCCCTGGTTAGTACTTGGATGGAAGACCACCAGGGAATACCAGGTGCTGTAGGTGCCTGGAGTAGGAACTGGCAAACCACTCAAGTATTCCTGCCAAGAAAACTCCATGGACATGGGGTCATGAAGAGTCGGTGACGACTGTAATGATGCAACACACACACACGGTTATAAAACTGACTAAAGTTCTTATTAATGCTATAATGTTACTTAATGAAACACTTGGCTATACATTTGGATTTCCATGCCTCCTCCCCATATAATGTCCACATTTGAAAAGTTGTATATTTTGTACATTTACAGTTGATCCTAATAACTTGCAGCACCCATGGCAAACACAATTGAAATGACATTCCTGTTATATGACAAGCCCAGACATTTTTATTTGAGGGAACACAGTTTGCTGGCAGCATTCTATTGGACTAATAATCATGAAACTGAAGCTAATGATTATTACGGCACTAGAATGCAGTCAGTAAACTGTACGATCCAGCAAATGAAAATGTCAGGGCTTCCTTGTCAAGGACGAAGTGTCATATATGGCTCTCATAGCACCCTCTGTTGGACACAAAGTGTACCCAGCAACTGCACACTTTTCATCTGTTCTTATAGTCATGCACATTCTTCAGGTTGTCTGGAACAACAACAATAGCAAGAGCTAATATAACAACTGGACTCTGATTCAAAGTAGCTGTATAGAACCTTATGGCAAAAATTATTTTGAATACAAGATTTTGATGGAAGTCACAGTCCTTTCCCTTGAAAATTTACTACAGTAATACCTGGGATAATGAATGCCTCTGATAACAAATGATTCGGATAGCAAATGGAAATTTCCAGGTATAGGGCTGCCTCTGATAAAGAATTTTTCATAATGCCTTGCAAAAAAAAGTGTACCCAGGATGCATTGCACCCCCATAGTTTGTGGAGGGGTGGGGGAGTTAGAACGTTTTTTTTCATGCTGCTTTGGAGCCATTCTGGACATTTTTTTCTGAGAGATTTGGACCTTTCGAACTTGGAAAGGTAGGGAGCTAGCTTTTATTAATCTTTGTATTGCTTTTCTTCGCATTTTTGGTGAGAACAGGCTGGGGTAGTCTTGCTGCTTTCTTTTCTCCATGTTTGCAATCTTTTCCATTGCTCTGCAGGCAAAAATGGGCTGGATTCCTCTTGCTGCTTATGTTTGTCTGTTTGCATTTTTCCCCATTGCATTTTTGGCGGGGGAAAGGCTGGGGTAGTCTTGATGGTTTCTTTTGTCCAAGTTTGCATTGCACTGTGGGTGGGGGAGTGGGGTATTCCAGCACTGCATGCCTTTAAAGTGCACTTTATAAAGAGGTCTGGAAAAACCCCCAGCTTTTTGTCTTTTTTTGGACCTCTGCAATGGATTAATAGGTTTCCCATTCATTTTAACGGGAAACCATGTTTCAGATAACAAATTTTGGGGATAATGAATTGCCTTGGAGAACAAATTAAATTCATTATCAGAGGTACCACTGCTTGAAAAAAATTACACTCTAAGTTATGATGCAGTTGGAAAGTAATTGTATTGCTTTTGTTAGACACCTTGCAGTAAGAAATCTTTGCCTATATATTGCAAGTTACCCGAAGATCAAAAAGTAGACTCAGGTCTACCATCTTCCCATCCTTGTATTAATGGTCAGAAAAGGATTTTGGCCAGAACAATGCACAGCGGAGGATAACTCTTTCTTTCTTCCTGTCTCTGGAGAATTTTTCATATGTTATTATGTTCTAGTTACCAATCAGTATGGGAAAATATACATCACACAGTGTGCAGATAACCCTAGTACATCATTAGCAGGTCTTAGGAAGATTACTTGTTGGGACTATTGGCTGTGTCAACCTGGTTGTTACTCAACAATCAACATAGTCCAAAAATAGTATACTTCCTTTGTTCTAACTACTGTTATTGCAATTGATTGCTTACAAGTGCCAGAAAATGCAGTTTCATAAGAAACAAGATTTTGACTTAATGTGTTAAAAGCGCATTAATGTGTTAAGAAACACATTTTTGTGTTTTGGTGTGTCCCTCCTCTCACCTTTACTGCTTTTAACCCAAAGGAGTGGGAGATCATGGACAAAGAGACACGAGTACCATAATAATGAATGGGTTAAAATATATGGTATATTGTCTTCAGTTTTAAATATGTTGCAGATTGTGAATGTTGCCTGGATTAAATTGCAATGGTTCCTCCTCCCCGCCTAAAGAAAAAGACCAGAACAAAAGACGACTGCAGTTTAGAGCAGTTCTCTTTTTTAGCTGATATTGCTCACCAAGCATGTGTCAATTTATGTTAATTGCATTTTATACCTTCTTCCTTATAGAAAGAGTAAAACAAACCACACACGCTCAAGTTTAAGCAATCTACCATATTTTTCGCTCTATAAGACCCACCTGACCATAAGATACAGCTAGTTTTTAGAGGAGCAAAACAAGAAAACAAATGTACAATGGTACCTCAACTTACGAATTTAATCCATTCCAAGTACATGCTCTTAAGTCAAACTACTCTTAAATTGGGGTACCTATCTAAAAAATTGAAAAAACAAGTTTAAAATTTTAAAAAATGAAAAAATATATTTATAAGTCGAGCAGACCATATCTAAAATTTGTAAGGTGGCAGTTAAATCACCAACAGTTTTCTGCTCTTAAGTCCAATTGCTCTTAAGTTGAGCTGCTCTTAAATCGGGGTACCACTTTATAGCCTAAGGTTTCATAGTGGGGAGGGCAGAGGTTCCACAGAGGAGACCTTCTTGCCAACAAGGTGATTTTTGACTGGGGAATCCTGGCTGCAGAAGGGAAGGGGTGGGGATAGGCTCCCTGGAGGAAAACTCTTTGTAAAAAAGGTGATTGGGACTGGGGAGTCCTGGCTGCAAAAGGGGAAGGCAGAGGCTCCCTGGAGGAGATCTCTTTGCAAACGAGGTGATTGGAACTGTGGAATCTGGGCTGCAGCAGGGGGTGGGAGAGGGTCTGTGCAGGTGACTTCTCTCTAAATGATAATCTGTGATATATATGTAGTGGGAACTACTGTGTTTACTCTATAAGATGCACAGACATTTCCCCATACTTTTTTTGGGGGGGTGTCTTATAGAGAAAAAAATACAGTAATTATTTAGATACTTTATTTTCTTTTCAGGGATTAAAAGCATATCGATAACAATGTGAACATCTTCTCATAATGACCCATTGCATTAAAGGCAAATGTTCCAATAGGAACTTTTAAAAGCCAAGGAAAAAAATCAAATTAGAGTTTAGTTTGTCATGACCATTCTTGGGAGCTTTTGGCTTGTTTTTAGGAAATTTGTTCTAGTTTCAAGAAACAAGTTTCTCAAATATCAGAAATGTACCATGAAAACGAAAACTATTTTAAGCATCCAGCTATGGACAAGGCAACCTACTAATACATGTACATTTAAATGACACTGGCTGGAACCCTCTTACTTAGTGTAGTAAGTCATATTACAAAAGGCCCACTGAAGCATTGTGGACTTGTTGAATTAACATAAGTCCCAGTGATTCAAATGAGCCTACTCTAGCTGCAGTTGACTTTAGTGCAGGCCTGTACAACGTGGCAATCGTGGGTGACCAGTAGCCCGCAGGGCCAGTGGAAGAAGCCCAGCAGGTCCCCGCTAGCCTCCCAATCCACCACCAGTGGTGGTGTGTTCAGGAAAAAAAAACTTTTGGCCTGTCCTCCTGCCTGGACTTTTGGTCTGAAATTGTTCCCTTCCCTTCCCTCCCACTGCCGCGCCCCACCCCTTCACTCGGCTCCTCCTTAGGAGTCTCCGCCTTCCTAATCCGGAGCACTGGCGAAGCAAGAAGCCGTGGCTGGGACCAGCGCCACTTCCTTGAGTTGTTGGCCAGGTGGCACATGCATGTGCATGCTTCTGCAAGTAGACTGTGGGGACATTTGTCAGTTTAAAGTAGACCACGGACTGTTCAAAATTGGACAGCCCTGCTTTAGTGCAATGAACTGAAATTAGAATAGGTCTGTTTGAATCAGTGTAAATCACAGAGGAGGTGATTCACCAAATTCCTATTGATTCAATGGGCATACTCTAGTTTGACTTACTACACTAAGCAATGGCATTTCAGCCAATATTTAATCAAAGTCAATACAGTGGTGGGGTAATGGCTTTTAAAATAAAAGATACAACAATATAGAAAAAAATAAAACAAAGTGCAAGACATATGTGCACCCCTTCACTGAGAAGTCCTGGAGAAGTAATCTTTATTGTCCTCTTCTCTAGATCTGAACTGGTTCTTGTGTTGGAGCTTTTCCTTTACCTCTTCCTAGCACATATTCAATAAATCTACCCATATATCATAAAATATCTTTTTAAAGCTCCCCTTTGAATGCTTTTAATTTCAATAGCAGAGGTTCCTAATCTTGGGTCCCCATATGTTCTTGGACTACAGCTCCCAGAATTCCTGGCCGGCACAGCTAGTGGAGAAGGCTTTTGGAAGTTTTAGTCCAAAGACATCTGGAGACCCAGAGTTGGAAACCATTGTTCTAAAGAGACACAAGCATTTTAGAGGCCCTTAGGTAATGTTGAGGAGTGTGTGGCTCTCTCAGTTTTGCTGGACTACAGTTCTCAGCATTTGTCATCATTAGTTCTGCTGATTAGGGCCAATGGGAGCTATTGTCCAACAAAACATGGAAGAACATATTGCGCTCACTGGATGGAACAAAGATACATGTGTTTCCCTGATTAAGTGGTGGGGAGAATTGGTAGGGAGGATGGGGGATATAATACAGTACTTCAATCTACAATCTTCTACCATCTATTTTAAGCAATGATTGTCCACTGTTTGACACTAAAACTTATGGGGCAGGTTTGTAGAGAAAGGACATGCTTCATTCATTCATTCATTCATTCATTCATTCATTCATTCATTCATTCATTCAAATCAATCAATCAATCAGTCAATTTATACACTGCTCATCTAGCTGGTGGCCACTCTGGATGGTTCACAGCACAGATTAGCAATAAACCAAAGGGTAAAATCATAAAAACTAATTCATCTATAAAAATACACTATGGCAAAGAATTTAAAATACTTGGACTAAAATACTTAAAACAATTGAATTCAAATAATGAGATGGTTTTAGGTTTATGGGCAACAGTGAAGGGAGGAAGGAACCTCCAAAGTGTGTGTGTGTGTTCTAGCATGTGAGATTGTGGATGCACAACATTTCCAGTGGGGTACACTCTGACTTCCTGATTTTGTTTACAGCACACCTCCAATACATTCCTTACCTATGATTCTCCTGTTTCTGATTTATGGATTTTGTTCAAATTGCTCGACTGGTACATTTTAATGTATGTCTAAATTGTACTGGACTGCATATTATCCCTCATTCTGTAAGCCGCCTTGGGCCCTTTTTCCAAGGAGAAAGGCGGGGTAAAATACTCTAAAATAAAATAAAATAAATTTTGTTGCCATTTCCATGTGTTACAGGCTATTGATACACATCAAGAGTTCTTCTAGCCCTGTGTTTGAATAAATGTGTGCATGTTCCCTTCTGCATCAGTAATCTGTAAGAGAAACAGAGATGAAATGTGAAACTGCATGCATGCCAACTCCAAAATTAAGTTTAGAAACTGTCCACGCTATAGGAAATGACAGACAGAATGGAATGCAGGGCAAACCTGATCCAAAGAACAATAACACATTGGAATAGAAGACATCTGCTCATCCCTATTTATAACCTTTAAGTGCAGTTAGTTTAGTTCTTGCCATTACCATGGGAAAAGCAATATAAAAGAGCACAGGGTTCCTTCTGACAGATGAATAAATGGAGATCTAGTTTGTTCAGCCAATTGTGTCTCAAGGCCAATGGTCATGTTATCATGGAAATCTTTTACAATATTATAATTGATCCATGTAGAAGATACAACATTCTCAAACCATTTCATCCACTCATCTAGACAAGGAATCTTCTTCCCTATTCTCCCTCTTTTGGTTAATGGCAGCTGGTATCTTGGATATTCTATATGATCTTTGTGTCACCCCTAAACCTTTCAAGCTGCCTTCTGTTTGGAGGCTATTACATCGGAATCGGCCCATATACCAGTTCTTATAGGTATTCCGGAGTGCCATTTCAATACAAACTCCTCTTTGCAGAAGAAAGACCCAGTCAGACCAAGTTAATGTTCTCTTATGAAATTGTGGCCGACTACCTGTAGGGGATGAATAAACATAGGTACAGGACAACGATAGGGAAACCAAAGTCAACACAGTCTGTGGTGCCAGCTAATGCTGGATTTGTTTCCTTCCTCGTCTCTTGCAGCAATGGTGCATGGACATTTAACAGTATTCATGTTGGTGCAGTAGGATTCCACAATGTTATACTCAATTTTCTGGTGGTGGTGGGTATATCAACTTTATCCTGCTAGCCAAAAGACAAACAGGAAGGGAAGAAATACCCCATTTGCCCTAAAAGAGCAACCTCCGCATCCACTAAAGAGTGTCTACGATTCCCCTGGACTGCAAGGAGATCAAACTGATCCATCCTGAAAGAAATCAACACTGAATGTTCACTGGAAGGACAGAGTTTTGAAGTTGAGGCCACCTCATGAGGAGAGACGACTCCTTGGAAAAGTCCCTGATGTTGGGAAAGATATAAGGAAAAAGGAAAAGGGGACAGAAGAGAATGAGATGGTTGAATGGCATCATTGATGCAACCAACATGGATTTGACCAATCTCCAGGAGGCAGTGGAAGACAGGAGGGCCTGGCGTACTTTGGTCCATGGGGTTATGATGAGTCAGACACAACTGAATGAATAAACAACAACAACAACAAGGATTGCAAGCTAATACTCTGAATGTAGCTCCAAAGAAAAACATGTCAGGAGATTCCCAAGGTATTTATCCCCAGTGGTGAGGAGGACGTTTGATTAATGTGCATTATGTGCATGGCATACACCACTACAACACAGTTCAGCCGTGGCCATGCCAATGAAATGTTTTTGAGTTCTCTCCCTTTGATTTTGCAATTTAAATTTATGGTCACATGCTGTGTGGCCATTAGCAAATCATTTACCCAGCAAGCGTGCTAACTGCAGATCATGTCTCACTCAGCCAGAAAGTTCAAATTGTTGTTGTGGATTATGCTTTTTTAAAAATGTTGCATTACCGTGTACCTGAATGATCTTATTGCAACGTTTTGAACTACTGCCACTGCGCATGTCCTTTAAAAATGTTTTTACTTTAAAAAAATTCCTGCAGCATTTGTGTCGATGTGAGGGTTAACCTCGGTCAAACAGTCCCAACAAGAAGCTGCAGGTGCTTATTGGATCAGAAGGAAATGGCACGGTAACCCCAAAATACATTGGGGTGCACATCTTGGGATATATGCCACATGACATCAAAGCATGAAAGGAACTGAATAAGAACTGTAGGGGGACATTTTTGTTAGTGCGCTCACTGCCTATGGCAAGTTAATGTGCTAAGTTAACAAATAAATTGAGTAGGGGGCAAGCACCCTCTTGCCCTCCGAGATAAGGATGACATATTGCATTGACACCCCAAAGACAGGGGTATATTTACATAATTTCTATGGCCTAAAAAAGATTGGGCACTGTAACAATTTTCACCAGGGAGACATTGCTTCCCACTAATTTTCACAACAGTGGGTAACATGTTCCCCAATTAAACACAGACACCTCTTTGGCACTTAAACTTTAAACCTAGCCACATTCTTTTGTGCTGCCATGATATGTGTAAGCCGAAAAGCACAACCTCTCCACAAACATCTACCAATTATTCGAAGCTGCCCCTTTTAAGGAAAGCAGTATGCTACTTAAATACCACCCCATAGCACTTAAAAACCTCTCTGGATGGCTTTTAATTTAATTATGCAGGCTACATATTGCCTCCTAGCAAGCTATTTTTAGTGCCCAAGCCATAGCCTCCTCGCCCTTAGCTAGTATCTACAGTGGTACCTCTACTTAAGAGCATCCCTACTTATGAGCAATTCGACGTAAGAGTGGAAAACTATTGGCGTTTTAACTGCTGCCTTACAAATATTAGATGTGGTCTGCTGTACTTAAAAATGGCTTTTTAAAAATTTTATTTATTTATTTATTTGATTTTTTTATACGCTACCTCTACTTAAGAGTTGTTCAACTTAAGAGCATGCATTCAGAACAGATTAAATTCGTAAGCAGAGGTACCACTGTATCTGTATTCAAATGCAGAGCAAAAGGGTTTCTCTTTTTTATACCCTTTGACATTCAGAGCTGGGAGGGTCCCTGTGGATTGCTGAGTCCAGCCCCTCTCAAAAAGGCACACTGGGGAATTGAACTCCCAACCTTTGCCTCCACAGCCAGAGACCTAAGTCACTGAGCCACCCCACTTTTTAGCTCTGTTCTCTCTGGAAGGAAGTGGCTTTGTGTGATGTGGGTGTGATGCTTTCTTATTGTAGCCTGCTTAATATTTTCTAAGTTGTTCAAAAATTAAATTACAAGGAGAGATTCATTCCGAATAAACAAAAAGACTTTATTCGGGAAACTCTTTTTCCTAATGCTAGGAAGGGAAAAGTGGTTTCTAGGGCATATAAGACAAAGAGAAAAAGAATGGCAGAACACAGTGAATGCATTACATATATTATTTTGTATTCAAAATTTAAAACAACTGCTTTCACAGACTCTAGTCTCCACACAACATGCTTTAAGTAGGATTCCTCTCTCTGACTAATTTATACCAGATTCTTTAATAGACCCTTCCTCATAAAATGGTCTGGCCCTCTCATCTGGCCCACTGACAAAACATTCTAATTACACCAATCAGCTAACAGTTAGCTCTGCACTCAATGTTTCTAACATCCATCTGCCGATCATAGTACTGTGTCAACCACAACAAGCCATGGTTTAGAAAGCCCAAGTTTAAATAAGTCGGAGCATAGATACCAACTTGAACTCATGGGCTCAAGTTGTGTGCTGTGTGTTATTAACCGACCTTGCTCTTTTAACAGAGGTGGCTGTGCATATTAAAACAGTCCATACCAACATCTGGCTTGTTGCCATTTGCAAACATCTTCAGTCTGTTGAGTCGAGGCAATGTCTTGTGTTTTTGCTGTGTCCAGAACAGTGGGAAAAATGGCTCCCTTGACACATCCTGTCACACCATTAAAGAACTACAAACAAATGGAAAGAGGGATCCTGGAGTGCAAATACCACATCACTCTTTAAGGTCGCTGTGTCCATCAACTCACAATATTTCCCCAGAGTGTCTGGAAACAGTGATCGATGTTCTGGCAATAACCATTTAGGCTGTAGTAGTAATATATTGTACTTGTGATTTCTATGGGAGATAGTTTGGAATCTACATTTTTTTCAAAACACAGAAGAAACAACATTAACTTGCATGATTAACTGGGAATGTATTCTAGGTCTTAGTAGACAAAAGCTAAACTTTAGTCAACGGTGTGAGGTGGAAGCAAAGTCATTCCTAAGCTGCACTGATAGAAGTATAGTGTCCAGGTCAAGAAAAGTAACAGCATGGCTCAGTTCCACTTTGGTCAGATCTCACCTAGTATACTGTGTCTAGTGCTGGGCAGCGAAGATTTAGGAAGGATATTAAAAAGAAGAAACACGTTTAGAGGAGGATGCCAAGATGGTGAAAGATCTGAAGACCAAGCCAATGAGGAAAGCATGTGAGAATTCAGGGGTATTTAGCCTGGACAAGAGATGACTGAGAGACAATAAGATAGCTATCTTCAACTGATGTTAGTTGATTCCAGACGCTGACCTGTGGAGTCCTCTAGGGTTCTGTTCTGCCTCCTATGTTATTTACCATCTATATGAAACCACTGGGGGAGATTATAAAGCACTTTTGGGGGTAGGTGCCACCAGTATGCCGATGATACCCCGCTCTACCTCTTATCACCTCCAGATTGCAAGGGAGCTACTATCTCAACTTTACATGAGTCTTTAGCTGCAGTAATGAACTGGATGAGGATAAACAAAATGAAACTAAATCCAGACAAGACAGAGGTGCTTCTGGTCACTCGAAAGGGAGAACAAGGGATTGGGATGCAACCTGTACTAGATGTGGTCACCTTCCAATTGAAAAAAGAGATGCACAGCTTAGGGGTGCTTTTGGACTCATCCTTGAGCCTGGATGCCCATTTCATGGCTGTGGCCAGGAGCGCATTTGCACAATTAAAGCTAGTATGCAAGTTAAGCCCCGTTCTTGAGAAACCAGCTCTGGCCACGGTGTCACATGCCCTAGGGATGTCCTGGCTATACTACTGTAATGCACTCTATGTGGGACTACTGATGAAAAGTCTCAGGAAACTTCAACAGGTCCAAAAGGCAGCAGCGAGATTGCTGATAGTGCTGGGGTACAGAGATCACATTATACCCTTATTAAAGCAGCTCCACTGGCTACCAATCAGCTATCAGGAACAATTCAAAGTGCAGACCTTAACCTACAAAGTATTGTATGACCTGGGTCCTAGCTACCTCAAAGATTGAATCTCACAATATGAACTAACTCGGGTGTTAAGGTCATTAGGAGAGGCCTTTCTCTCCATCCTGCCACCCTCAAAGGTACGTCTCATGGGAACACTTGAAAGGGCCTTCTCATCTGCTGCACCCAGACTCTGGAACTCCCTCCCACTAGAGGAAAAGAAAAGGTGCCTCAGGAGAAAGCCCAAAAGAAATTGGCTACCCCAGTTATATAAGTGCTGACTCAACAAACTGCCACTTATTCAATGGGTCTAATCTAGATGTGACTTGTTATTTGTTATCAGCTGATATATAGTATGACTGACTTTAGTAGTTGTCCCATAGAACTAGCAATTTAAAGATATCAAATCTGATAATGCATATAAGGAATATACACTTACTTTTCATAGATTACTTTTTAATAGAGGGAGGGAACATTTCCATCATGGTGGACAGATTACATACAGTCTGGAAAATATACATATCTCAAATACTCATGAAGTAAAAGCAAAGTAAGCAAGAATAAGCTGTCTGGTATTGTCATTTTTTTAAAAATGGCACCACAATAATATGGAAAAGGAATAAAATACTTAATTCAATCAGTATCATGCTTCCTGAAGGGAACAGAAAAGGAAATGTTTCATAGCTGCTGTTCTGACTGTCTGTGTAACTAATATATAATTTTAAGAGCTACTTTTGAATCTGTGAAATTACAGCAAATCTAGACTTCTCCCTTTAACAATCTGAGGTCAGGGGCCAGACTGCCATGTAGTTCAAAATCTGTGTGTTACTCTTACATTCTAGAGGCTGAATTAGAGATGCTGTGTTTCAGGGCAATTAGACCACTTTGATACCTTCAGTGTTGAATTCATGGGGTTCCTGGTGACCAGGGGCAGTATTTATTAATTTATTACATAGTATTTATTTATTGGGAGAAATCTCTCTAGAACTAAAGCCATGCTGTACAAACCTGTGCAATTCAAGGGAGAAAAGTAATTTATGCAAAACAGTATCATATGTATTGGCTTTGGAAAATTCTATAGCTGGGGGAGAAAAACAAGTTTGTGTGGACATTGCACAATACAATGCTGGAGTATGTGATATTAGACCATGTTAAAAAACCCAAATAGTCTGCTAGCTTCCATGGATCAAAGTTCACTTGTTGACAGAGACAGGGAAATTAAGGTTCCAGAGTTCATGACAGATGGCATGCCAGTCTGGTTTCTTAGAGCTTCACTGGGGCTGGGGAAAATGATGAGGTAAAGCTGGGATTTTGCAAGAATCCTGTTCTTCCTCAAATAACTAAATCACCCAGGGATCCAACAAAAACAGCAGTTAAAAAAATGAACAAACATCCTCCTGGTTATCAAAAGGCAACCTACTCCTTTGGTGTTGCCACTTGATGATGACTCTGCTGCTGAACAGCCTTCTACTTGAAGCAAAGTTCTTTTCAGCTCCTTGGTAGCTGATGAAATTAATCAAAATTGAGAGGACACCCAAACTTTCTTGGTGCTAAAATCAAGTTGCTCAAAGGATGAGCTTATAATTAGCAACTGGTGGCATGTAGTCGAGATGGGCACATCTAGTTTTTCATCTAGTTCCCTTCTGTTTCGTATTGTGTCATTTTTCGTTTGTGTACTCTGTGTGTGTGGTGCTTGTGTCAGCTTCCCGCTCCGATCGGAGTGGGAAAAGGCAGGATTTATAAACTTTTTTTTCACCACCCCATGTGCCAATCAGCTGTAGTGTGGGCTTGGGTGGTGGTGGTTTAAAAATCCTGCCTTTCCCCCTGCCCCATCGGGCATGGAAAACTGGGGGAATTTTTATGATGATGATGATGATGATTATTTTACTGAGCCCCAAGTGCCAATCAGCTGTAGCATGGGCTTGGGGCTGGCAAAAAAAGTTTTAAAATTGCTCCTTTTCTCCCACCCAATATTTAAAAAAATTTTTTTGCCAGCCCCAAGCCCATGCTACAGCTGATTGGCACTTGGGGCTTTATTTATTTTTTGGCTGAGCCCCAAATGCTGTAGAGCAGGCTTGGGGCTCGCAAAAAAAAGTTTAAATAGTCCTCCTTTCCCCCCACCTCATTGGGTGGGAGGGATGATTTTTTTATTTTTTATTTTCTTATTTCTATTTTTGTTGAGACCCAAGCTGGCTACAGCTGATCGGTGCTTGGGGCTTAGAAAAAAAAAATCACTCCTTTCCTCTATCCAATGGGGTGGGGGGGGGAAGGAGCAATTTTTAAACTTTTTTTTTGCCAGCTCCAAGCCTGCTCTAGAGTGCATGGGGAACAGCAAAAAAAAAAAAAGGTTTAAAAATGCGATGGGGTGGGGAAGAGCCATTTTAAAAATTTATTATTATTATTATTATTATTATTATTATTATTATTATTATTATTATTATTATTATTATTATTATTATTATTATTATTATTATTATTATTATTATTTTGCTGAGCCCCAAGTGCTGTAGTGTGGGCTTGGGGCTGGCAAAAAAAGTTTAAAAATCATTCCTCCACCACCTGATGGGATAGGGGGAAAGGAGCAATTTTTAAACTTTTTACTTTATTTTATAAAACAGGAAATAATCATGCGCTTGAGGAAGCTCCTTGGGGGGGGAGCTTCCTCAAGTGCTTCCCTTAATTATTTCCTAGGGACACCCCCTTTGGAGCTTAATAACTCAGCCCCCTGACTCCCAAACCTTTCCAATTTTCAGGGGCTTAACCTAGAATCGCTCCCTTGCCATGTTGGTCCTTTAGAAACCAGGGGAGCATTTCATTTAATTTAGTTTTGTTTTGTAATGAGACTACTTTAAAAATTCATTACAAACAAAGCAAAACAAAACTACTACAGAAAGGAAATGAAACACTATTTTCCCATTTCGTGCCCATCTCTAAGGGTAAGGCTTCCCAGACGAGAGCTTTCAGAGCTAGTGAAGGACTTGGCATGAAATGTGACTTCCTGATGTCCAATCACAAATAAAGCTAGCACATTTGCAGAACACAGAGGCCATAAAAGTTTGTGCTAGAACTTCATGCAATGCAATTTGTGAATGTGGAGATGAGCATCTCAAGTTATTTAACCCAAAGAATCTGAGAAGCAAACCACCGACAGAAGAATGATAAAGCACATTTATTGTCTGCTTTTCTCTTCCTGCCCCTACCAAGATGGGAGTTGTCTGCATCAGTTGTTTTAAAGAATTTTAGTGAATCGTCAAATAACTCAAATAGTCACATAACTAGAATTACAAAATAATATTTTCCATGCAGGGCTTGCTGTGGATTCTACTATTACAAATGAAAACACAAAATACTGCCATGTCTTTCTGCAATTGCTTCCATAAGGCTCTGATTGCCAATTGTAGACAAAGAAATCATTCTTATCAGCCCAGCTTGAGAAAACATCATACTTACCCACCTGGAACTATAACGTTATAACCAAGACCAGTAGCTATGTTTCACAGATATGAAAGTATATATGACTACTTGGGATTAAGGAGTTTAGGAGCACTTGATACAAGTACTGTATGTGTTTTCAGTTCTGCCGAGTCCCGTCTCATTATTGGACATGTTTGGACAACGTGAACCTGCATGAACTCTAGACTAATTATTTTAGCAGGTATTTGTTGAAGTGAATCCTTCTTTACTACACTTCTCTCCTTAGGGATCTAACTACACTTCTAAGTATGCTCTGCACTGTTTTTTCTTCTCTAAAAAGCTAGTTCGAATCCAAGTAATTGTTCTAAAGGGAGAAGTATGTTTTGACTCCAACCCTATTTCCCCCAAGAGGCTGCAGCCTATAATAAAATACATAGTCACTATTCTTTTTTTCACTGATGAGGCCCTGCTTTCTTTGTAGATCCAGCTTCTGTAAGCTGTGTGTTTGCTTGTCCCTTCTGTGAACCACCGGCATGAAGGAAATCTATCAGCCAAGTATTATGATTTAGCAGAGCTTTGTAAAAGGTTGGATTTGGGAACGCAAGGCAAACGTTTTGGAGCTGTATTCCAAAAAGGACCTTTTCTAAGCTTTCATGGTCAGCCAAGTACTTGATACCACCACCAGGAGCCATTTTTAAAAACTGCAGGCATGTGAATGATGGAAGAACAGGAGGAAATGAATACTGAGTTTTCATGGCAGGCTGCAATCCATTGTGGTTAATCTGTTTTTTCCCCCTTGATGGCTCAGAAGTCATACTAGACTGTACAATATCTTTAACAATGACACCCTCTTTTATCTTTATCTTTATAGTCTACATTTTTACTTAAATTCTTCATGGTCAAGGATTTCTTTTTCCGATATCTGAACGGGAAGAAAGGCTGCCAACATATAACTGAAATTGTTAAAAAGAGATTCTTTGATATGAAGACACCGTAAAAGCAAGGCAATATTTTTTTTATTGTGGTGATATACTGCACATGCTTAGGAAGAGAGAACATTGAGTTCTGCTTCCTTTGATGCTATTACAAAGGCTAAGGGAGGATGGGTTGGACTATCTCAACAAGAGAGATGGCCCACACAAGGTCTTAAAAGCTCTATACTTGCTTTTACTTGTAGCTCACTAGAGCATGATTTTTATGGGGCGTTCTAATTAGCTTTAAAAAATCCAACAACTTAAAAGCTCTCATGAAACTTCCATTCCAATGTGATTAGGTGGAACCACTTTTGGCCTTCTCCTTGGGATACACAGTTTACAGGACTGGGCAATCTAAGGTTCTCCAAATGTAGTTAAACATGATAGGGCTAGCTAAGTTTGTCAACATCTGGGAAGCCATAGATTCTTTAGTCTGATTCAGTATAACTGCAATACTAAAACCAGTTACATAAAAGCTGAGCTTCCAAGGTGCAGGGTTGCATCTCAGGCTGTTTTCATATCATTAAGGGCCCAGATAATAGAGTTTCTTGGACTTTATTGGACTCGTGTTTCTTGATCCAGTGGTGAAATTTAATAAACAAAATTCTGCTTTGGACATTGCATTTTAGGGGGTATAAAGTGCCAGTCTCCTTTTTAAAAAGGCTTTTGTATGAATTAACCACATGTCTTTAAAATGTGCAGGCTGAAGACATAAATGAGAAATTCAACCTTGGCATTCTGCACCTATTTCGAGGCTTAACCATTGTATGCTACATGGTTAAGTGTGACATTTGATCCAGAATTTGCATCCTGGCCTTTAAACACTTACTGGAACTCTACACAAGTCCCTCCAACCAATCTGGAGGCCAAGGAAGGGCTTGGAATGTATTCAGTGTTTGTGACTTGTGCCCCATCTGGGTTGAACGATAACTTTAGTTATCTTGCTTTTCTGTACTACTGGAGAACAAGGCAGTTGACAAATATATTTAAGATTCACACCTAATTACAAACATATCAATTACAATTTAAAGCTATATATTATAACTCCTTTATCTAGGGTGATCACTGTCCAGAGCTTCAGTTAATCTGTAGTTGAGCACAATCCTCTATACAATTTACGAGGGGACAGGTCTATAGCCTTTGTCCTGCCACCTTGAAGGTTTTGCTACCATGCTCAGTTTCAGGGTTTAGTGGCAGATCAGAGAACAGAACCACTGCAGATACAGGAGTCATTTTAGACTCCCCAAACAGGTAGGTTTCCAGTTGCCAGCACAATGAAAAGGAAGGAATGGTCCAGCTCCAACTCCTGAGGAAAATAGTCCCCTAATCTAGGAGCAGCCACAGGAAAAAAAAACTTGTCTCGGTTTCTCACCAGATATGTGTCTGACAGTGGCAGGTCCAAGAGAAAGCACTCCCTTGAGGATATTATCAACCATCAAGATTTGTACAGGGGGATACGGTCTTTCAGATAGACTGAACCGGAACCTTAATACACTTTGAATACGGCCTGGTTGTATGTTTAGCCTGCATAAATAAATTGTAAACCATCCAGAGAGTGTTTTAAGAACTACAGGGTGGTATATAAACAGAACACTTTCTTTTTTTGCTTTGGTTATGAACTGACAGCCAATGAGTAAGGTGTGTGTGTGTGTGTGTGTGTGTGTGTGTGTGTGTGTGTGTGTGTGTGTGTGTGAGAGAGAGAGAGAGAGAGAGAGAGAGAGAGAGAGAGAGAGAGGTAATGAGAGAGAGAGAGAGAGAGAGAGAGAGAGAGAGAGAGAGAGAGGGGAGGGAGAGAGAAAGGGAGAAAGGGAGAAAGGGAGAAAGGGAGAAAGGGAGAGAGGGAGATGGTCCCAGTAACCAGCCTCAGTCAAATGTTTGGCTGCTAGTTTGGTTTTTGGTTTGGTTTGTACAACCTGTTTCATGCTGAAATAACTTTTTTCCACTCAGCACTTTATTTGTTTCTGCAAAATGGATGCCTGCCTGTTGATCACCCTGGTTATCTGGGAGGTGAGCAGCACCTGGGCTCCTTGAAGCATGTATTGCTACACCACCTCTGCTGCCATGCTACAGCTATTATCATCATTTGTTACAGTGGTGGCAGCAGTAGTGCAGCCTTCAAGCAGCCTGGTGCTGCCTTCTGCAAAGGTGCCCCCACCCTCCAGCTGATTGTTGGCAGCAGCTCATGGCATTAGGTGGTGGCACAACATGATAAAGCAAGTCCCCATGGGCATGAACCAAAAACTGAACCATTCAGTTTTCTGTTAATTCGCTATCATGAACCACCATTTTTCAGGTTCATGCCCATCTCTAGATGTAACCAAGGTGTGTGTCACCATAGCCAAGTAAGTCCTTTCAAGGAATGGGTGCATCTAGACATCAAGTGTCAAGTGCTAGCCATCAAGGCTACAAGAGGTATGTATCCAGAAATACACCTAAGTTATGCACCTGGGTTTTCAGGAGGAGTGTAACCTCATTCTAGTGCATGGTTTGTTCATCATCATCCAGTCCATTGCCAACCTTAGGAAGAAGTTTAGGGAAAAGACAACTTCCTTGGAATTAGATGGAAATGAGAAATTGAGTTGAGTGTGATCAATATCCTGGTGACAATGAACCCCAAAACATCAGACATCTCCCAGTAGCTTCAATAGCTGTTGAAACAGTGTAAAGGACAAAGTCAACCCCTGAAGGATCCCATAGGTCAATAGCTAAGCCTAAAGTATTGAAGAGGTGTCCACCATGTTACCTTCTGGGTTTTCTCCTCCAGGGAGGACTGGAGCCACTGCAGCACCATGCCTCCAAGGCCCATCCCAGACAGATATCTCAGAAGGGTATCACTGTTAATGGGACGGAAAGATGATGAGAGCTCCACCAGAACCATGAGGGACATGGTCCCCAGTCTAGTTCCCAGCACTGATAGTCCATCAAGATGACCAAACAAGTGTGTGGTGTATAAGCAGGTCTAAAGGCCATTTCAAATGGATCTAGATGATCCATCACATCCAGGTACTCCTAGAGTTTAAAAAAACCTGTCATTTGCTCCAAACTTTGCCCAAAAATACAATATTGAAGACTGGCTGGTAATTGTCTGATATTAGGGGACCCAGGAAGGTGTTTTTAAAAATTTGGAGCATTCTGCTCCAAAGACAGCTAATTTGTAAGAGCAGGATCTCTCGTCCTAGTTCTGCTGATATTGGTTGTGTTTAAATGAGCTGTGTGCAGGTCATGTATGGAAGGGCGCGCGCGCGCACACACACACACACACACACACCAGCCTACCAAAACAGTTAAACGCAAACACTTCAGACATTGGTTTAGGTTCTTTGAAACATTCTTTGGTTACTGTGTCATGGTTTAAAGTGATAATTTATATTTACCACATTAATATTTATAAAGCAATGTAGTGCATCCCACAAAAATGTGTGATCTAAATTTGATTATTCAATTTCAATACTTGCCTCCAAGAATTTTAAACAGTCCAAGCTGTGGTCTTGCCAGAAAACAAGCAAAGAGAGATGTCAAAACCCCACAAAATATAATAATTTAGAATGGTTTGGAACAGCAGTATGTTATAGATGTATTAAAACCGATAAGCAATCATTATTGCTTCACCAGTAGAATTGATTCAAAATATAATTCTTTTCCAAGAGCATTTTTCTCACATATTCCCATTATAGTATTGGCAAAATCTTATACTTTCAAGAGCAATTCTTGCATATGTAGGATTGCATTCTGATTATGTTCAGCATACCACTGAAAATTGGAAGCACCAGCCTGCAAAACATGCCAAATCAGCATATGATTGTAATATTAGAACAATGTTTCCCTTTTGACAAATCCAATGGTTTATGGTGGTCTGATACAACCTTGAGAGATCTGGATGAGAGCAAATGTTGACCTTGTAAAGTCTCCTTGAAAGTATGTGTGGTTTGTGGTAAGACATTTTTATGGCACATGCTGTTGAATCTTACAAGTGCTCCTCTGTCTAAGAGGACTGTGATAAGACAGCACAATACAATACCTACTATGTGTGTAATATGTACTGGGCAAAGACATGTGATTGTATCAAACAGCCACCATGTACACACACAAACTCTATTCCCCTCAACCCAAACTCTTTCCAGTATATGGACACTTTCACTCAGTGATGCCTTTTTGCCAGTTTGTGTGAAAGCCAAGTGTTACTGTGCAAGGACGGGGGATCTTCACTTTTCCCAGCTTAGTGGGTAAGCTGATAAAAGAATTATCCAAGCCTGCCACTGTAGAGTAAGTAGCATCACCTAGCATGGACAAGGACACCAATGGCCTATACCTATATCCACCCAGAAGCTGTATTTCTAGACAGTATTGAAGTGATGCTGGTAGTCATGGTGATGTGGTAGTGGCTGCGGCCATGCAGCAGGCCAGTCTCCCCAGTCATTAGGTAGAGTGTGGTAGCTGCTCCAGGCAGCAGGTTTTGTAGACCATGAAAGTGTGAAAAGGGTGGTTTTTTAAAGGATGTAGTCACATATGCCAAAAGAACCCCAGTTATATCAATTCTGCTGTTATTTAAATTATTTTATAAATTTTCATTCACAAGACATATGGGTTACATTGATTCACTTGACAAGCTACCACCACCACCACCACTAACACTACCACCACTACCACACAAACACACACCCAGGCAGCATGACCTTTTAAAACTATCAGATTCTAGTATTGCTTCAATCCTGTATTGTTTTTGTGCACAGCAGCAGTGGCGAAACTAGGGGGTGGTGAAGAGGTGCCTTTGCCCCCAGGCGCAGTGATCTGGGTCACCTATAGGTGGAGGAAGAGGATGATGAAAGGAAATTGAGAGGGAGGAAGAGGAGGTAAAAGACTCATTGGTGTTATGTCCCTCTGAATGGCTCACCTCCTTCCAGTGCCTGAGACCATAAAGATGGGAGGAGGGAGGGGCCCTCTTCTAATTTCCGGTTCCAGCCAGAGGGGCGCTGAGAGGACATGTTCACAAAAGCTTATTGTGAGATAGCTGAAGGCAGTTGTGAGAGTGGTCAGCCTCCTGAGGCAGCAACACAATTAGAGAGAGATGCAACACCTGTCTCGAGGGAGGAGGGAGCTCTGGCGGGCCTAGAGATAAGGGGGGGACAGCATCTGGGAGGAGGAAGAGATGGAGACGGATATTTGGCACGACACCGTGGAAAGCTTGGAAGAGAAATCCTGGCACTAAGGGGTGAGCACTGAAAGCTGGGGCTAAGGAGTTTACAAGATAAAGCCTCTTCTGGGCAGCCAAGGAGCAGAGAGACAGAAGTCAGTTCATGGGCTCAACCCCTCCCGGAGGCAGCCCAGCATTTGGAGACCAAAGATAAAGGGAAAAGCCGAAGGCCAGCCTTATTAAGACTGTGTTGTTTCACCAGCAAGGACATTCTCGAGTTTCTGGAGTGAGAGAGTGAGGTAACTCCCTACTCTTTTGGAATTGCATGAGCACGGAGTAAGGTCTATAGGGAAGACTGAGGTGAGAGACTAGGTTTATGGGCTGTAGCCTGGGACTTTGGGAGAACCACAGAGACTTTAGGCTGTGGGGATAAAGACACCCTAGCCAGGCGCTACCACCAGCTAGGCAGACTTTTGGCCGGGCCAGCTCTAGAGAAGAACAAGCCTTCTCAAATCCCAGAGGGGGCAGAGCACTGCTGACCTGTGCTGGTGTTTTCATCTGTTCTGAACTCCAGTGGACCTTATAAAAGAATATCTTGCAACACTTTTGAATGCCTCATTATGGAGGGGGCGGTGGGTGTTGCTCACACTTATACAGTAACCCCCGCCCATCACGGGGGTTAGGGACCCACCTGACCCGCAATGCTTGAAAATCTGCAATATGCGGAAGTGGGTTGGGTGAGGCCTGGGGGGCAGCACAGGGCGATGCGATCGCTCCCGCCACACTCCAGCTCTGAGGCTTCTCGGAGGGGCACAGGGGGGAGGCAAGGGCAATGCAATTTCCCCCCCGCTGCCCCCACACGGCCCCAATGCGCAGGTACTGTGATCCCATGATATACTGGGACCACAGTACCTGAACCACAAAATGGCGGGGGGTGACTGTATTAAAAATATGTAAAAGTCTTTAAGATGCCACATCTTTTTGTGTTTTTTTTTTGTTTCTTTGATTTTTGGCTGGAATTCATGCATAGACTAACAGCTCTTCCAAATAGGAAACTAATCTCTCTACATCTTTCCTAGCTCTGGATTCTCTCCCTATGGCTGCCCCAACCAAGGGGTCCTTCAATTAAGAGGGGGGAGAGACTAATTAAGCCCCAATGAGGGCTCCCCCTCCCACCAAGGTCTCCATCTGTGATCTCTTGCCCCCTTCCTTCCTGGGCCTCTGGAAGCAGGGGAAGATAGAGCTAGAAAGGTGGTAGAGCTCCTCCCTCTGGCACTTTCCAAAGAGAAGCTGTGGTTGCCCAAAGAGGATCAAAGGGGAGGAATCTGCCTCAATAATCCTCCAATCTTTCCCCCTTTGGCTTCTGCCCCTAAATCCCCGCCTGCCATATGCCACTCTCTCTTAGATTAGAAGGAGACAGTCTTGTCCCCGCCCCCCACATACACCTGGTTTTATGGTAAGCAGGGAAGGACTTCCCTTCCAACTTTATGAGGGTGGATCAGGTGGGAGCCATCTGCTGCCTTAGAAAACATCTGATGTTTTCTATTCCAGATGCTTCATGAAGGAACTAGAACTATGTAAGTATTCAAAAGGGCCGGAACATGGGAGAATCTATGGACTTCCAGAATTCCTAGGATTAAAAACATTTGCCAAACAAGTAATTAACTTGCAGGTTAAGGAAGGAAATGGGGAAAAGGGCTTAAGTAGAGACAGGCCTATTTCCTACTTGGGATTGTTTGATTTGGTTTTTTAAATGTGCTTGTCACTGTATTTTGCAAGTCCTTTAAAACCTGCTTCCTCCTCCCCATGCTGTTCAAATACTGTGCAGCACATTTTGGCCTTTATAATTTATTTGAAATTGAGGCAGACATTGGTGGTGGAGTTTCCATGTGCCCTGTCTGCCTTCTTGGGCCAAATGGTTTTCTGAGGAGGGTTTTGGTCCTAAAGCAAGAGTAGAGTTAGTTAGGGATAGAAGCCCCAAAAGGTCTGGAGTAAGAAGGACCACAGAGGCCCTCTAGATGTGTTGGAGTTTGACTCCTACCACTGCTGCCATTGTTGAATGGAGATAATGGAAGCTGTAATCCACACTCTTCTGGAGGAGGGTAGAAGGAAAGGGGGGGAGGAAGAAAAATAGAAAGTGGAGAAAGGAATTAGAAAGTGGTAATGAGTGAAAGAAGGAAGGGCCACAAGCAACATATCCCACTAGACAGGGCATTACCGGTAATTCACAGTTGGAAGTGACAAGAAAATACCAATATATCACTTCCATTTTTTTTTTAAAAAGTAATTTTTAGGACCCAGAAACAGGACAAAAAATGAATCAATTTATATGAAATAGCATGTGTAGCCTACAGAACTGTACCAATAGGAAGAAATGTACAACTGAAATTGTAGCCATGTGAATAGGTCCAGCAGTATATGTAATACCTGACTACACAGACAAATGGATCAATATTAAAAAAGAAAAAAATATTCAAATGCCCTGTGTTATTAGGCCCTAATTATTCTTACTCTGTTTTCACAATGGGGAGGGGGAGCATGTTTAGAGGTTTCTTCTTCAGAAGCCAAAATAACTTGGCTGGCTTTATGTATGTTGACTAGGATGGGTGAGGGACAATATTTATTTATTTCAATTAATGAATTTAAATGACCCTGGAGGAGAGTTGGACATTTAACTAAAAATGTAGAGTATACTGGAGTAGTTTTGTTATAGCTCAGAAATCTTCCTTTTTTGGACTGAAACTCCCAGAATCCCTCAGCCAAGATGGGAGATTCCAGATTGCAGTTCAAGAGAGTAAGATTTCTGACCACTCAGTTTTCTAGAAAAACACTCTTCCTAAAAAAGAGAACATAAACATCCCCTAACTCTAAATACAAACAGAATTAGACTACATAAGTGACCCTATATTCAGATTAATCATAATCTGTGAGGCTTTATGTCACTGGTCTACATATGGGAGTCTTCAACTTGATTTTTTTAGCACTGATCTGAATAACACATTAATATTTACAGTTGAATATTAAGGACTGAGTGTATTGAGTAATTGTATTCTGCCCCCTGGTGTTACTCACAAAAAATAAAGGAAGATAAGAATGTACTGTACTTACAAGGCTTTCTCTTTTTATCTAATTTAGAGATAGAGATGGAGTGACATCTTCAGCAAAGCAATAAGACTGCAACACACTTACAAACAGTAGTATCTGACATTGAAATGCATTCTCATTGCCCTGAAGGTTTGTGTTTGTGTGTGTGTGTGTGTGTGTTTTGTTGCTACAGTCGTGACTAACTATTTGTGACTCCATGCCCATGGAGTCACGTGACTCCATGCCCATGGAGTTGCCTCCCTCGGGACTTGGCCGGACTCTGCTTGTCACTGCCTGCCGGCCATCCAGTGCCGGAGGGGAAGACTGACATCATAGTCCTGTTACCATGGCGTTTTTACATCCATGAAGAGGAATGAGCTGGTCCCGCTGTCTCTGGTTGTTGGGAGACTCTGACAGCCTTCGTAGGCTGTGGACTACTCTCCGCTAATGGCCACAGTTGGCGGCTATGACCCTCCCTCTCCTCCCCCCCTCTGCCCCCCTTCCCTTCCTCCCTGTTTCCATCAGTGGCCTTTCAAGAGCTCTTCATTCTTTTGTTTTATTGTTTTGCCTATTTTGTATTTTGTATTGTTACTTTTATATTGTGTTTGCCGTTGTACTTCTTATTTTTGTATTTTATTTGTGTTTGTATTATTTATTATTCTGGTTTGGGCCCCTGACCACTGGAGAACCTATGGAGCCTGCTGGGTGCCCTATTAAGGTGGTCTCAGGCCGCGGGAGACACGCTGTGGGCCGGCGGGTCGATCGGATAAGGAGAACTCGGGATAGGCATCTATTTTGCCTGTCCCCCGTTCTGACCCGTCAGATAACCACCAAATGGCTGGGATCCAATCCATCTGTCCCCCCGACCTGTCCTGTGTGCTTATTAATGCCAGGTCGGTACATAATAAGACCCCACTCATCCACGACTTGATCGTGGACGAGCGTGCCGACCTGGCTTTTATCACAGAGACCTGGGTGGGCGAGGGGGGTGGGGCTTCCCTCGCCCTCCTCTGCCCCCAGGGTTACCGTGTACAGCAGCTGGGCAGGTCGGAGGGGCGGGGGGGGGCTATGGTCTTTAGGGACTCTTTTTATGTCAGTAGATCCGCGACGTTGGTGAGTCCAGGTTTGGAATGTCTTCACCTTATGGTGGGTCACAGGGACAGGTTTGGGGTAGTGCTCGTGTACCGTGCTCCCCGTGACCCTGCACTCTCCCTGCCAGAGCTCTTCGAGTTCATCTCGGCGGCACTTTTGAGGTCCCCTCGCCTATTGGTTGTGGGGGATTTCAATGTGCACGCTGAGGCTGGGCTGTCTGGAGTAGCTCTGGAATTCATGGAGTCCACGGCCTCCATGAACCTGTCCCAGTTAGTCATCGGGCCTACTCATAAGGGTGGACACACCTTGGACTTGGTTTTTGCCTCCACTTCGCGGGGTTTTGATCTGGGGGTCGGGAGGTTGTTGGCCTGGCCCGTGTCATGGTCAGATCATTATCTGCTGACCTTCTCTCTTGCGGTAGCCACCCCGCCCCGCGGGGAGTGGGGCCCTACCATCTGGGCCCGCCCCCGGGGGCTCCTGGACCCTGTGTGGTTCTCGGAGGCCCTCGGGGATGTACCAGACGGTTTGGATGACGATCCGGCCGACTCCCTGGTCCAACAGTGGTTTGAGGAGGTGGCTGGGGTAGTTGACCGGATCACCCCCAAGCGCCTGATCCGATGCCGAGCCCGCTCATCTCCTTGGTTTACCGAGGAGCTGCGGACGATGAAGCAAGAGCAGAGAAAGCTAGAGAGCAGATGGCGGAATGCTCGGATGGCTCAGAATTGGGCTGCGGTTAAGGCGTCGACCGGTCGCTATTCTCGTGCGATAAGGGTGGCTAGGAGATCTTTTGTCGCCCTGAGAATTGGTGAGGCCTCAAATCGTCAAGCGGAATTGTTCTGTGTGGTTCAAGACCTCACCAATCCCGGTCCGCCGGGGCCTCCTCCTAGTGATTTCACTAGTGAGTCATTCGCAGCCTATTATAAATCTAAGATAGAGGCCATCCGTTCCGAGCTGGACTCCAGTTGCCCTGATCCGGCCCCTGTCATGGCTAGTGTCGGGCCACCTCGGTTGCCTCGGTTTGTTGAGTTTGGGCCTGTTACATCTGGGGATGCCTCCAGGGCTCTGGGACACTGCAGGCCTGCGGCCTCTCCGTTCGACCCTTGCCCTTCCTGGCTGATTAAGATTGCAGGGGGGAGCATGCCGAAATGGGCTTCACTGATTGCTTCGGCCTCCTTCAGAGACGGGATCTTTCCCAGTCCTCTGAAGGAGATGGTGGTGAAGCCCATTATTAAAAGATCCGGCTTGGCTGTGGACGATTTGTCCAACTATCGTCCCATAGCCAATGTTCCCTTTTTGGGCAAGGTGATTGAGCGAGTCACCGCCCTGCATCTCCAGTCGTTCCTGGAGGAGAACCATGTCCTTGATCCTTTCCAGTCCGGGTTCAGGCCGCGTCATGGGACCGAGACGGCTCTGGTCGCGCTGCACGATGATCTGTTGAGGAGGGCTGACAGGGGTTGCTCTGCCCTGCTGGTCCTTCTCGACCTGTCAGCGGCTTTTGATACCGTCGACCACGGTATCCTGCTGGAGTGGCTCTCGGAGGTGGGGATTGGGGGCCAGGCTTTGTGCTGGCTCCGGTCCTTCCTGGAGGGCCGCACCCAGCGAGTGAGCTTGGGGGGTGAGTTGTCGGCACCCTGGACACTCTCTTGTGGGGTGCCTCAGGGGTCGTCGCTCTCCCCAATGCTCTTTAACATCTATATGAAGCCGCTGGCTGAGATCATCCGGAGTTATGGAGTCTGCTGTCATCAGTATGCTGATGACACGCAGCTCTATCTCTCCTTTTCCACCAGTGCAGTGGAGGCCGTCCGGACCCTTGATCATTGCCTGGCTGCGGTTCTGGACTGGACCAGGACTCACAGACTCAGGCTCAACCCTGGCAAGACCGAGGTTATGTTCTTCGGGGGCTCCTCGGAGGGGTACTGTGGCCCTCTTCCCAGTCTGGGCGGGTCCACCCTCCAGCTGGCACAAAGAGTGAGGAATCTGGGCGTCGTCCTGGACCCGGATCTGACCCTGGAACCTCAGGTGTCAGCCGTGGTCAGGTCGGCCTTTTAGCATCTACGGCTTATCGCCCAGATTCGCCCGTACCTCAATGAGGGCTCCTTGAGGACTGTGGTACAGGCACTGGTCATGTCGAGGCTGGATTACTGCAACGCTCTCTACATGGGGCTCCCCTTGAACCTTGTTCGGCGACTGCAGCGGGTCCAGAATACGGCGGCCAGGCTGGTGGTTGGTGCGCGCCGCTATGACCGCGCCACCCCTATCCTGGTTCGCCTACACTGGTTACCCGTTGCCTCCCGAATAAGTTTCAAGGTGTTGGTTTTGGTCTACAAAACCCTCCATGGCTTGGTCCCGGCTTATTTGGTGGAGCATCTCCCCCAACAACTTGATCTGGCCCGACCCACCCACTCTTCGGTGGCCCTTTCACTGCGAACTGTCACCCCGAGGGAGGCCCGTAAAGCGAGCACTCGTGGACGGGCCTTCTCGGTGGTGGCACCATCTATCTGGAATAAACTCCCCGGTGAATTACGGCAGGCTCCCTCGCTGGCGGCGTTCAAGAAGAACCTTAAGACCTTTCTCTTTCAGGATGCCTATGGCGATGTTTAGGGGCTCCGTCTGTCTTTTTTTTTTTTTAACCCGCCTATCTATGCTCGGAAATTGCTGTCTTAGCTACTTCGCTGTTTTTATTTGTTCTCATTTTAATGCTGTGAACCACCCTGAGTCCCCTTTGTGGGAATAGGGCGGTATACAAGTGTGAATAATAAATAAATAATAAATAAATAAATGGAGTTTTCTTGGCAGGAATACTAGAGTGGTTTTGCCAGGTCCTACTCCAGTGCCTACAGCACCTGGTATTCCCTGGTGGTCTCCCATCCAAGTACTAACCAGGGCCAACCCTGCTTAGCTTCCGAAATCAGGCGAGATCGGATGTGCTCAGGGCATATAGTTTTTAAGATGTCACCATTTTATATAGCTAGAATTAAATAGGTATTGGGGGAAATTAAATAACCCTTTGACATCCCCTGAGCTTTATTCTTATATCCTGCCAAAGTGTCAAGTGTTGTGAGTGGATAATTGGTTGCAAATTGTCTTACAGCACAGCCCTTTGTGTGTCTATTAATAAGAAGCTCTTATTGACCTAGATGGACAGTGGCATATAATTTTTAGTGTATGCATTTCAGATGGCCAAGTTTCATGCTATTACAGCTGTGGTTCTGATTAACAAACATGGAAACAGGCCTTCTTTTATTGCTACTGACCCAAATCCTATTGGTGACTGTATACATGCATGGTATCTTGTAAACCAGAGCAGCAAATTGTTGGTAATTAACGGAGTGCTTGGATCTGTGCCCAAATGTAACCATCCTTTCAAATGGCCAAGCCATGGTCCATCTTCTGCTGTGGAGTACCCCTCTGAAGTTTAAACAGGATATTCTCCTGTTCCAAGAGTCTACTGCCTATAAAACAAGGCTTATCACCTGCTTCTTTCCAGCTGCACAATTTTTAAGCTATTGTAGAAGCACACTTTGATGTTGCTGCTGTAGTGAGGCAGATGTTTTATCCTCATGTTCCATGGGGGGGGGGAGTTAGGTTGCGCTCAACATTGTCACCAGCATGAGAGACATTATTTGCTGACCTGATCTGACATCGACGTTGCTCTGATGCTTGCCATGTGTCCACATGGAAAAGTCATACATCCTCGCTAAGCCCACATTGCTTCTTCATTATGAGCACCAGTTTATGCTTGTTAAAGCATGGCTAAAGATACAGGGAGGCAGCTGGTGTTTCCATCAATCCTCCCAGAGTGAGGGAAACACCTAGATATATTCTGGAATGACGGCTTTACAGAAGGTATAAATAGATTCTGGCTTTCTGAATCATACGATGGAGTTCTAAGAAGACAGACCACAGGGAAAAGATGCCTATCTAAAACTGGAAAAATATCTTTAGAAACTTGCCTGCTAAAGGAAGGCATGATGGCACTTGTGGTTGAAGGAGATGTAAAGGACTTGTAAAGAAGATCTGATACATTAACTCATGAAAAGTTGAAACAATTTTCTATCAACTGGGAAGCAAAAATTCCAATAAAAATGGTTCATTCTACAACAGCAGAAAACTATTACTGTATCACTAATTCAATACAGTATTTAACACTCGTTCATCTGATTCATGGCTGTGCACAGGAACTTCCTGCACAGTGAGAATATATTTTGAGACGACAGGTAATATGAATGCTCTGTTCGTGAGGGATTGAGTTGTGTGATAGCTGTTTGCACATGTAAGAATATATCACTTGATGATCACTGAGTGATACAAATGTAAGAATTAGTTTATTATTTCCTTTAAGGGTGAAGACTTGTGTCCGCAATATGGTTAATTTTACAACTGTCCTGATCCTGAAGAAAAAGGGGGAAATGGAGCCAAAAAGATATATACATGATCTGAGGAATATTCATTTTGGGGTGTGTGTGTGTGTGTGTGTGTGTGTGTCAAGAGACATGATCAAGATATAAGCCGAAGTACAAGATCTAGATCAGTGGTGGTGATTAACCTTTGGCACTCCAGATGTTTTGGACCATAACTCCCAGAATTCTGAGCCTAGACTGCCAATAACAAAGTACTGTGGGAGTTGTGGTCCAAAACATCTGGTGTACCAAGGGTTCACCACCACTGATCTAGTTGAACCAAATACACAGGAACCTACCAGGGCTCTGGAAAACCTTCCTTTTTATGTCAGACTAAATGAGATGAGAAACCTTTTTAGAAATTATCTATACTAAGCAAGTATAGCAGTTTGATATCACTTTAACTGAATCCTGGAAGATTTAATTTGGTAAAAGTAGTCAGAATAATCTTCTTTTCTACTCTATAGCACTATATTAAACTGTAACAAAGAATTCTAAATACATTAGAATAGATGGAACCATGATAGTTAAAACAGTATCAAAATGTTGTAAGTGTGTTTTGTGAAAAACACTCTTTTCGGCCTAGATATATCATCAACTGGCCAGCACTGGTGTCACAGTCAAGGACTTAGGGTAGTCCAGTGTCATTCTGCAATTCAACACATGGAGAACCCACCCATGACAAGGGAACAACAAAAGGGTGTGTCTAGCAAACCACCACACTAAAACCCAGACTGGCCTGTTAATTGTATAATCTTGCCAAACCGGTGCATATGTTGAGAGGAATATGTGAAATAGTCCTGAGACATACTGATATGTGTAGTCCACAGTGTGACAGAATGTTGGAAAAGAGTGAAGAATGTTTAAAACAGGCTTTTAACATAAAGATTATGAATTTCTTTTAAGATGAATGTTGAAGAGGAAGGATGGAAAACCACAGGCTGCATGTGAAAGCAATTACCACAACTGTAAGAATGTAAGCTTGCCCAAATATGAATTAATGACAACTCTGTTGACCTCACACTTTTCTAAGGAACATTTGATATTAAAATGAAACCAATATGGTAAGCTTGAGGAGGCATCCCCTACATAACTCTTAGGTCACATGTTGTGCTTGTATTTATGCACTGGCAAATACCAAATAAAACCAGTTTTGCTGAATTGAAGGTTCAGGCCATTTTTACAACAGAGGCACTAAGAACAGTTTTTCAGTTTCCCATCCCTGTAACATTGCATTGAACCTTCGCATTATACAGGATACTTGTTCAAATATTGGTGCATACTTTGGTACACCATACCTAGATGTTTCCTACTTGACGGGATGCCACGCACCTTGGAGGATAGCCCAGGTTCTTTGCATTTCTATGGCAAAGTGTAAATACTTGTTCTTGACAGTCTGCAGGAATAGTCTGGCCAACAGATGATTTGAAATTAATACACTGTCGGGATTAGAGTTAGTTTAACATCTGTTCCTTCCAAGCAAATTGGCAGAACGTATTCCTGGAGTCAGAATAATTAATCATACAGTATAAAGAAAAAAAATAAGTTTTGATGAACAAGAATCAGCATGGCGTCTGCAGGGGGAAGCCTCACTAACATTTAAGCACACTGAGATTTTCGATAGGGGTGATCTCACATTACATATTTGGATTTCCAAACAAAACAAAACACAACCTCTGATTATGTCCCTTACTAAATGGGATGAGAGTGTTGGGTTGGTTGCTCTTCTTATGGGTTAGTAATTAGGTAAACATCAGGAAGTAAAGAATGTGGGCAGTACTTGCAATGGAATTGGAGAAGTGGTCTTCCAAAGACCTGCACTGAACCAGGTGCAATTTAAAATGAAGTTGAATCATGGCGATTTGACTTTTTTTTCCTTGAGAGATCAGACTGATGAAGCTGCTTGAATGAGTAGTAGAACATTTAGATGTTTCAAGAAAAGAAGTCCAGTTGCTATGACTCAACTTCCAGATAACCTCACCTGGATGACTGAGAATCTTCACAGACATACATATTTAAAGGTATATATGAACAGTGAAAAATAGCTGGTGCACTAGTTTTAATTGTGCAAATGTACTCCTGGCCACTGCCAAGACTTGGACATCCAGGCTCAAGGATAAAACCAGGAGCATCCTGAAGCAGCACACTCCTTTCTCCTATGGGAGAGTAATCCCATCCAGTACAGCTGCATCCATTTTCCTGTTCTCCCTTTTGATTCATCAGAGGGTTCTTTTGTCTTGTCTGGATGAAGTTTCAGTTTGTTAACTCAACATTCTATGAAGAACAACAGATGTTGCGCATTTTCATGCTGCTTCCTTCTCTGTGCTAATTTTTTTCCTTTCGGTTTCCTCCTGTTACTTGCTGCATGCACAGTCTATATTAGTTCACTCTTCTCGTATCTTCCCTCCTTCCTCTTTCCATTGTCTTACTAATTAGCTGCATGTTGTTGTGATGTCTGCAACTCCCATGTGGTCACGTTAAGTAACCCAGGAGGTGAAGCCATGCTTGTTTCCACCAGTGTATTTTATATGCCACATGACACAATTACTTCTTTTTATGCCACTGCAGACCAAATGGGGACTAAGGTGGTTTTTTGTGATAATTAAGGATACAATTTTCCTTTATCACAGCACCAGAGGGAGTAAAATGCATGAAACCTCTCATATGGCCATATGCCTAAGATCAGCTGAGGTTTCACACCATTTCAGCAACATATCATATTTACAGCATACATGGGAGAGTATGGAAGTGGACTTGTATTGGAGATGTATGAACATACTCAGGCTAAGTAGGAAGTCTCAGAATTTAGCTCAGTGGTGGTGAACCTTTGGCACTCCAGATGCTTTGGACCACAACTCCTAGAATTCTAAGCCTAGATTGCCAATAACAAAGGACTGTGGGAGTTGTGGTCCAAAACATCTGGAGTGCCAAAGGTTCACCACCACTGATTTAGCAATTTCACAATTAAGGCAAGGCTGTGGTGATGGAGTGAGGAAAACAGCTGGGCAGAGTAGAAGTACAAATGAGGAATCTCTCAGGAACAGAGTGCACCCTTGTGCAGATGGCAACACACATGAAACATGCCATTGCAACCCAAATCACAATGTACTCAATACGTGAGGCATAGTATGATAGGAAGTCAAATACTGTACCTCCAAACACACCAGAGTAATTCAGCACACTGCTTCTTGTTAGTTTAAAAAATCGTAGCTCACAACGATTCACCATGAAACATAGGAACACAATTATGTGGTTTCTTTTTTTTAAGTCCTGAAATACTTCACAAGGCTAGAGCATGAAAACATCCCCATCTGCCTTTCATCAACATTACTGCAACCCTGAAGATCACAAATATGTACCTCATATATATAAATAATACAGTTATAGAATGGTCTCTGAGAGATGGCATAGGTAATTGTATAAAACAAAGTTAATTAACATTATATTCCTCCCCACCCTGCAATTTGGTGTCCATTTTAGTGCAAATGCAGCTTCTGGAATCTGTACTACTACCCCATGAAAATAAAACACTGCACCCATGTCGACCATGATAATTCTGGCGTTGGTTCTCAGTTCTGCAGTACAGTATTATGGACAAAATGGTACCCTTTAGAAAAGTGATAAACAATTATCAGTTCAATTAAATTTGATATAGTGGTGGTCATTCTATGCCTTATTTCTTTCTGACTTTGTTTATGTGTACAAGAGAAATAATTAAATGGTTAACCATTTTATATAAGAAGCAGAATGGAAAAGTTAAGTTAAATGCAGTTTTGGCAGCAAGAATGGTGGAACGTTACCCAGCTGTAGTCCCCTGCTGCTGTTATTTTCATAAAGATGTATAGCAGTGACTAATAAAATTTGACACTGCACTGATGGTCCTGCCCTGCATCAGTAAAGATGTACTTTTTAGACTGTAAATCCATGGTGACCTCATTGGTTTTCTCTTTCTCTCTTTCATTTAGTACCAAGCAGTGGAGGAGGTATTGTCAGGGTTCACCAGCAGTGGTCGTGGGGCCTTGGGTCATCTGAAGCACTGTGGGTTTTTTTGTTTTTGTTTTTACTTGCATAGATGGTAGCCTGCAAACCTCCACAGATGGGAAAAGGTTTCTTTTGGGGGCTTACAGTTCCCATAGTTCTCCAGCTAATCTAGCCAGTGGCTATGCACGCTGAGAGTTTGTGGAGGCTGTAATCTACTAAGCAATTTCCCCATCATTTGTGGCTTCTCAGTAGTTGGTAGTGGCAAGGACATACCTCCTAGCAACAATTGTGATCCAAAATAATTTGTGATCTAAAGTACTGCAATCCAAAGTATTTGGGAGGCTGCTTTACAAACTGTCTCCTCCTGGTGGAGATAAAAAACAGTTTAAACTTTGTTGATGTGGATCAACACTCAGTTCTTTTGGGTCTGTCTTATTGGCCTGGCTGGAACTACTGTCACAATGAATCCCAAGATGCTGAGGATTCTCATTATACCACTAAGGAGGCCCCGTGTGATGAGAGAGATTGGAACACGCAGACTGGGTCATGATTATTCATTCACTTCTATCATGCTTTGGAGGTACGCAAGGCGCACCCTTTCCCCACTTTTGACTCTTATTTAAACATGCCTATAGTCGGTCACAACTGTAATGACACCACACACACACACACACACACACACACACACACACACACACACACACACACACACACACACACACACACACACACACACACACACACACATTTTCATTCACTCCTTGAGGATAATCAGATTTTAGGGCAACCACTGACACGGGCTGACTAACCAGGCCAATTGAAACTGCTGTATTCCTATTCAAAGTGCACACGCACACACATGCCATTGACACTTACTGAATGACAGATGTCAGTCATAAAGACAGCTTATATTCTTGTCTGCATGGCCCTACAACAATTCTCTGGCCTTTCCATTAAGATTCGCCTGGGGCTAAAGAGACAGGTGGAGCCACTACTTACAGTCGATAAACAGAGGGCCCAGTCTTACCTAACATATGGCGCTGGATTTCCAGCAACTTTGCATTCAAGCAGCACCCTGCTCCCTTCAGCAACCTCTTGACTCCTCAGTTTCTGGATAAATCGAGGTGGTGACAGGGGGTGCCGGCTCCCTGTTGTGACCTGGTCCATGGAGGCATCCTCACTGGCCTGACAGTCTTCCTCCCTTTGCAGCACAGGTTCTTGAGCACAAGTGACTTCCAGTATCTCATGCTCTGGTGTGGTCTCTAGGCATGTTTTGTCAAGAGCCGGGGTCCGTGAGGCTGGTTGTTTGTTTTTAGGGGAAAGGTATCCACTGTCTGGAGAAGAAGAATTTCCATCTGGGCTCCTGACCCGTGTCTTGGCTGCTTCTTGGAAGATGGAAGACAGCTCTTCAATCAAAGTGGCCGCTTTGTCACACAACTTGTCCTTGAGAGGAACATTGCCTGCTGATGTTGGTTTGGATTTGGGGCTCATCTTCTGAGCAACTGGACTAGATCTTTTGGCACTTTTTAGACCGCGAATAAAGCTTGGTCTTGCTGGTAGCAGAGGGGATATATTAAGTTGTTTTCCAGTTGCACTTACAAAATTGTTTGCTTCTTGTAGGTATGTATTTGGATATGCATTTGGGCTTTTTTGCTCTGAGGGAGGTTGTGCTGAGATAAGTAATGAGTTTGGGATGGTCACCTGAGTCATCTTGGAGGTATCTTGATCTCTGGTCTCCCTAGAAATGTCATCCTCTGATGAGTTTGGAGTAGTGTTAAAGTAATAAGTGAACTCCTGCTGTGCGTTTTCATCTTCATTAAGAGAATTTGTAATAGATTTGTGAGCAAGTTCAAGGCTTCTGTTTATTTCATCTTCATTCAGAAAGGCAGATAGCTCATTTGCAAAATCCCCATCCTGCATGTCTGATAGGGAATCATAAAAGAGTTCATAAGATGAAGAGTCCTCAGATGCATTTTCATGGCATCCAGCAGGAGTGTTATTCTCTGAAGGGTAAGTTTCCCTCATAATTAAAGTCAGAGGTGAAGGCAGCCGCTCACAACTTCTGTCCTGCATACTGGGACACAGTAAATAAGGTCTCAATAAGTCAACATCACTGCTGTTTCTTTTTCACTATACTACAGACTACTAAACCATGAAGAAAGGAACTGAATAGACAAAAGTATCATATATGCACTAAGTGGGAAGTATCCTGTTTTAAAAGCTTACCAATATCCCCATGACGCTTGTACTAGGGACTATGTTGTTAGATTTGTGTAGCTTGAATGATAGGGGGTTTGTTTTGTTTGTTTGTTTTTGGCCAGAAACTAAAACTTTCAGCTACACCAAGGGACAGCTCAGAGCCAGAGGTTGACAATTTGACAACCCACTGTGTTTTGTAGGAAAAGAGCAAGCCTTATGGCCTTGAGCAAGAAGGAAGTACTACTTCTGAGCACTCTGTCCCTAGGAAACCTCAGGAAAGGTTGTAATAAGTTGAATTAATCTGATGCCATGCAATTATAATTAAATATCCAAATTACCTAAATCTGAGGAATTAGTATGGTTGAAGTAGGACTTGGTACACCTGGAATTCCAAAGTGGCCCTTTAACTACCCTCTGCTCAATTCTATTCAAAGTCCCATCAATGGGCTCATGTCTTTTTAGACAGGGGAATGGAATTTAAGGAAACCACTGGGGCTTTGGAGGGGGGGTTTTGTTTGTTTGTTTGTTTAGATAGCCACTATCTAAAAACAAAACAAAACAAGGTGATGGAGAAATCCCCTTCTGGAGCCCAGCCAATGCACTATCTATCGGATTGGCATACTGATCAGATTGATAATGCTTTGCCTTTGCTGAGGGAAGGGATTTCTCCCTCCATCTCTACCCATGTCTCTCCCAGGAACAGCTAATCCATGGGGGCATAGGCAGAGAAGGAACCCCAGCAAAATGGTGAATTAAATGGGGGGGGGAGTCATCACTTCATATTCGTTGGGCTTTCTGTAATGGACAAATATCAAGGGGCGAATATCTTACAAATGAGTGATATTCATTGATATTGCTGATTTGTTTTTAAATTCATCTCCATTTCTAGTACTATTGCTGGGTGACTTGAGGGCAATCAAACTTTTTCAGGATGACTTCTCTCATATGGTTGCTTGAAGAAAAAAGTGGAGTGGGGGGAGAAAGAGGTACTGTTTGTATGTCAGTTTGAGCTTATTGGAGACAAGGTGGTCCATAACTACTACCACTAATACAGTAATAACAACAACCAGCCAGTCATATTGAGGATAGCATTCATGTCTAGAACAGCAGGAAGCTCCTCTGGACCGTTCCCATTGCCATCAAGAGGAATACTAAGGTGTTTTGGTTGGAGAATTTTAAAGTTTTGATAGATCATTTGAATTTTGGCCCACGCATCCCCTTATTTACCAATTACATTTAAATACAATTATATATCAGGAAAATCTTGATAAAAGATTTCACACTGTGAAGGAAATGACCTATAGTTTACAACTGATCACTGTACCATTCCATGTTTAGAGCTGTGGTTCCCAACCTTGGGTCCCCAGATGGTTTTGGACTAAAATGCCCAGTGCTGATCATGATATGCAGCTCTGAACATGACGTGCTTGGTAAAACAAAGCAAAACAAAATGTGCTGGCCATACTGGCCCATAGCTCTTAAAGCATTTTTGGGCAATTTGCAATTTAATTATGCAGGCTATACATTGCCACTCCCCCCCCCAAAAAACAGGTTCTCAGTTTACCAACCTCATAAGGATGGAAGGCTGAGTGAACTTTGTGCCAGCTACCTAGGATTGAACCTGTATTGTTAGAAGGGCTTTGGCTGCAGTACTGCAGTAGCCACTGCACCATGAGACACATACAAATAGAGATCACTGCAACCTTCATGCAACAGAAGATTCCTGTTATTGTCATGATCTGAGTATCTTCAGACATCTGACTGGTAACAGCATGTTGGACTAGATCTACCTTACTAAAAGAAAGATGGTTGCCCCAGCCCTCAAACCAGACAATATGTATTTCTAAAAAGGCTTTTCAAGTGCAATGCAAATATTTGTGCTCCTGGACTACAACTAGAACTGAATTCTGTGAACTGCAATTTGAAAAAACAAATCTGCACACCACTAATAACCTGCAGTAGTACATGTAGTTAAAGCAGAGTTTTAAAATGTGAAACGTATACAAGGCCTTGCAAGGAAATTGAAGCACTTCACCTGGAAATGCTGTTATATCAAAGGTAAAAGGGATGAGTAACAGCATTTCAGCTTGAGAGCAGCAATTCAACATGAAAATAAAAAACAAGAAAAGGCACAGCATCCAATCTTCCCAACTGGTCAGCTTTAAGCAACACAGTACTGACTGTTCAACTACATTTTAGAAGATGCATTTCACCATATGTTTTATGACTTCAGAGACAGATGCATGACCTGACCCTCTTGAGATGCAATCGGATGTATTTTACATCAACCTGTGCCAGCTCCTGTTACATTTAGCTGTTCTTGCAAGGCGTAGCTTGCACGATACTGTTAATTGACTGGTAAAGGTCTTGAACTCCCATACTGGAAAGGGCACCTTCTAATGCTTCCTCTCTCAGAGGGCTCAGTCCCACGTCCCTTTAAAAGCAGTTTAAATTACCAGATAAACTGTGTCTAAAAATGCCGTCCCCACGGCTTTTTGAAAAAAAGAAAAAGAAAACCTGCTAATGCTCCCTTAAGTGAGGTTTCTGTGACTCACCTACAAGGTAAGGAATTTTTTTGCCTCGCTTTGAAAATCCAGCTTTTAAGGAGGCAGACGCCGTGGGATCACGCAGATTATCCAGGTTTCTTTGTCTTTCTTTTTTTGGCTGTTCCTGGGACCGATGGGCTGTGTTTTTTTTTAATTTATTTTCACCTTTGGAGAAACAGGAAGCTCTATCTGGTCCTACAAGCATTAATTTTCCCCAGAAAAGTGGTTGGTTTTTTCCAAATGCTAGCGCCACCTGCTGGCCAAGGGGGCTGAACTGCACTTTAAAATAAAAAAGCAGCTTTTCACGTGAGACCTCTTGTCCCACATATTAAATCACGTGATGGGACAAACAGGAAAAGCTGGACCTTAAGAAGATCAGGATTGAAACCCAGGTGTGACCAGGGAGCTGTACATTTGGGCCTCTTAGAGGGACCTCTAAGGAACCTAGCTGTTTTCCTAGCGATTTTACATGATTACATTGAGTGATTTTCTAAATACACCTGTATTTACAATGTTAGTTCCATTATTTATTTATTTATTTATTTATTTATTTATTTATTTATTTATTTATTTATCTGATTTTATTTACATTCTCATTAATCAGTTTATGTCACAAACAATACCAAGTTTCCAACAAATGCTTTGAAATTATATATAGCTTAACGTGCTGCAGCTTGATAGCCTAAAAAAAGAATGAGATGTTGATCAATTCATTTTCAGTCCTGTACAAAAGGTACTTGTCTACATGGGAGGTTTAGTACAGACAGAAGACTTCTGCATATTCAAGGACTTTTCTGTTCACCTTGATGAAGAGGGTTAGTGCCATGCATTACTCTACAGACACCCACCCACTGCTCTGCTTGAAAAATAATAATAGGAAATTCCAAATGTTTGGGAGCCCATCAACCACTATGTGCAACTCTTCACTGACACTGATCTAAGGATGCAAATAATTGATTGTGCTAGTATTATTATTAAAGGTTTTCTTGTTACAACCTGCTGGAAAGTCAGCCTGTGGATGGATATACTGGTTAGGTGTATGTGCCCACATACATAGTCTCCCAAGAGCTCAGTCTCACCAGTTTTTTTCCTAAGTGAGCAAGGCTGGGTTAGGTAGATTGGCTGGCAGTCAGGTCATCCAGGATTATGATCCCACCCTAGCCTGGGACAAAAGCTGCCTGAAGCTATAACCTAATAAAATAGTGGCCAGTTCCTTGCAACTGATAGTGTGGGGTCTGCTATTATGCATCTTGTCTGCTGGAGGGAGTGGCAAGCTCCCAGCACTCTCGCTGCTTGGCCTCCAGATATGCTTACTTTGTAAAAACGGGTACATGCGGAATATTTTCATTACTAATTTTGAAAAAAGAAACCTGCCGACTTTTCTTAGATACCAGACTTAATGTCCCACTACCAATTTTTCTCGATCCTAGTAACCAGTGACAGAAATCTCTCTGTGACTCTCATGTGTCCATAATGCTCTACAAATTGAGACCAAACATTGTGGCACAGTGGTTAAATGCTTCTACTGCAGCTAAAACGGTGCTCTCAACCTGGGATTCAATCCCAGGCAGCCGGCTCATGGTTGACTCAGCCTTCTCTCCTTCTGAGGTCAGTAAAATGAGTACCCAGTCTGCTGGGGATGGCTGGGTAATGTGTAGCCTCATAATTAAATTATAAACCGCCCAGAGAGTCCTTGAAACACTATGGGGTGGTATATAAGCAGAGCATTTTGCTTCTGCTCTTGCTCTATATTCAGAATGCTGACAAGTTGTGAGCACAGAACAATGAACAGCATGGAAACAGAACGAGGCCTCAGCACCACATTGGATGCATCACGGGGAAAGTTGGCTATGCTAATTTCCCATTGAAATTGGGTTACCTCTACTATGCTAACAGTAAAACATAGCAGGCAAAATGTGTCACAATTTCCTTTCAGGCATTGTGCTTACAGAAGAAAGGAGAAGTCAGTGCAAACCTAGAAGAGTCAACAATCTAATTGGAGTTGTCTAAAAATAGGCACTACGCAAATATTTTGGCACTTAGCAACATAGCTAGATTACTAGAAGGTGCAACATTCTTCAGTAAGGAGAAAATAGAGAGTTCTCTTCTGGGAATCACAATGGTTGGAGCCTCTATTGGCATTTTGATGATTATAAAATATAATGTCTTCAAATTCATATGGTCTGAACAATCTCACAGCCTACTGCATTAATATCGGTGGGTTACCAAGTATTGTGTTGGCTTGCAGCCAGACATTACCAATTTACAATGTGATCCAGGAAATCCAGTTTTCTTTTGCCAGGACTCTACCACTTTAAATCAGAGCTAATCTAGTTAAAATAACACTTGAATGAATCCTATCAGATAACATACATGAGCGTACCTAGTCCAAGCTTATGAGCTATTTCTAGACTCGCCTGACTAAGATTGCAGCATATTTTTAAATGCTTTCCTCATCTCTATTGAAAACTTTAATAATAATAATAAAACCATGTACTGTACAATTTAAAAAAATGCTGGAAATGAAATATTATGGCTAACTGATACATTGGCTATAGTTGACATATGGTCACTTTGATCTTTTTGTACCACACATAGACTTTGAGTTCGTGTTTTACAAGAAATAATGACAGAATATCAGAGAAATGTTAGAAAATACACTGAGAGAAATAATCTGTTATATGTAGGTCCTCTTAAATAGATTAAAAACATAGTAACAATGTATATAATAAAACTGCAAAGTTAGTATTCAGCATTATTAAATGATTATTTTAGTTCTGCATTTTCAATTATTAAAAAATGCAGAGGTGAAATTAAAAATACATGTGATAAATTATTGGTATGAAATTTCAAAAAGACGTCTTAAAATAAATTATGCACACAGGAAGAATAATGATAATCAATGAAAGCACTGAATTAATAGCAACATAGAAAGTAACAGTTACTAATGAACTTCATATTAACTTAAAAATGGATTATCTTTAAAAAAGAATCCAAATACACATCACAAACCTTTCTGATTGTAAGCCAGTGCAAAAAGTTTCATATAGAATATGCGTATGGCAAGGAACCTCTTCCCCCTTTTTGTCTAAGAAAGCTGAAAGCTGCTTTAGTTATTCGTTCAAGATTGCTTGGTCCGCAGTAAAGCATGGAGCTGGCTGTGGCCTCTGAGTTGCATCTGTCTTCTCTAACTATGTGATTGCTACCCTTCCCATCTATATTTGGTAACTGAACTCATGTTTCAGCAGACTGCCAGTTATCGGGAATTCCAGTAGAACAGACTTTGGGCCCTGATGGACAGGTAACTATAGTGTACTCCATAGAGTTATTAGAGTTTATGAAATGCAATTCAGCATATTCTTTTTTTAAATACTAAAGTGTTTTTATTGTTGTTTTAATGTGGAACTACCAAAAAGCAGCTAGTCCACGGGAGCATTTCAGATGGTTTGGTGATGAGTGAATAAGCTTCCTCAGAAGACATTCCAACTTTAATTTAAAATACACTTCTGAATCAAAATAAGGGCAAGATTAGTCACTTTTTGCTACTAAATTCCAGCACTTATTTGCTATCTTGATGATACATTTGCACAGAAGCTGGGTTTACATGTCTATTTGGAAATAAGTAGCACTCTGTGACTTTCCAAGTTCATGATTTTGTTTTTACAAATCATTATGTGAAAATCCTGATGCACTTCCTCCCTCTTGCATTTACTGAATGAGTACACAATGTGATTGACACATGAAACTGCACAGTTGATTTGTCTTCATAATTTTTTCAAGCCTGAAGTCCTGATTTACAACATAGGTCTCAGATTGTAATTGGGAGGCTTCATTCTTAGACCTATGGGCGCTTTTACATGACCCCTAAAATCCAAGGCAAAGACTCCCAGATGCGGAGCTTAAAATTGTTTTCCCACCAGCTCCAGACTTAAAAAAAATTAAGTACGACCACGCCCACCTAAGCGCGTCCCAGAGCATTTTCCAAGTACCTGGTCTTCGAAGATGAAAAATTTCTGATGCGGATTGAAAAGCAGTGAGTGCCGGGCTGTCCTCAACTTCTGTTTGTTTGTTTTTTGCCCCCCGCCCCTTTAAGAGGGGTATGAGTAAAGTGGATAGAGGGAAGCTCTTCTCCCTCTCTTAAAATACCAGAACTAGGGGACATACACTCAAATTGAGTGCTGGGAGAGTAAGAACTGACAAAAGAAAATATTTTTTCACCCAGCGCGTTGTAAGTCTATGGAACTCCCTGCCACAGGATGTGGTGATGGCATCTGGCCTGGATGCCTTCAAAAGGGGATTGGACAGATTCCTAGAGGAAAAGTCCATCACGGATTACAAACCATGATGGAGATGTGTAATCTCTAGGCTTTAAACCAGGGTACTTCAAGGGCCAGATGCTGGGGAGTGGTATCAGGAGACAGATATCTAGTCTCATGCGCTCCCAAACGCATCTGGTGGGGCCGCTGTGAGATACAGGAAGCTGGACTAGATGGGCCTTTGGCCTGATCCAGCATGGCTCTTCTTATGTTCTTATGTTCTTAAGAGACTGGAATGCTTCCCGGCAGCTCCTGACTGCAGAGCAGAGGTGAGCCTGCATTCTTTTCTCCCTTTTTTCTCCCTCCCCTCACGCAGACAGGAGCAGGGAGTGCGGAGGGGTGGGAAGACAGCAAGAGGAGCAAACCCCCAAGATCTCTGGTCCGAATTTAAGTTGCCAGCGGATCTTAGGGGTCGTGTAAAGGCACCCATATGTAACTCAAAATAGCTCCCACTGAACTCAGTGGAACCTGCTTCTGAGTAGATGTACAGGATGTTGCTGTTCATGTGTCTGCTTGTCTTTATCCTTCTGTGAGAGGGTGCAGGCATGCCCCCCGCCCCAGTGAGCCCTCTGGCAAGCACACAGGTAGCGGTTAGCCAAGAGGAGGCTGAGTTGCTTTGGGATCAGGCTAGCTGGAGGAGATCCCTGGAGATACAGGAGATACAGTGTCCTGATGTGAGCTAGCTGGAGAAAGCAGAGTCGGTGTGTGTGTGGAGGGGGGGGAGAGAGAAAGGAGCAGAACTGGATGGGCAAGTGGTCATCATCTATCTTGGAATAAAAAGGATGTTGGGGGACGGAAGCCAGAAGATGTCTACCCTGTTAAGTTGAAATTTTGTTTTAAATAACTTTGGATCCACATTTTATTTCTGGTGCAGGTTCAGTACAGAGATTTATTGAATAGATCATGAATTTAACACAACAGATAGGAAATTAGCACAACACATAACAGAGACAGCAAGCTTGATACTAATTGCAATTAGGGGTCTCAGAATTTGAGCAGCGCTAACAGTGGCCACTGGAAATTCTGGACAAAACAGATGGCCTGGAGGACTTCCTTATATACTCTTCAGAGTCTGAAACCAGTTCCACTTTTAAGAGAATAAGTCTGGAATAGTTTGCTGACAGGCCAATAATTGTTATATATACAGTATATTCATTTTTGCTAACAGCATAATTTCAGTGCTAACAGTGTTCTTTTTGTCAGGAAGTATTGTAGCGTGGGGTTAGTGATTCAGCAGTGATTTCAGCTCAGAGACAAGCAGGCTGGAGACAGCTTCTAGTGAACAGCTTTTTAATCAGGGAGAGACAAGACTGAGGACTGGGGAGAGGGAGTTA
The DNA here is from genome assembly GCA_029282475.1 of Phrynocephalus forsythii. Taxonomy (NCBI): domain Eukaryota; kingdom Metazoa; phylum Chordata; class Lepidosauria; order Squamata; family Agamidae; genus Phrynocephalus; species Phrynocephalus forsythii. The sequence goes on from JAPFRF010000007.1 coordinate 38,406,395, forward strand.
CATTTATAGGGGCCAGGACTGGCTAGGAAAAGATACATTTTGGAGGGAACAATTACAACCAATCACAAGGCTGTCTTTTGTCTGGGTGGACATAATCCAGCACTGTTACCAGCCTTCTGCCTAGGAGCAGCTCTGCTGGCGACTTGCCCGTAGTAGTACACGGCGTTGCATGCTGCAAAAACAACATTCGGGCAATGCGCGTTGACCAGTCACCCTCCATCAAGCGTGCAAGAGATCCTTTGGCTGTCTGCACCATGCGCTCAGCCTGCCCATTGGATGAGGGCTGAAAAGGAGCTGAGGTGACCCCTCTTATGAAATTATCAGCCAGAAATGCCCTGAATTCTTGGGATACAAAGGCTGCTCCATTGTCTGAGACAATGGTCTCGGGCAACCCATGGGTTGCGAACAGCTGTCTCAGCACCTTGATGACTGCAGCTGACGACATGCTGGGAACCATAGCCACCTCTAACCATTTAGAATACGCATCAACGATAACCAAAAAAACCTTTCCTTGGAATGACCCAGCAAAATCTAAGTGCAGCCGGCTCCAGGGAGTCCGGGTCTGCTCACACCAGTGGACTGGTGCTCTGGCCACTTCTGGGTGCACTTCCTGACATACCTTGCATGTCCGTACCCATCGTTCAACATCTTAGTCCATCCCAGGCCACCATACATAGCACCGGGCCAGCGACTTCATCCTGACCATTCCCGGATGCCCCAAGTGCAGTGTATCCAGAACCCTGTTTCTCAGTGGTGCTGGGATGATCACCCTGTCTCCCCATAGGAGACAGCCCTTATGCAGGGATAGCTCATGTTGCCTTGTTGCATACGGTCTAAAGTTTTCCTCATGCGGCCACCTGGCCATCCCCTCCCCACCCAAGTGAGCAAACGGGAGAGAGCGGGATCTTTCCTTGTTCTCTCAGCTATTTCAGTGGCAGTTACAGGCCCCCGGAAGTGTTTCCAGCATCATCACTCGTTCAGCTGGGGCAGGATCTGCATCGCACACACCAGGAAGGGGCAGGTGACTTAGTGCATCAGCGTGGCACAACCTTTTCCCTGGAACATGGGTCAGGGTATACTGAAACCCATTCAGGAATATAGACCATCGCAGCATTCTGGGCGAGAGAATCTGCGGCGTCTGTTTGTTCGGGTGGAACAATCCTAACAGAGGCTTGTGGTCAGTTTCAAGGAAGAAGTGGCGACCGTATAAATAGTCATGAAACTTTTTAATCCCTGCCACTATTGCCAGGGCTTCCTTTTCAATTTGTGCGTAGTTGCGCTCCGTTGGCGACAACGTACGAGAATAGAACGAGATGGGCTTTTCTGACCCATCCGCTTCCCTATGGCTCAGCACAGCTCCCAGCCCATATTGAGAAGCATCACATGCCAGAACAAGAGGTTTCGACTCGTCATAATGAGCAAGGACGCTCCTGCTAGTCAGCAAGCCCCGCAAGGTGTCAAAAGCCTTCTGCTGTGCCTGAGCCCAACGCCACACACTCTTTTCCTTCAATAGTTTATGCAACGGTTCCGCTATTGAAGCTTTTTGAGGTAGGAATGAATGGTAAAAGTTAATAAGTCCCAGGAATGACTGTAACTCCGTCTTGTCCCGTGGGCGTGGTGCCTCAGTAATGGCTTTAATTTTAGAGTCAGTGGGGTGGATGCCTGTTGCATCAATTTTAAACCCCAAAAAGTCCACAGATGGCACCCCAAAACTGCATTTCTCCTTTTTCAGCTGCAGCCCCACCTCCTTAAATTTGAGTAACACAGCACGGATACGCCCCACTAGTTCCTGGGGTCTTTCCCAGCAATCAGAACATCATCAAAAAATGGCAAGACCCCTGGCAGACCCCTTAACAGGCACTCCATTAGCCCTTGAAAGATTCCTGGAGCCACACAAATTCCAAACTGTAACCTGTTCACTCTGAAAGCCCCTTTGTGCGTTACGATCGTTTGTGCTTCCGCAGATTGCGGAGTCACTGGCAGCTGTTGGTAAGCTTGAGCCAGATCAAGTTTGGCGAAAAATTTTTCCCCAGCCAATTTTGCCAACAGCTGTGAGATGACTGGAATGGGATATGAATTTCCCCTGAGTGCCTTGTTAATGGTACATTTGTAGTCTGCACAAATCCTCACTTCCCCATTCGCCTTAACGGGTGTGACGATAGGAGTCTCCCACCTAGAAGAGTCCACAGGTGAAAGAACTCCCTGTTTGACCAATTTGTCCAGTTCCGCCTCAATTTTGGGTTGCAGCGCAAAAGGCACTCACCTTGGCTTGAGTCGGATTGGAGCCACCCTGGGGTCCAGCTCAAAGTCAATTGGAGGCCCTTTATAACAACCCAGCTTTCCACTGAAGAGTTCAGCAAATTCTTGGCCTAATACCTCGCCCAGCTCAGGGGCAGTTTGGACTGAGTTGAGCCCTGATATACTCAGCCCCAAGGCAGGAAACCAGTCAGTACCCAAAAGACGGAGGCGGCTCCCCTGTGCAATCACCAATTTAAGCACGGCCTGTTTCTCCCGGAATTGTACCCTCACAGCACACATTCCTAGAATGTGGATGCAGCCCGCCGTGTATGATTGCAAGGTTGCTGGGAATGGCTCCAGAGAGGAGAACTTACCCCCAGGAAAGAGCCCCCATGCAGTCTGGTCTGAGACAATGGTGAATCCAGATCCGGAATCCACCTCCATGTCGCACGGTCGACCTTCGATCTTCACTCTGATGAATGGTTTGCCCTGCGCCGGAAACTGCACGATCTCTCCGTTGATCTCTGTGAGATAATTGCAGTCGTCTAGGAGATGAGTTGTGGTGGATGATCTGCGACACGTTGATCTAGGTGATTCCGTTGTTGCAGCTGCCACTGACCGACAGACCCGGCCGATGTGTCCTGTCTTACCGCAAGCCCTGCACGTAGCATCATGAAAACGGCAGCTTTTCCGCTCATGGTGTCTGCCACAGCCTGTGCAAGCGCCTCGGCGATCTTTGGGCCGTGCATCCGCCTGACGCACCAACTTGACACCACTGACTGGGCTCTGGCTTGGACTAGCCTCTGGCTCATCCATGGCATGGGCAGCCTCTACCCGCAGCTTTGTGGTCTTGCCACTGGCATTGAGCTCTTCCTGCTCATAATTCTCTGTGGCAGAGGCCTCTTTCAAGGCGGAGGCAAGGGTGACATCTTCCTTTGCTACAATGCGCCTTCGGGCTTTTTTGCTGCAGAGCCCCCCAACAAATTGATTCAAGAAGTGTCTTCAAGATTTGGGAAGCCACAGTGCTGAGCAAGCTCCCGGAGTCCTGCCAGGAATGCAGCCACAGATTCTCCGGCTTGCTGCTGCCTTTTCTGCAACTCCATTCGCCAGGCCATATGGGTTTTGGTAGGTGCCAAGTGGCTTGTCAGCCGGGCGAAAATATCTTTGAGTGCTGTCTCCCTCAGCTTTGCTGGGGCGAGCAGCGCCTTGGCCAACATGAAGGTCTCCCGCCCACAGCAACTCAGGAACGTGGCCCTTCTTTTGCTGGCATCTGTGATTCCTTGAGCCACTGCAAAGAACTCGAAATGCTCAACACAGTCCTCCCAAGTGTGAGGCTTGGACAGCTGAAAGGGTTCCAAGACCCGTGGACTTTTCATTCTCCAGGCGGGCAGGGTCGTCTTCTAGCCAGCAGGTGAGTCTTGTCTCTGCTGCGATCCGGACTCTGAGTCAGCGTGATGGGCCTCTGCTACTCAGCATTCCGGATCCCACCTTCGTCGCCAGTATTGTAGCCAGGGGTTAGTGATTCAGCAGTGATTTCAGCTCAGAGACAAGCAGGCTGGAGACAGCTTCTAGTAAACAGCTCTTTAATCAGGGAGAGACAAGACTGAGGACTGGGGAGAGTGAGTTACATTTATAGGGGCCAGGACTGGCTAGGAAAAGATACATTTTGGAGGGAACAATTACAACCAATCACAAGGCTGCCTTTTGGCAGGAACCAATAGGATTGAAGATCCAAATGCAGCAACTAGAGTCAACCAATAGGCCTGAAGAGGAAGGCAGTTACTTCAAGAAGCAATTACAGATCAATACATAACAGGAAGATCATTATTCAGTCATTTTGCAGGCATTGTGGGTTTTTTGTTGAGTCTCCAGCTAGAACAGGAAGCATCTTCAGAGCATGTGGTTTTAGGCCTTGCAGATTGCAGAAGATGCCTAACTCCTTGCTTTGCTAGTACTCTGTAAATTTCGCAGCTCAAAACTCTGCAAAGACACCAGTGGTGGCGAACCTTCGGCACTCTAGATGTTTTGGACCAGAACTCCCACAGTCCTTTGTCACTGGCAATCTAGGCTTGGAATTATGGGAGTTGCAGTCCAAAACATCTGGAGTGCCAAAGGTTTGCCACCACTCACATAGACTATAGACTGACTGATTGTTGATTAAAGAAAACCAATCTTATCAACCCTTTCCAGGCTTATAGATTGCCAATGGGGCCATGAGTTTGGACAAGGTTGTAGGAGTCTGGCTGCTCCTGGAGCTTTGGAGAGGCAAGAGGGAGAAGGGACTGGGAAAGAAGAAGTGCAGAGACTGAGTTTGTGTGCTCCTTTATACAAGCCGCCTCTAAAGGGTCTGTGTTCTGGACCTAAGCGCTCTCTTCCTTCAAGCCTTCCAAAACCTGGACTCTGGGGAAATTCCAATGGAACTCATTGGGTCCCCCTGCTGACAAGTTGTTTAGAGACTGTAACTTGACCCCATGTAACTGCGGGAGTTGACTACTGCAGCTTTAACACTAATAAAAACTGATAGGAGTAAAAATGCTGAGCGTCTGTCTACCCATGGAGTTATTAACCCTTGTCAGCAAGGGGGTTGGTGGTGCACACCTGCCTGCAGTGCTTTTTCGGGGCACATCATCAGCCTCATTTTTGAACTGCAGAGTTGGAAGGGCCTCTGTGGCTCATGGGATCCAGCCCCTATCCAGAAGACAGTGGGGAACTGAACACCCAACCTCTTGCTTTACAGCCAGATTTAAATCACGGAGCTATCCAGCGGTTCATCTCTCTGTACGTCACACATAGTGTTTTCAGCAGCATTCCTTCTCCACAGGGAACCCGGAAAAAGCACTCTATCTCAGTGACAGATTACAAACTTGCCTATGTGGAAGTTCCCAGGTTAAATATTTGATACCTGCAGCTTCAGGGACCAGGTAGGAGGTGTTAGGGAAGCTGCCTGTCTGACACCTAAGAGAGTGTCTGTTGCATCAAACTGTGCCCAACTACACTTCGCAGAATTTATAAGCGATGTGATGACACTTAAAATGGGATAATGTGGTGGACTGTGCTGTGACGTCAGCAGATGTTTCCTACTGGTAGACCACGTGGGGTGGCTTAAAACATTCTGTAAGGCATGGTATTTCCCTAGAAGGCAAAATCCCAAGTGCTCCCCATTGCATTTCATTTTTTTGCTAGACCATAAAAGGTAATTACTTTAATCCAATATGGGAAATATAGTATATGTATTTCAAAAAGGGAAAGGATACACACTTGGAGAGGATTTAATAATATCTTAAGGATTTTAAGCATGAAATAAGTCCCAAGTGGGAGCAAGCTGCAGGGTGAAATAGGCAAATGCAGGTGTTTGTTTTGTTTTAGTGTTTATGTTATTTTCAAAATAAAAAATGAAGAAAAAAAACAACAACCTTAAAAAAGCAAATCACAGCCAGAATCCTGCTGGTGAATTACATGTGTATAAATTAAATAGTGTAATTCATTATGGTGAACTGCCAGCAACAAATGAGGTGTCAGTCACATTATTATCTACTGTGCAACGGGATACACACCCCTGCCTTGTTAGCTACAGTTTGCCATAGTGTGTTTTGCAATCTAACTCAAACACGTGTAAATCATCGACAGAATTCTATCCTATGGTTCCGTGAACCTTCAGTGATTTAGATACTTGGCCAGTTCTGGATGTCATAATCTCAAAAAATGTGGTCTCAAATACAGCAAGGAAAATGAGGAGCCTATATTCAAAATGGAGGGTGTACGATCAATACAGTTTAAGTATATGTATTTATACCACACCACAAATTGCAACACCTTCTCATGAGATTTGATTGAAGAAGTTGCTTTTTAAAAAAGGGAAAGGGAGGAGAATGGGATCACAGAGAATACTATTTCATTAAAAATTTAAGACCAAAAATATAACAAAAATCTATTACATTATAGGTCTGCCAAATTCATACTTTCCTATTAAATTGGTGTAAATGCTGTCGTTATTTCTCTTGCAATATGTTTTATTTAAGGCTGCATAGGGGTGCAAAGGGAAAATCCAATTGATGGAGAGATCGTTATATTGCTAAAGAATGACTTTACCATCAGTGCATTTCCATGAAACCTCAAATGACTCATGCATGGAACCAGAATTTATTTCTCTAATGATTTAATGTCCTTTGACAGTTAAAAAGCAAAGCAAACCTTGCAGGGTTTCGATATAAGATGAAGAAGCACAAACTACAGCTGAGCTATAAAGTTCCATGCCAATGAAATCCAAGGAACTTCCTGGATAGGAGGCTGAAAGTGATACTAAGGAAGGCTATGCAGAAGACCATCATAGCTACATAGTGTTAAGATCAGAAGGTGGCTCTTCTGGATTTTCCATTAGTCATAAGTTTGTGTAAGTAAGTGGAGCACATTCTATAATTTCTGCCGTATTGCAGAACAAGGTTTAAAACAACATATCCAGATCAAAGATAAAGCCAACATCAGAATTATGTCTGTTGGAGTATAACCTTCCTTGATGAATTCTATACACAGCACATGTGTCAGAACATTCCGCGTAGATTAGATTTCACCTTTAAAAGAGGGTAAATTGCCCGTCTTCATCCTTGCAATGTTCTCAAAGATGGGGAACCATGAACAAAGGAAAAGCGATGAGCATGCTGCTGAATTCACAGCTGACAAGGACAAGCTGCCACACAGGTTAGTACTGCAATCCATGTGATTTTTTTGGTACAAAACCCATTGCTGTATATGCTTGAATTTCCACAGAAAGGGAAAATGGCATTAACATTAAGACTTCTGCACCAGTGATTTTTTTTTTAAAAACTTCATTTCTTTTTACCTTTTCAGGGAAGCTTATATGTGGTTCCCTGCAGAGGTTATGTGCCTGTCTTCACATATTTGTAAGCTGACCATATTTTGGATGCATGGGAAGTAGTAGTCTAACAAACCCCTGAAGTAATTCATTATGATGGTCAAGAGAAGGAAGATGAGTAAGGGAGAAACAATACCCAATCTCCATTTATTACAACATGGTTTATTGATACCAGTGGTTCCCAATATTTTTCAAGTTGTGACTCCCTTCTATAATAGCAACGTAACTTGCAACTGCCTCTAAATCTGCATTAAGAGTAATTTAATGGGGTATACCCATCCCTTCTCGGAAAGTAGGGGCTTCTTTCTTCCCCCAGAGTCTCTTTCTCATAACATACATATACAGCCTAACTTTAATATCCTGCTCTGAAATGTATCTGAATATCTTGCTCTGAAACGGGGAAATTATTTAGCAAAGGCTACAATGCATATAAGGAAACCTTCAACCCTCTAGAAAACACTTGGTAAACCCTTTGGGTGCCACAGCCCCCAGATTGGGAAACTGAGACTTATATGGCATCAAACCACACACACATACACAATTTTGAACTCTGTTCATGACTGGCTACCAATTTAATCCACAAATCAGAATAATTACTAATTCTCTATAGCAACTGTGCATATTCATTCATTCATTCATTCATTCATTCATTCATTCATTCATTTATTTATTTATATACCACCCATCTGACAACAGGGCCACTCTGGGTGGTTTACAACATATATTTAACACAAAACCATGATCAAAGCAAACAACAACAAAAACAAAAGCTGTAATATAAGACAAATTTCATTTCATTTCAACTTACAAACAGAATTTCACACTACCCATAGAAACAACTAGAAATCCTAAAAAGCCACATGGCAATACAAAATGGGAACTCGGGAGGAGATATGCCAGCCAGATGTGGTTTGAGCCCATTTCAAACCAGACTAACCAGTGTTGTGGGTTGCTCATCCAAAATGTCAAATCCAGAGTGTGCCCCAGTACTCTTGCACTGCTACCATCATGACAGAGCTCATCTACAAACTGAGGATCTGCCTCAGAGTTTACTGTGGTATCACAAATGCATATTCATGGCAGAGCTGACTATGGAAACCATACAGGCAAGATGTGGGAGGACAGGCGGCCATCTCTACAGGTCCACCAGTAACCACCAGCCATTCTCATCTCAGTTTCAGGTAGGCTAGAAAACAGTAATTCTGTAGTGGTCTAGTTGACAGAGCAAGAAAACCTTGATTTCCCTTCTTAATGACTAGTCAATCCAGGAAAATGGGTTATTATAAACAGAATTTGGATATTTGGTACTTTTATTTTATTCTATTCTATCTTATCTTATCTTATCTTATCTTATCTTATCTTATCTTATCTTTTAATTGTTTTATGTGATTGTTGTACACCACCTGGAGTTCCTTTGGGAAGACGGGCGGTATAAAAATTACATAAATAAATAAATAATAAATAAATAAATAAATAAACGCTAGCAGTGGGGTGGACTTGCTTTATTACCCCCTTCTAACTCCATTATTCTATGATCAGGTGTGGTATGATGGTTAGTGTTTTGGACTAGGACTTGAGATACAGAGGTTCACAACTCTACTAATCTATGTCACTTACTTGTGCAATGCATCAGCAGAAGAGCTTCATGGATAGCACTTCTGCCTCTATGCTGTTGTTAACTCTGTGTTGTGAAACAGGATTTTTCTTGGGCCAGTCCTTCTCTCTCAACCTGGCCTAACTCATAGGGTTGTTGAGGGGTTATTTTTGTACTCGTCTTATTTGGCTGCTTGTGATATACAGCATATTTAACCTCATCTTTGATATTTTTATAATACTTTCACAATATGCACATGTCTGTGATGTCTCTTTTAAACCTTGTTGCTTTAATTTGCAATCTAATAAAACTACAAAATCAAATTGGGAGGGTCGTCCCCGTCTTGTCCCTTCCTCCGTGGCCCTCTGGGTGGAGATACGACTGACGCAGGTTGCTTTGCAAACTTGGAACTTTTATTTACAAAACTAACATCAACATTGGGGTCTTCAACAGCTCGCCCTCCCTTTTCCAGGATGAATGGCTCAGCCTCTGACCAGAACTCTTCTTTTGTCCGGGTGTTAACCCAGGTTCCACTGTCCATCTCCAAACGGGTAACTCCTGCATTGTGGGAGGGCCTGGGTCCACATTAAGTCCGGCTAAAGTCTTAACAATAGTTGAGTTCTCACCCGTTGCTCCTGCCGCAGCCATGGCGGGGGTCTTCTAATTCATCTTCTCGAGTACTTCTCCTTCTTGGCTCCATGGGTACTCTGCCATATGTCCACCAAAGCCCTCTGCTGCTCTCGATGGCGGGCCCGGCATGCAAAGTACTCACATGCCTGTCTCCAATGCTCCCTCTCTGCTGTCTGACCCCAAAATGGGGCTTTTTGCGCCTTTCATTCTCTCCACTCCCACTTTCATAGCTTCACTCTCCCCTTCCCTTAGGCTGGGCTTTCACATTCTCCTGCCCAGGTGTTTTCTCTGAAGAGGAGGGCACACCATCCTTCTCACATACATCCTTCTCACACAGATATACTGCAAAAAGATTGTACTGAAAAAGCTACATAATTTTCTTCACCAAACCCTTCACTTTTATAATGGAAGCTGAAAAGGCACTTATGTGAGTTTATTGCTCAAAGTGAAATAAAATCAACTTGCTCAGGAAATCGTATCAGGGAGTATGAAACACAAAACCTATTTATTTTGATTCTTGCTATTATAATGCAGTTAATAAATAATTTAATTTCTCCTACTAGCCATCTGAAGCTAGTGGAGGGTTAATTTTGATACAGTGATGATGACTGGTGGTCTATATCAGAATTTCCACCTTGCAAATATGCAAGGCAAATGGCATTATACTAATGCTGACAGCTGCATGATGATGACAGAAGTTGTGTGCTAAACAAAGAAAAAAATGAGATAGGATATGGGTTGCCCTCCTTGGGAAAACAACACGGAAGCAAATTCTGCTGAAGCTATATGCCAAGGCCAAAAGTATGCCATATTTAATGAGCTGTTCAGTCAAACAGCAGTTGACCGATAAAAGAGAACAGATAACAGAGAAGCTGGCATAAGGCGGAGACAGAAGAAGGGGAAAGTGTGAAGAGTGAAGCAAACACTTGGAAGGCACTTCATTTAGGGCTATTTTGGGAACAGAATTTCCACCGAGTTGGAGAGTCTTCAGGAGCTCTGATGGTGAACATAGCAAGTGAGACTGCATTTCAATAGCCATGGTGTATGAATAAACTGTACATAGGACTTCTTAGCAACTTGAAAAATCAGTCACCTACATTCCAAGGAGCTTCTCAACAACAACAATAACAACAACAACAACAAACAATGCACTGTTAAAGTTGCTGCAGAACCAGCAGTTGGGAGTTCAATTACCCACTGTGCCTTCATGACAGGGACTGGACTCAATGATTCATGGGGTCCCCTGCACTGTGCAGTTGTAAGTTCTAAGTCAATTCCAAATTATGGAGACTTTAAGCAGGAGACGTAATACAGCAATCAACATTATTCAATCCCCCGTGCAAATCAAGGTTGTTGCAAAATTTTGCAGACTTGCAGCTTTTTGCAATGAACACGTCAAACAAATAGCTTAACATTATTAATGTTTCAAGTATGATCCTAACCAGACAAAAGAAAATATTTTTTCACCCAGTGCGTTGTTAGTCTATGGAACTCCCTGCCACAGGATGTGTTGATGGCATCTGGCCTGGATGCCTTCAAAAGGGGATTGGACAGATTCCTGGAGGAAAAGTCCATCACAGGTTACAAACCATGATGGAGATGTGTAATCTCCAGGCTTAAAACCAGGGTACTTCAAGGGCCAGATGCAGGGGAGTGGTATCAGGAGACAGATATCTAGTCTCATGTGCTTCCAAAAGCATCTGGTGGGGCCACTGTGAGATACAAGAAGCTGGACTAGATGGGCCCTTGGCCTGATCCAGCATGGCTCTTCTTATGTTCTTATGTTCTTATGTTCATTGTATTTGTGGTGAAAATATATTTATATGTTGGATATTCTTTTAGTTGGAAAGCAAATCATTTCAACATTAGGGAATCCTCAGTTCCCTACTATTGCAATGCAAGCAATGTAAAATAATGATACTGCAAAATGTAATACAATTCTATAATTTAGAATAGAAGACGAGTAAAGTACAAGCCTATCCTTATCTACTATTTGGAGGCAAAATTCATATTGACCTTCATTGGAATTTAGTGGAATTTAGCCCAGAATTTAAGCCCATGATATGTCACATATGGAACCATTGCCTTATCTTGCACCCCAGCATATATTTACTAATCTGTGTTCTGCAATAACATCACTGATTTTTGTATTTTTATCTCACTCTTTCTCCAAGGAACTGCCAACAGCATTTAGAGAATATATACTTATTCAGTCATTCAGCAACTCTATGCGGTTTTAGGTCGAGAGACAAGGTTGACCCATAGTAAACTAGTGAATTCTTGCAGCTGAGTTCCAGTTTGAACGTCGATTTTTCTAATTTAAACCAGGTTTTTTAGTGTGGGGATGTGAACTTTAGCCCAGTGGTACTGCGCTATATTGTAAAGTTGTCATGTTAAGAAAAGGAAAAGGAAATAACAGGGACAAATGGCCTTATGCAGGAAAAATGTCACTCATCTTGAGTTTAATATCTGCTTCTAATTAGAGTGATTGACTGCCTCAGTAGAATTTTTTAATGGATTGGTATACCTTATTTCCCTGAATGTTTTTGGTGTTGCTTATGCTTTTTTTTAGTATCATATTCATTTCATCCTGTTTAGTTTTTCTATGCTGTTAGCTTTAAATACTGTCTTACAATGTAATCTGGATTGGGTTCTTTTCTAAGGAGAAAATCAGGGTAAAAATGTTTTAAATAAAATTACAAATAATAAATAACATGGCCAAATCATTTCACCAATTTCTGTTTTGTCTCCTTTATAAAGGCCTGTCATTTTTACCAGAGTGTCCCAATGTCAAAGCTAACCAGGAGATGCCATTTCGTTACGTAACGGAACGACTAACGAATAACGGAAATGAAAAAATGTTTGTTCCATGCCCATCTCTAGTGGCACGCTAGGGAAGTGACATGTCCCTTACTAATATATAAATAAAAACGGCAACAAACACCTACAGCTTTCCACTGCTCCCCAATGAGACTGATACAAAAGGAGAGGCAGTGGGGGTTATCTCTCCCCCCCCTTTACAACCCACCACTGTTTCATTTTGGGGGCAAGCCAATTCAATGATGTATCACTTACCAATATAATTGGGGGAAGAGAAGCATAATCCAGCTTTCGCCTCCTCCTTGCAAATGGGGAGACGGAATAGGAGGTGGGGGCATGTAGGCTGAGAAGGATGAATGGGCTAAACAGGGTTGCCTTGAGATGCAGTGTCTGTGTTTTCTGTCCCTAGATCCCCAAATCTTTGCAAGTGGATGGAAGGATAGTTCTAAATCTAAATCTATTTCTAAATCTCAGACTTCACTTACAAGCAATTCTGTTTAGCTCGATCCAGTAGATGATAACTTCACTGCTGAACTGCATCTTAAGAAAGACTGCCAGCCAACCCTGCACTGCCTACCACAGATCAGTATGATAGAATTAAGTCCGGAAAGTACACTGTTGTCACAGGGCTTGGATTTAGCTCTGCGAGGAATGTGTCCAAATATTGACTCTTGTAGACTAAATGAACGAACAGATACTGTGTATCCCTATTACCAGTGCTATCCAAGATAGGACTAAGACAGAGTTGATCTTTTTAAAATATATACTGTATGATTGTTAGACTTTTCCCCTGCAGCTGGAGCCATTGTATTGTATTGTATAGGATAGCAGTATGTTGAGGTAGATTAGTTTCTTAATGGGCACCTAATGAGAATGCTGCCTAAATATCTGTCTAAGTATCTATTACGTATTCTCAAGATCCTTGAATGTATCTGAAGGAGGCAGATACCCCCAAATCCCTCATCACTACTTTGTTTACAAAGTATTTTACAATTTGTTTTAAAATGCTTCTCCAATGCCGAAATGACTGTTTTGAATTGCAGACCTGAACCCATTTACATCACCCAGTATTTGACTGAACATTGCTAAGTAAGCAGGAGAGAATACCACTCCCTTTGCTTGAGAATGCTGCTCCTACTGGGTCATGTAGAAATCCTTTAGTAAATATTAAAAATAGTTGAAATAGTGAGATTGTGAAGGAATTGGAGAATCATAAAGGAAAACTATGGGGTGAGTGCACACTTTATCTACAGAAGCACTGCCCAGATTATTAAACAAAATAATAATTCAGAACAAATACTACAGATATCACATCTGTTAGCTTAGCACAATCAAGCTATAACATTGCTAGATACCCAAACCACCCCCAGCCATCTACCAATGTTTGCTCTATGGCAGTGGTTCTCAACCTTCCTAAGGCCGTGACCCTTTAGTACAGTTCCTCATGTTGTGGTGACCCTCTTGCCCTGCTTGGAAGAGACCACAAGCCCCCTTTGGCAGGCCACTACCACAGGTGCCATAGGGAACTTCCCTGTACAGGCACCCTCACCCAGTCACAGCCTCCGGTGCCACTGACTGACATCCCCTCCAGCCTATCAAGCTGTTACTCACTCTTCCTCCCCTTCCTCCCCCCTCCTCCAGCCCCAAGCAGTTTGTGCCTTTTTCTTCACTGGCTCATGGCGGCCCCTGTGAAATGGTCGTTCGACCCCCACTGCTCTATGGAAAACAGGCGTGGCAAGTTGTTGCTAAGAAAACCAAAATGAAAATTCATGGCAAAAGAAACAAACCAGTTTCACCACGTGCCATTTGAAATCACTTGTCTCTTCCTAAATAAAGGACTTTTAATGCACATGCTTTGTAGTGCACAATTTAGGACAAATTCAGAGCAATTAGGGTTCAGGTACCTGTTTATCTGACATGACAGTAAGATACAATTTTGTTTTTAAACTTCGTTAACTGAAATATGTCAAACAGATTTCAATTAACTTGCTACGAATCTGTTGATTTCGACTATTTAGTTTTATAACATCCCTTATTCACCTAAAGCATAGTTGTGGTTTAACCATTTCCTTCTTCTGGAGCCATCCTGTAGATTGGGCAGCCTGCCCACAGGCCACACAGGCTGGCTCATCTGGCCCATGCAAAGTGGGGAACAGAACTTCCAATCTCTGGCTCCATAACCAGATACAAAACTGATAACTCCAATCAACATATTTGATTAAAAGGAGTACTAGCAAGATAGCTGAAGTAATCTACCTCACCAGGAGGCATCTTTTTCTTGCCTGTTGCAGGATGTCATGTCGCAAATGCTTCTTTGTCTGGGCTTTACTTGTGATATGCCATCAGGCTGGAACTGATTTATATGTAAGTGAGGTATTTAAGGAGTGGTTTTACCAATTACACTCCCTCCAAAGTAAGTTTTCATGGTGGAGCAGAGATTCAAATCTAGGCCTCCTGAATCCTAATCTATCACTATATCCGTTATACCACTTAAACAACAATACCTTTATAGCAATTGTAATCTAAGCAGAAGCTGCCTAGATGCCCTAAACACATCCGATCTCACTTGATTTCGGAAGCAGGGTCGGGCCTGGTTAGTACTTGGATGGGCGACCACCAAGGAATACTAGGTGCTGTAGGCATCTGGAGGAGGAACTGGCAAGCCACTCCAGTACTCCTGCCAAGAAAACTCCATGGACATGGAGTCACGAAGAGTCGGTCACGACTGTAATGACACAACACATACACAATCTAAGCAGAAGAGCTGAAATCTCCAAATGATTCTAGGTTCCAAGGAAGAAAGCTGGATTTAATAAGAACCCTTCCATGTCTCTCAATGGCAAAGAGATGGCTTGATCACAGCTGCAGTATTTAAATCAGCAACTTTACCATCAGACATATGGACAGGTATGGTATTCTTTCAATGTACTGTATTTATGAACTCTCATATATTTTGTCCAGTTTCAATTCAGTTATGCTTAAGCAACATGGTCTTCCTGAACTCTGGTGTGTTCTTGCATCCTTTGGTATTTTTTAGTCCTGACTTCTGGCTTTCATCTTGAGCCTGCCTCCTTTAGTTCTGAGCCTGGTCTTACTTTTCACTTCTAGGTTACCTTTTTGTGTACAGGTTTGCTAACAGTCACTGTGGCACAGTCCTGGTGATAATTTACATATAGGATTCTTTTTATTGTGAACCTTGCTACGACAGTATGCCTGTGAGAGAGCAGCGATTCAATTTTAATCTTCACTATGGATGAGTACGCTAAACAACCTGCAATTCTGTTTTGACTCTGATATGATGGATGCCTAGAGGAGGGATGCCTGCCTAATGGCTTGACAGTGCCGTTGAGAATCCTAGCAGAGACTCTATCTCCACTAAAATCAACTGCATGTTACATTGCCTTCCACACGTGAAAACAAAGCATCAGGGTTTCAGCCATGGTTGAGAAGTTTTGTTGTGTGTTGTTGCAGCGATTTTATGCTGTTCTGTACAGGTTTTGCATATTTCACAAAATGTGTAACTGCTAAGATATACAAGATGAAACATGTTTTAAACAAGCGAGACATTCAATTCAGGCATATTGTAGCCTTTTTAGCAGATTACATATATATATATATATACAGGTACTGTTGAAAAAAAGAAGGTGTGTTTGTGTGTGTGAATCATGAGCTGTGTAATCATGACATTCTTTAGATGTATTGACAATGTTACCATTTATCAATGGAAGTCCTTGATATTTTGGATAATAATTAATCTGCTGTGATTATTGCTGTTGTATGATCACTGAAGAAGGACCATAGTTTGGTAAAACAGTCATTGCTTTGAGTGAAGAAGGTCTCACATTAAGATAGCAGATCATGGGAAGGACTCAGACCTGAGATTCTAGGTAGCTGCTAGCAAACAATAGTACAGAACACTAGACCAGCTAACCAGTCTCACAAGTTACAGACTTATCCTGTTAGACCCACAAAGTACAGCCATGCCTTGGTCATTTAAGATGGGTTGAGAAGACTGACAGAAGCGAAGAAATCTTGTTCTGTCCACTTTTCCTGAAAAGGTATTCGTATTTTGCTGATGCAAATAAGCCACCCTAATTGCAGTACCATATTTTTATTTTTTTATTAAGAAATATTTACTATGGCTTGGTGGTACCTTGAAATGATATTGCTGTGCTTCAGGAAACAGAGATTCTGCAATGATTGCTTAAAGGGGTTGATACATCCAGCAGGGATTTTGCATAACTAGTGCCTCAACTGCCAACAGCATCCAGCTGAGCTTATACTTCAGTTTTAACTGGCACTGCTTTTTGTGGAAGTTCATGGACATGAAAAACACCACCAGAATAACCTAGTCGTCTTTTGAGATATGACTGGGATGATCTCAGAGCTTCATTTCAGAATAGCTATGGCAGCAAAACCTTTTAAAGGCTTCAGTCCTGCTCTCTGTTGGCAAGGTATGACGTGATACAATGACAAACAGCCCAAACATGCCAATTTTATTTTAAGTTCCCAACTGACAAGCCTGCTGTCTCACTCTTGGTACCTACAACATGCTACTTCTTCATTGTAACTGAGTGCGCTGATTGTGTTGCTGTTGGTTTTTGCTGCAGGTGTGTTGGTAGAAGGTATCACACGCTAGAAGCTATATATATATATATATTATTCATAATTTGGTGTCTATTTTTGCTTCTTTCAACATTCTAATGATCTCAGTGATGTTGTCGACTGTACTTTTACCTCAAATAGAACTACAAATTACTTTATAAAAGTGAAAAAAGGTGTAAGAGATGTGGCTTCTTTCTTTCTTTCTTTCTTTCTTTCTTTCTTTCTTTCTTTCTTTCTTTCTTTCTTTCTTTCTTTCTTTCTTTCTTTCTTTCTTTCTTTCTTTCTTTCTTTCTTTTTTGCTCCACCCAAGATAGCCTACAAAATGCAGCTATTATGAAACCCTTTGCAGCACTTGGTTGTGCCCTTAGTACCCAGAATGCTGAATCTCTGCTACCTGTGCAGTCAGAGTGCCCCCCAAGACACACGCACAAACCTTACATCTACGCAAACCCCACAGTCTGAGATAACCATAACTGGCAGCCAAAGAAGACTTCTGTGTAAAGTAGGACCCCTGTATCTGTGAGGGATTGGTTCTGGAACCTCTGGGGCAGATAACAAAATCTGCAGATAAGAGCAAACATCTTATCTGACATTGACACCTGTCCTGGAGTTAAAAGTAGTGGTGCCACAGCATTCCCACCCTGTTCCAACTGGGCAGTCACCGGACGCTTCTGGAAGTGGCACTGGCTGGGAGTGCCTGCCCGGGTGGCTGCCGCTAGTAGCCTGGGTGGGAACTCCTGGCTAGTATCACTTCTGGCCAGGTAGCTGATGCTGATGGCATGGGCAGGTGCTCCTAATTGGGCAGAGCTGGTCCCGTGTCAAGCTGTGGGGGCCACTTCCAGTCACTGCTGGGCACAGTTCGGGCCCATTGGGCACCCTAGAGGCCTGTTCTGGTCAGCACTGGAGGAGGAGGAAGAATTGGTCTTTGGAGCTCAGTGTGGGCCTGGTGTTGCTTGGAACAGGCGTCCAGGGCACCCAGTAGGCCTGTGCTGGGCCCAGCACTGAGGACTATATGTGGCTTTTATCTGTGGTAATGAATAATGCATGAGAGGTATCTGTACTGATTGGTGAATTTGTAGACCAATGAGAGAGTCTGGGGAGTGGCCTGAGAGGATTTAAGGCTCTGCTCAGCGTTGTTTGAGTAAGATCAGGAATCTGACATAGTCTGAGAGTAATGGATAGGGACTTGCACTGTCTAAGACAGATAAGGCTGGTGTAGCAATGACTACACAACACAACACATCCTAAGGACCAGGAGAAAACAGCATTTTTCTTGGGCTTGTATGCATTCCAAGTAATGAGTTCCAAGTAATGGCCCTTGGATTAAAAAATGCCCCAGCGACTGGTGAGCAAGACCCTGCATGGACTGAGAGATTTCACAGTTGCATACATGGATGATATTGCCATTTTAAGCCATACCTGGTCCAAACACAAGGAGCATTTTGATCTAGTGCTAGAGAGGATCAAGACAGCTGGATTAACAGTGAAGGCCAGCAAATGCCATATAGGGGACCCTGAATTGAAGTACCTTGGACATCTGGTGGGAGAAGGGGTGACAAAACCTTTAGAAGCTAAAGTAGAGGCATTTTTAAACTGGCCTACCTCCACTTCAAAGAAAAGGGTCAGATCCTTCCTGGGTTTGGCAGGTTATTATTGACAGTTCATCCCTCGGTTCAGTGAAATTGCAGCTCCACTGACTGATCTAACAAAGAAGAAGAGCGAATCAGATGGACACCGGAGTGCCGGCAGCTGTTTGATGACCTGCAGGGTGCCCTGATGACAAGTTCAGTCCTCATCGCGCCGAAAGAATTCATGATCTTCACAAATGCATTGAATGCCAGGATTGGAGCCATGCTGTGTCAGCCAGATGAAGGAGTCTTATATCTGGTGATGTTTATCAGCAAAAAAGCAGCAACCCAGAGGGGGGGGGAAATCTGTTGACCATCAAGAAGGAGTATTTGGCAATATTATGGACTTTGCACAGATTAAAACCATACATTGGGGTCTGTGCACAGATCATTCTCCCTTGATCTGGATGAGATATTTGAAGGTGAACAGCAAGCTGATCAGATGGGCCATGTTGCTACAGGACTTTGACTTTGTTATCAAACGTGTGACAGGATCTCAGAAAATTGTTGCAGATGCTTTATCCAGAAGACCCAGTGAAGAAGGTTGAAAGATGAACTGTTTTTACCTGTTTGAACAGTGACTGTAAATGTACATGTATAGTTTTTTGTGCTTAAGGAATTGTAAAATGTATTTGTTTGTGATGCATAGAGTAATAAGTACATGTAAATGTTCATTGTAGGCTTATTAAATCTTAGAATGCTGTATAACTGGGTAAGTAATGTTATACAGGTATGTAAGTGATTAGAGATGGGCACAAAATGGAAATACAGTGGACCCTTGTATAACAAACAGTTTGTATAACATAAAATCTGTACAACATAAAAAATTCCAGAGATAGGGGAAATTTGCTTAACATAATTGCCTGTGGGGAGAATCTGTACAACATAAAACTGGGATCACTCCGTTTTCAATGCATTCCTATGGGAATTTGTTTAAAGGAAAATTTGCTTAACATAATTTCATTTGGAACAAATTAATTCCTTTATACAAGGTACCACTGTATAGTGTTTCATGTCATTTTGTTTGTCTTCATTTTGTTTCATTTCATTAGTAACGGATTTTCAAAAATATTTTTGTCATGAAACGAAACGCTACATAAGATTATAAATAATGGGGAGCTTTCCTTTTTTTACTTAACAGGGAGCCCACTGTCCTAAATCAAAAACCCTCAAACCTTCCAATCAATTTGCTTTCAAGAAAAGAAATATTAGCTAACTGTTGCATGGAGAGATTGGGGAGATAAACTCAACAGCTGATCGGCGTGGCGAGACAAGGAAAGAAAATATTTTTTAAAATAACCTCCACAGTCCTACTTAAAAAGGAAAGGAAAACAATCTGTTTAAATCATCTTGTAGACATAGCCAGCAAAGAGAACAGCTCAGCTCCTGGGCTGGCTACTCTAGCTTCAGGCAGACCAAGATTAGAGATAAGCTATTTCAACAGCTGAGGGGTGGGAAGAAAGAAAAACAAATCAATTAGTTTAAAAAATAAACCTTCTGTTCTCAAGATGGCTCAGTCAAGAGGCTAGGACTAATCACTTCATTTCTGAAACAAAAAATAGTGTTCTGTTTAATTTCTTGACAACATGCTGTTTGCTGTTTCATTTCATTTCATAAGGTTTTGTAAGCTTACAAAATGATGAAACAGCATGTTGTTTTTTGTAAGGTGCCCATCCCTAGTAGTGATAAAATGTAATTGATGTTGCATGTGTGTTGCAGAGCTGTTTGTCCAGGAGTGCAAACCTGCTAAGACACAACCATTTTTAAGGGGGGAGGACTATGGCATTTACCTAATACATGAAAAGTATCTGTACTGTTTGGTGAGTTTGTAGACCAATGAGAGAGTCTGGGGAGTGGCCTGAGAGGATTTAAGGCTCTGCTCAGCACTGTTTGAAAGATATAGGGAATCTGACAGAGTCTGAGAGAATCAGGGACTGGCACTGCTTAAGACAGGCCTGCCCAAAGTCCAGCCTGGGGACCAAATCCAGCCTGCCAGGCCATTCTGAGTGGCCTGCGGCTGGCTGCCCCTCCCCTCCTTCTCCCTCCTTCACCCCATGTTTTTTTTTAAATCTTCTGCCAACACTGACACCTTCCGCCCTCCCTCCCTTGGTCCCCACCTTCCTTCCTGTGGGTGGGGTTGCTAGGGATTGCAAGGGGTGAGTGGGTGGGGCTTGCAGTGGGGTGGCAGGGTTGGGGAGCAACCGGCCCCTGACACATTCTCAGCCACCAAATCTGGCCCTCCTTACAAAAAGTTTGGGCACCCTGGCTTAAGAGAAAGACAGATAGGGTTAGATGAGGGATTTACACTTACTGAAGAAAAGTTCTGATAGAGTCTGAGAGGAAAGGACTTTTAGAGTGTCTATGATGAAAATGAAGTGTCTAGAGACTGTGAACTTAGGAAGTGGGTGTGCATATGTTCTACTTTATTAGTAATTAACTAAAGTGGCTTTGAGTTATATTCTTTTTGTTTATACTTCAACACATTAACATTAATGATTTTGATTCTAACTTGTAATCAATAAAATTATTTTATTTTTATTCAACTTAAAAACAGTTTGAAGGCTTTAATTTACTAGCGAAGCTAGTTGGTGGCAGAGAAAGAGGAAAATCAGAAGTGATATTTGTCAATAGCCTGTGAAAGGGTCAGGGACAAGCAAGTTAATGCTACACTGCACTGGTGCTGATGGCCCAGACAAGTGCCCCTAGGCTGTGAATCCTCTATAGCCACTGACGCTGCATTGCCCAGGCCACTGCACTGCCACTAGCCCTTTGTGCCACCACCACTCACCGACAGTGGATAACTGAATCCGTAGATGGTGATTCAGCAGATATGGGGGGGGTCCTACTGTATTAATCAGCCAACAGAAATGTACACAAATCCCAGGAAAGGTTAAACATAGATCAGGGTGCCCAAGATAGCACCCCAGCGAAAACCCACATATCTCCAGACACTTAAAGGGACAACTACATTGTCAATGCCACCACAGATGGTACTAGATGAAGAAGGGGAAAGCAGGTACCCCTCAATAAGGAGGAACAGCTGCCATGGAGTGGCTGGATGAAACACAGTGGGCAAATGATGGTGGTGGAAGCAGGTATGGCAAACCTCCATGCAAGTGTCCTCCATGGCAGGAGATGAACTCAGTTGCCAAACAACAAGAAGAGCTAGCTCTAGCAGCTCATTTGCCTGCACACACCTCAGAGAGGGGAGGGCAGTGTACAAGCTCAATATGTGGTGTGATGTAAGCCAGTGAGTTTCCTGGCTCAGTGGGAAATGAACCCAGCATCTCTGATGTCCCACATCATGGCTTCTGTTTTTACTTTTACACATGTTGTAAAACTTGACTTCTATGTAACTAAAAGCCACCATGCCTGCTCACTGTGAACTTTATTCACCACTGTGCTGCTCATTTAATGGGTCTAAAGTTCTTTGCAGACTGCTCAGACAGTTATAATCCTCAATAATTTCTGATCATCCACAGGTTTAAGTGTCCTGCTGCTTTTCTGAATTCACATCAACATTGAATAAATTATGAAATCACAATTCAGGCATGATCTTTATTAAAATAAACTGATCCAAGTCAAGACTCTCTAGTTCCAGTTTTCATGTCAGCTGCATACAGTACTTTTACTCTGTTGCTGGTCTCTTATTTTCTAGAGTCCTTTTAAAAAAACAGGTTTTATATTTTGTTTATTACCTTCCAATGCTCCACTGATAATGGGGATTCTTTGAGAATTCTGAGCTATTGAGTCCCACAACTTTTGAAATTCATCTGGGAAGAAATGATCAATGAAATTAAGAATGAATCCTCATGATTTCAGTTTGTTTTATGAGGGATTCTTGCAAAACTACAAACAAGTTACAGACCCCATTGATATCTAGAGACTACACCAGATAAATCAGGCAACATTTGGTGCATAGCTTTGCAGTGGTGCGAAACTATGGATCTGAGGCACAGGTCCACAAGATTTTATATGAATTTTAGATGACATCCTCTGTAATTGCAACTTATATACTAGATCCCATCTGTGCCCGCACATTGCATGCAGACATCACGGCTCTTTTAGCTTATGGCTCTGCAGTGATGCATAATCAGGAATCCAACCAACAAATCCTCATGGATCCACCTGATTTTTGTGTAAGGCAACACTCAAACCACTGTCCCATCATAGGCCCTATCTGTGCCCACAGATTACACCACAGAAATCATGGGTCTTCCAGTATGTAGCTCTGTAGTGGCACAAAATATGGTTCCAACTCACAGATCCTTATCAGCCCATCTGATATTTCTGGAGACTCATCTTTAAGCCATTGTCCCATCATAGCTCCCTTCTGTGCCCACATATTATACCACAGAAATCATGGGTTCTTCAGTGCATGGCTCTCCAGTGCTGCAAAAACATGGAACCAAACCACAGATCCTCAGGGATCTCCTTGATTTTTATGTATGATCCTCCTGAAACCACTGTCACATCAAACACATCCACGAGGATCCATAGTTTGGACCCATGTTTTTGCAGCACTGGAAAGCCATGTTATGAAGGACCCATGATTTCTGTCCTATAATATGTAGGCACAAATAGGAGCTATGAAAAGTGATTTAGAGAAGACTTCATATAAAAATAATAAATCATAGAATCATAGAATCATAGAGTTGGAAGATACCTCAAGGGCCATCTAGTCCAACCCCCTGCCATGCAGGAACCCCCATCACAGGACTCCCAACAGATGGCTATCCAGCCTCTGGATCATATGGAGCAGTGCCTTGGAATTATGTTTTTATTTGGATTTATATACCACCAAGTTTAAATCAAAGAACAACTCCAGGCAGTGTACAAGTAAAGTTAAAATAATAAAATAGAAATAACATTGTAAATATATTAAATAAACACAATAAACACATAGAGCAAACAAATCATAATAGTCAGGTAGGTGGCATGCAACCTGCAGCAATGCCAAAAACCTCAGGCCACTGCAGAGCCATGACTTCTGTGGTGTACTCTGTAGGCATACAGTATATGGCAGTGGTGGCAAACTTTGGGCACGCTAGATGTTCTGGACCACAACTACCAGAATTCCAAGCCTAGATTCCAAGCCAGACAAAGGACTGTGGGAGTTATGGTCCAAAACATCTGGAGTGCTGAAGGTTCGCCACCAGTGGTATATGGGATCACAGATTTGGCAATCCTCGGGCAAGGTTCCCATGTAAAAAAATCACATGAAATCACAATTTGCTCTTGATTTCATGGATCTGCCCTTTACCTAGACCCCCTCTCCCTTTACTTTCTCCCAATAGTAGCCATGATCTTGGAAGGAGGAATGGGGTTCTTGATCCTGTTTGGCACGCTTGGGATTGATTCTTACGGGAAGGGGGGAGGTGCAAAGAGCCTTGTCCAGTCAGGCGTCTTCATTGGGTAGGTTGGAGAGCTTTTAACTCTTCTAGCCTCAAAGAGGAGGAGGGGTTGTTTAAGCCTTTTTTTTCTTCTGGAGGGATCCCCCCCCATCCATGCTTGCTTCCATTATACATAGTATAATGTTCTCTGGATTAAACTTGGCGGTATATAAACCCCCAAATAAATAAATAATAGTTAGAATGCCATAGAAAGGAGCTTGTATTTTGCCAGGAGAGAGTTCTTAAAAGTGCTCTTGGCAAGAGGGATGCCAGGCTTCATGGCTGATTTCACCACAGGATGGGAGGGAGGATGCATGGCACAAGCTATCTGGTCTATTTGCATGATGACCAATTAGAGAAATTTATATTTCCCGGGCTTTGCTACCTCCCCCCATTTCCTGATTCTTCCCAAGTGGAAAGAATGGGCTAGAGGCCAGCCACCATTGTGCATTTTTGAACTCACAGATTTAGGATGTGGTTCTTTTATAAGTTCCTTTCTGCCTCAGCACTTGAGCAGGAAAGGACACAGACCAAACCATTTTTTTCCAGGAATGATTCTGTTATGATTTGTCAACATCCAATCGGTCGGACTTTCACCTCTGTTTTCCTAACTCCCCGTCTTGCGTTCTGAGAAACGAAACTTAACCTCGACCGTCGCCTCATCCCCGGGGCAGGAAGAAACGAAACTCAGCCTCGGAGAGGAGCTGGTGGACCGGGTCTCGTCGCTACTTTCCGATCGTTGATAAGGAAGAGTCAACACAGCAGGGAGCCGATAAAAGGAGTTGCTAGCCACGCCTGTTGCATTGGACGTCCTGACACCTCCGTGACTCAAGCAGCATCGCTGAAGGAAAACATTCGCCCCGATATCTTTCCTTGGAAGCCATGGAAAAAGAAGGTGATGGGGGGACAAAGAAGGAGCGGCTGTCAATGAAGGCGACGCACGAGGAAGTGGGATGGAGGGCGTGCGCTTTAGCTTTGCGTCCCTAACGGGTTGGGAAAGTTGGCCGAGGAACTTTTTAGCTCGTTTTGTCTGTGGAGAAGATTTGCTTTTTGCAAGAGGACAGCATTTGGGTGCCTTCCAGGCCTTACACGCGGGATTCTCTGGAGTCGCTTTGAATCCAGGGCTCCTTAAACTCGCTCGGTAGTAAATAAGGACTGGGCTGGGCAGCCAATAACTACTTTACTGCACACAGCTTAATACGCGGCTCTTGAGGTCTGAGCCTTGCATCTCTGGTTTAATATTGCCGGACAGGCGCACAAGTGCCGTCTTCGAAATGGTTCAGGAGCAATAGGTAGCCACTTTATAATCTCCTGCCCCATTTGGGTCTTTTGTGATAAATGTGGGTTTTGTCTTAGAAAGATATGGGAAGACCAAATGCATTTTTTACTGGGATGTGGGAGGTGCAATGGCACCGAGTGATGGAATGATGGAATGCCTGGTTGCTCCCCAGTAGCTAAAGGAATGCACTGCGGTTCCTAAGGATGCAGGAATACGATCACTTCCCTAGGAATCCTTAGTAGACAAGCCCAGGTTATCATAATTAAAGGCACTCTTTTCTTGAATAGCCACTGGAGTCTACAAAGATTGTATGGAAAGTGCAGGATCTCCTATAAGTGTAAGGTGACATGCTCTGACATGTGGAGAGAATAAAAAACAGGCAATATTTATTTAAAATATTTTTGCTCCGTCTTTCTCCTTAATGGGGACCCAGGGTTTGTGGCAACATTAAGGAGGCAATATTTAAAAGCTAAAAACAATACATGTGCAAATATTTTAAAATAATCAAAAACATATTAAAATAGTAAATAA
Organism: Phrynocephalus forsythii; assembly: GCA_029282475.1. NCBI lineage: Eukaryota > Metazoa > Chordata > Lepidosauria > Squamata > Agamidae > Phrynocephalus > Phrynocephalus forsythii. The sequence goes on from JAPFRF010000007.1 coordinate 38,431,983, forward strand.
AAGTAATACTGAATACTTTTAAATGTAACAAAGCACAATGATCAATTAAAAAAAACACCCAACACCTCTTAGATAGTTGCTAATTAAAAGCTTCTCTGAAAAGAAGGGTGTCCATCTGCTTGCAGAAGGGGCAGGAGAGATGGGACCAGTTGAGCCTCCTGTGGAAGGGAGTTCCAGAGTTTGGAACAAGTGGCAGAGAAGGTCCACTCTCTGTTCCCCATCCAGTACACCAGTGAGGGTGGTTGGGACTTTGAAAATGCATTCCTGGCCACTGCTGAAACCTGGGCATTTAAGATCAGAGAGGAATCCAGGAGCACCTCTGTGTCCTTTGATGGGCAGGAATGTCATTTAAGCCCATCTTCGGTGTACCTTAGGTGATTTTTTTTTACAAATATGGTGGGATAGCTTGTAATTAATGCTATTTGTAATGAAAAAAAAAGCTTTACAAATCTGTAGCAGCCAAGACATTTTTATAGAGTTTCTATACGTAACTCATGGAAATCTCTTGTCTGCACATAAGGGCCCTGGGTTAATGCAGCTCCTGGTATGGCAAGTCAGTTTTATTTTTTGGTGTTGGGAAAACTGACTTTCTTTGCACATACTTCCTGGACAGCAACATGTTACAGATAATTCAACTTTAGAAGAAGGAGTTCCTTAAGGGCTGGAAACATCTGAGAATGCAGAAACCAGTCTTCCCCCCTTATATCATATGTACATTTGCCTTATTTTGCTGCACTTTTGCAGAAAGTATGCACAGGGTTAGACATAAACATAATGGAACTGGAAAAGGTACAAAAGAGAGCGACTAAAATGATTACTGGGCTGGGGGACCTCCCTTATGAGGAAAGGCTAAAACATTTGGGGTTCTTTAATCTGGAAAAAGGCGCCTGAGGGGAGAAATATGATTGAGACGTACAAAATAAAGCAGGGCATCAGTAAAGTGGATAGAGGGATGCTCTTCTCCCTCTCAAATTGAGGGTTGGGAGAGTGAGAACAGACAAAAGAAAATATTTTTACCCAGTTTGTTGTTAGTCTGTGGAACTCCCTGCCACAGGATGTAGCCTGGATGCCTTCAAAAGGGGATTGGGCAGATTCCTGGAGGAAAAGTCCATCATTGGTTACAAACCATGATGAGATGTGTAATCTCGAGGCTTAAAATCAGGGTGCTTCAAGGGCCAGATGCAAGGCAGTGGTATCAGGAGACAGAGATCTAATCTCGTGCGCACCCAGAGGCATTTGGTGGGGCCACTGTGAGATAACAGGAAGCTGGGTCTTTGGCTTGATCCAGCATGGCTCTTCTTATGTTCTTATATTCTTATGTAGGGTTCCTTAGAAGTCTGATTTTTTCAGATATTGACACTTCACAGAATCATGTAGAAATGAGGTGTTATTGCAGTGAAGATGCTGATTTTTTTCTTTTTAAGATTCCAATCTTTTACAATGCCTGATTATTATCCATAGTTTGAGAAAAAGAATTTAATATGTTATATAGTGCTGAATAGAAAAAAATATATTATTTTGGAATGCCCAATATCAAGGTTCCCTGAATATTGCATGCCAATATAAATTAGTAAAATTACTGCCCAGGTATCTGCAATGTTTAGAATAAACAGCTATGCAAAATGCAAATTTTTAAAATAAATAAAATGTTATCTATGTTTGTTTCATAATTTTCAAGGTGTTTTAACAGCCTAGATATAAAGATCCCGTACCTCATACCCAAAGCAGCTTTATGAGTAGTACACCAATTATGGCTTCAAAAGCAAGTGTGGTACAAAAGGAAGAAGCCTCTTTGCAAATATCTGGAGTGACAAAGAAGACCGAGCAAGGCTCCTTGTTAGACATTTCACATGAATGCTATTTGCATGATTTCCAAAAAACGAGTAAGTAACTATATGAACTTTCCTCTGTATCTGTGCTGTTCTAGATTTGCTTTGTAAAGAATGTTTTGGTATATGTTACTTTGTTGCTTCTGTTTCATTGTACAGTGGTCCCCCGCCCTTTCGCAGTTCATATACTACAGTCCCACTATATTGCAGGACCACAGTATATGAAAAAGCCCCCTAGGGTAAGGGGGGGGAGTCCTGATTCAAGCCTCCCATACTTACCCCAGGACTGGAGCTGCCCCAAACAGGCCTGTGAGGGCCTTCCTGGGCCTTCTGGAGGCCCCAAAAGGGCCTCCCTGTGAACCAGAAGTGACTTCCGGATCACTGAAAATCATGTCTGAGGCCTCTGGTAAGTACAAGAGTCCCCAGCTAGGCCCCCCCAGGTCTGACTCGACCTGCATCTGCATATGGCGGATTTTCAGTTATCACAGGTCAGGTCAGGTCAGGTCAGGTCCTTAACCCCCGCAGTGTCAGATCAATGGGTTGATGCTAGATTTCCTTTCATTTTATGGGTTACATGTACAGGACCTTTTAACACAACTTGCATCTTCTCAGGCATTGCTTTCTTAGTGTAGGTGTCAGCAAAGATTGTTCTGGGATGAAGGGAAACTGCTTCCCCCCCCTCAGTGATCAGCATGCCCATTTCCAAAGGATACAGTTGAAGACTAGATTGAGATAAAGGAAAGTACGGTAATGCAGGGAAGGAGAAGGGAGATCTGACGAGTCTGCGCTCAGAGTTTCTTTTCCCTTCAGAGTTCCTGATTTTCCATAGAGGGCAGAATGGATGAAGTGTTATGATACTTTGTATACAGACAGGGATGGTAACTGTGTCACTATGAACTCCTTTCATTCCCTCGCCTTTTGTTTGTTTGTTTGTTTTTTGTCCCCGCTGCCCCTTTAAGAGTCAGGAATCACTACGGGGCTGCTCAGGGCTGCTTTCACAATACAAAACAGCCCAGAGAACAATGTCTGTGAAGATTCTTAGTCATCCAGGTCAGTTTATCTGGAAGTTGAGTCACGGCAACTGGACTTCTTTTCTTGAGAGATTGAAATGTTTCACTGCTCATCCAAACAGCTTCATCAGTATGACAAAGCTGTTTGGATGAACAGCGAAACGTTTCAGTCTCTCAAGAAAAGAAGTCCAGTTGCCGTGACTCAACTTCCAGAGCCCAGATAATGAATTAATTACAGTACTTAAACCGAGGTATCACAGTACTTCCCTTCTATAGGTGATTTGTTGTACTGGGGCTAATCTCTCTACAGAGAACATGTGGTGGACATAATTTGTAAATAGTTTTGAATATTGTTTTGCTGCTTAAGTTTACTGTTCTGGAGTGTCCTTTGATATGATAAACAATACTGAAGTGTCTTTTTTGGTTCCCATATCTTCAGATGAGGTATGCCACTTCACAAGCAAACATCCAAACTTGCAGAGAAACTGCTAGATCTGAATTGTTTTCCACATTTTTATTCATTTTCTGTGATTTTGATTTAAAAAAAAGCTAATGTTAAGAATAAATCTGAGATTACCCTGCATTTTTTTCCAGCTCAGTCAAGCTGCATGGCACAGATAACTGATTCTATTTGCAAAGAAATGCCAGGTGCTGAGTAAGTATGAAAGGTTAAGATCCAGTGACTCTTTTTTCAAAATTGTACTGTACTCACATACAAATCTTGTGCAGCTTCCTGGTCATCCTGTATATCTTTCTTGAAGCCAATACCTGATCATACAGAATACTTATGATTGCCTTAAGTACTCTTGTGTCACGGACAAACTGGACAATCTTCAGTTAGGAGGTTGAGTTCCAAAGGATACTATTTCTTCAGTTTAATCAGTTATAGAATGCATTGATATAATTTCAAATTGCTCCATAAAAGGTAAAGGTAAAGGACCCCCCACACACACATGCATGCTAATCATGTCCGACTGTAGGGGCGGTGCTCATCTCTGTATTCAAGCCAAAGAGCCAGTGTTGTGCAAGTCCAAGGCCACGTGGCCAGCATGGCTGCAAGGAAACACTGCTTTACCTTTCCACTTTTTACGGCGGTACCTATTTATCGACTTGCATTTACATGCTTTCGGACTGCAAGTTTGGCAGGAGCTGGGGTTAACAGAGGGAGCTCGCTCCGCTGCGTGGCACCCGGGATTCGAACCGACTTTGCAGCCGACAGTTTTTGGAAGCCTCAGTCCACTGAGCCACCACGCCCCCGAGCCACCATGCCCCCATAGAATGCTTTGACATAATTTCAAATTGCTCCCTATCAGGCTTTAATAGGATCAGCAAGTATATGTGATTGCACATTTGAACCAGGGCTACAAATAATTGAATAATATGTGAAAAATTTTCCAAATGTCTGAGTCTCAGTTGGAGATGTTTAAACACTAGATCTTTCAAAAAGAGCACTGTAATTTAAAAGCCATTATTTTAAAACACTGTTAGATTGTTTTAACATAAACCTGTCCTTGCTTTAGATATGTCAGCTTGCTGAATGACTACGTTGAATCAGAATTTTTCCTCATTGATGGAGATTCATTGTTAATCAGTTATGCAAGGGAAATAACATTACAACACGGACAGAACTTGCACTTCTTTTACCTGGTTGAACGTTTTCTTCTGGATTTAACAACCAAAGGAGCAAAATATATCATTATTTTCCTTAAGGTAACATGTTTTTAAAGTATATGACCTGTTTCTTTTTCTTAAGAGAAAGAAATGTGTAACAGTCTTTCTAACAGACATTAAGACAAACTATTTTTGAGTGATATTGAAAATGCTTGAGTCAAAAATAATGTTTTGACGGTGATGAAACCTGACCCTCAGACTGCCTTGAAATTGTCACATAAGTATTACCAGGCAAAAGCAAAAGAAACAAAACATGATTTTAAAAAAAAACTTAAAAAGATAAAGCTATGACAGTCCACACATTTTTGAGTTTCTTATTTTCACTTTTTCATTTTGTATTTCTCACCCTTTGACTCTTACCTGATATGCTTGCATAGACTTAACATGTTTTCCTCTTCTAAGTATACAATCCAATATTCTTGGGAGAAATGTTTATGTTACATAACATAAGAACATAACAAGAGCCATGCTGGATCAGGCCAAAGGCCCATCTAGTCCAGCTTCCTGTATCTCACAGTGGCCCCACCAGATGCATTTGGGAGCGCATGAGACTAGATATCTGTCTCCTGATACCACTCCCCTGCATCTGGCCCTTGAAGTACCCCGGTTTTAAGCCTGGAGATTACACATCTCCATCATGGTTTGTAACCTGTGATGGACTTCTCCTCCAGAAATCTGTTCAATCCCCTTTTGAATGCATTTTCTCCTGTTTCCACAGACTCTGGATGAAAAAATATTTTCTTTTGTCTGTTACTCTCCCAGCCCTCAATTTGAGTGTATGTCCCCTAGTTCTGGTATTTTGTGAGAGGGAGAAAAGTGTTCCTCTATCCACTTTATTCATGCCCTGCATTATTTTGTACGTCTCAATCATATCTCCCCTCAGGCACCTTTTTTACAGACTAAAGAGCCCCAAATGTTTTAGCCTTTCCTCATGTTGACTCATTAAGAAATGTACAATAGTGTATCCAGTGTTGTGGTAGTAGCTTTGAATTACAAGCACTTTCCAGGATTGCTACCACAGCCATATCCAGGCCAAAAGTACAGGCAGCTATCTTGATCCATTAGAACACATCAGGTTTAATCTTCCGCAGAACAGGACTTTTGAAATGCAGGAGGATTGCAATTGCCCATTCTAGATCAAGCTCCCACAATTATACTACATTGCTACGGAGATAATTCAGAGAAATATATTGTTGTTGGGAAAATAATTCCTATTCCCTATGCTTTAAATAATACAGATAAAAGATCAGATGAAATGGTAAAGTAGGATGGAGTGGTAGATGATGCCCTCATGCTGTCTGCTGATCAAAAGGTCCAGGCACTTGAATCCTCTGAGCCATGATTGCTACAGCTTTGATTCGGTCCTCATTTTCATCCAGGAAGACCAATGTGGTGTACATGTTTCTTCCTACTTTTCTTCCCTTCACAACAGCTCTGTGACAGTGAGGTAGGGTAGACCGAGATGTGATGACTGACTCAGTGTTTTCCCACAAATTTTACAGCTAAGTGGATATTTTAATCTGAGTTTCTTTAGTCATAGACCAGCACTCCGATCTTGCTACTCTGATCCTTCAACTTGCATTTTTAAATTCCAGAACTCTTTAAAGCTGTCTTTGACCATGCTGAGATCTTGTTCATAGTCACCATCAGAGCAGATCTCCGCTGGTGCAAATGTGGAGTTTCAGTTTTGAAACCCAATGTTCACAGCTTTGCAAGGACTTAAATTCAACTTCATTCTCCAAGTTGAACAAGAGTGTTTTGTTTTTTTTTTTGAGGATCAGTTCATTTTTGTTCTGACCACCTGACCACCTAAATAACTTAGTGACATCACCCAAATAGAATGACTCACGGCTTGGTCCTAACTTGGAATAATTTTTGAACAAATGAAGAAGTACCTGTCCCAATTCAGAACTGAGGCATAGCCCTCTTTCTTCCTTTTGCATGTCTCTATTTTCAGTATTTACTGTTTTGAAGGTTCTGCAGCATTTATTGAAATCTATCCCAAAATATCACATTACATACACATTATCTTTTTTTGCTTCTTCTAGGATGCAGAATATTTCTATCTCGGAATTCCTGACCTTCTTTCTCTTCGTACTGCATTGATCATCCATCTAAGGAAAAATACTGAAGCAGTAATACATACTGAATTTAAGAGCTGCTTAGACCCCAGCTGGCAAAGTTTTCTGAAAGATAACAATCCATATTTCTTAATAATCTCTGATGAAGGACTGAATGAACTGCAGACCCATTTTCTACATATATTTATTATTCAGACATTGTCCAAAAGAATCAATGTTGTACTGATTTCAGGCCAAAAATCAGATGCAGTACGAGTCTATGGTTACCATATCCACAGTTTATACCGCCATCAATTATTTTTCCAGAAGGTGAATAATGATTAAGACAAAAATATTTCTACTAACTGAAACAAATCATCAGGTATCAATCCTGACATAAGGGATTTTGTCTGTGGCCACATGGAGTTGATATGAACAAAGGGTTGGAAGAGAATAGCATTTATCACTTCAGTATACTTACAGTTTCTGTTTTCTCAAATTTAGTAAGAAAAAATGTGACAGTAGTATTCTTGAAACACCATTAATAAAAACATTTGTATTAATTAAAATATACTTCAGTTTCATCCTCAGCTATCAAGTACTATTATGAGTCAAAGGTTAATAAACCCTATTAAGTAATCAAAAGTATAGCAATATAAAATAATATTAGTTCTTGGAATTTGGCCAGTACCCTTTTTATATAATCTTATGTGTGCGATGGGAGTGACATTCCTGACAAGAGCAGATGGTTTTTAAAAAAAGTTATTTTTTTTTTAAATTTCAGGGTTTGCACAACTTCATATCATTGTGTGCAAGTCATGTGTACCCAGAAATTGAAAAAGAACTTATCTAATTAGTAGCAATCTGTCACTCTTACTTAGCCACTCCTGGGCAGGCAGAGCTATGCAATACCGCCAAGAAAGTTCTTGGGATTGGAAAGTCCAATTCTTGTCTTCAGTTTTCCTTGCTAAATATAGATTTATTAACAAATATTTCCAAAGTTTCCTTCTTCCTAAGATACAGATAGCATGCTGTAAACTTCCTGTTTCTAAAATTAAAATGTTTTATATAAATTGAAATACAGGCAATAGGACTAGGAAGTGGAGTTTTCTAAGCTGGGAACCATGGGTCAATCTGTCTAATAGAGCTGCTTCTGGTTCCAGAGCAACCAGGAGGAAGAAGGCCTCACTTCAGCCCCGCTGTCTGGGGCATCGCAAAATCTGTGTGAGAGGGCTAGAAAACTTTCAGAACCAGTTATTGGACTACACAGACGTTTCTGAGGGAAAGATAAGGGGAATACAGCTCTGACAGTGAATTGGAGTACACAGTCCATTGGGATTCCCAGTTGCATAATTTCCCCCTTTTCTCTTTTTAGCGTGAAGGAAAAGTAAAGCATTACTATGAAGCACTGATTAAGTACTTGAAGGAAGCCAATACAAAAATATGCATTTCTCTTTCTGGATGTCCAAGTCTGAACGCTTTAACAGCAAAGGTAATATTTAATTCTGTGCATACATTAATTAGCAGTATTTTACCACCATGAACATCATTATTTAGTATTTCTAAATGTATAAAATATATAGAAAGTATGGTGATTGAATGTAGGCAAGTTTCTGCTTTCATGTAATAATTAGATTAAAGCATGGCAAAGCAAGTGTTCTGCCTATATACTGCCCCGTAGTGTTTAAAGTGCTTTCTGGGTGGTTTACAATTTTAATTATGCAAGCCACACTTTTTGCCCCTCTGGGTACCCATTTTACCAATCTCTAAAAGATGGAAGCGTGAGACAGCCTTGAGCTGGCTACCTGGGATTGAACCCCTGAGTAATGAGCACAGTTTTGGCTGTACAGTAGACCCTTGTATAACGTACAGCTCGTATAACGGAAAATCCGTACAACGGGAAAAAATTCCATCACCACTCCCACTCCCCCCCCTGCTCCAACACGGGAGCAGGCAGTCTCTGGGGCTCTTAACTGAAGATGCAAGCTGGCCATGGAGGAGGAGAAGGAGGCCCAGGCCAGCCTGCTGAGCCCGGCTGGCCACCCACAGCAGCGGTGGCTTTGGCGGGGGAGGAGGAGAAGCACTAGGTCAGCCCGCTCGGCTTGGCTGGGCACCCACAACAAAGCTTCCTCAGGGATGGCCGCTCCTCTATTTTCCTTCCCCCTTTCCATCTCTCTTTCTCTTCCCCCTCTCCACAACTGCACCTCATCTCCTCCCGAGCTGAGGCTACCTGATGGCGCTGTGGATCAGCGCTCCCGGAGCTGGCGCCAGCAGAGGAGGTGGTGGAACGTGCCCAGGGCAGGCGGCACAGTTGGCCCGTTCGCGGAGCCTGTGCCTCTGGCTGCTGCTGCTGTTGCTCAGTCCTGCAGGCGGTTTCACTTTCCCCCTGAGCAGCAGCAGCAGCAGCAGCAGCAGAAGAAGAAGAAGAAGAAGAAGAAGAAGAAGAAGAAGCCTCTGCCATTCCTTCCTCCTTTGTCTATCTCCCCGCCCCTCATTCATGAGTTGGAGCCTGTGCTCCACAGGCTTCAACTCGCTGTTCCTCGCTGAGAGAGAGAGAGAGAGAGAGAGAGAGAGGAGAGCAGGGAAGCAAGTGAGCGCCTGCCGGTCCCAGATGTAAAACTTCTTCTGCCCAGCAAGGCAAAGGAACAAGAGAGAGTGCAAGCACACGCACACAAACACACCCACACTAGATCCCTTGGGGCGACAGCGGGGATCTGCATCGGAGGGGGGCATCCAACAACTGCATGCTGAGCCCAGAAGAGACAAGAAGAAGCAGGAAGAGGTGTGGGGAGCTGCACCAGGAGCAACAGCAGCAGCGCGTGCACACACACTGCTTCCCTGCCTCCCAGGGCTTTGTGGCACCTCCTCCTCCATCTCCTCCTCCCCGCTCATTCCCTCCCAGTGGCTGCTTAGTAGCAGCAGCCAGCAGACCCACGGGAGAACTGGCGGGGCTGTGAGCGATTGGGGAGGGGGGATGGACCGGGCAAAGGAGGAGAGGAAGCGAGCCATGAATTCCGCGGTTACTCACTCCGGGCTGCACCAGAATTCTTACAAAAAGAAACCTCCCCCACACACACAATTGCATGATTGCTTTTCTCCCGCCCCCATCGCTATCCGGTGCGGCCTCTCTTTCCTCCTTGCAAAAGGGCGGAGGGTGGTCCTCCGGAGCCTGCCCCCCCCCTTGGACAGCCCTGAGGTAGGACATCAAAGCTGGACAGCCCTGGTCTTGGCTATGCATTGGAACAGATTAAATCTCTTTTCAATGCATTCCTATGGGAAATTTCAATTTGTACAACGGAAAATTTGTATAACGTAATTTCATTTGGAACGAATTAATTACATTATACAAGGTACCACTGTAGTACAGAGTAGAAGTTTAATCACTGTGTCAAGAAGCTTAGAAATTCTAAAGAAGGAGGAGGAGGAGGAGGGGAGGAGGAGGAGGTAGGAAGGAAGGAAGGAAGGAAAATCTTTTAAAAATATTTTAAGTGGCCAGATAATGAGCTTAAATGAATGGCAGTTGCCAGTTAGTGTTGTAGATACAGAGGCATGGCTTTGTAATCTGTCCATACCAGATGTGAATCTGGGCTTCATCATTGCCAGAAAGGTGTGAAGGAACTGTTGCATGAATAGTGCAAGCATAAGCGAACCTGCATCTTGGGCATTGGTGTGTGTATGTGTGTGTGTTTTTAGCAATTATACTGCACTGTAGTACTAGAGAAATGCCAAAAGAAGAAATATATAGAGTAACTTCAGTTGATCCCCCCATGAAGAAGTCATACGAGCCTCTGAGTATACTGTAGTTTATGAACAAGAAATTGAAGTTTCAAAAAAATAAACTCAAATTACATCTGAAGAAAAAAATGTTTACCACTCTTTTTGCATTTGCATCAGGTTCACACACAACTGATCAAATTCCAGGAAAAAATAGATCTCCGTTATGTTGTCTGTATCATCACCTGTTCGCTTGTTTTGGAAATGCACAAGCAGGTATCAGAAAGCCAAAATACATCTACAAAACTGGTAAGAATGTGTTAAGCTCTAATATAAGTTCTGGTTTAGTAGTGTTCCATAAGGCTATGTCTCTAGTATATTGGTTTATGATTCTATCCTTAGTTGCACTTAAACATTATTGTTATTGTATCATCACGGTTTCCTGTATGTGTGAGTTTTCTTCTCAAGATGAACAAAACTTGCATGTCTATTTCCTAGCCACACCCCTCTCTCAAGAGTTCACATCTTTCTCTGATAGTAGCTCAGAGTGGCTATTCCAATGCCAGGAGCTACCTCAACTGTGCTGCTGCTGATGTAGAAACTATATGGTTGGATAGGCTCTCACCCAATTTGAATTTGCTGTGTAGTGTTGCTACATCCAGTGTTTTCATCGGCCATACTATCTGACTTGTCCCTTTGGGGAAGTGGGTTTAATGAGCTCAGTCCATACGCCATGTGCACCCAGTTCCAATTTCATATTCTGAGCATTTTTGAATATTCAGTTGTTTAGAAGTTGAGTCATAGCAACTGGACTTCTTTTTCTTGAGATATTGAAATCTTACTACTCATCCAAGCATCTTCATCAGTCTCAGCAAAGTTAGAGGCGAGTCCTCAAATTTATAGTTCACCTGGGTGAATGAGAATCTTCACAGAAATACTGTATTCAGTTGTGTTTGGAAAGTGTTGGTGTCACATGCTTAATACTTTAGTGTCCAGAATCCTTTTGTTATTCCCATCATTGACATTACATCACAACATTGGCTATTCTACTACTACTACTACTACTACTACTACTACTACTACTACTACTACTACTACTACTACTACTACTACTACCCCCCCCCACACACACAGAGAGAGAGAGAGAGAGAGAGAGAGAACCTTTAAAACAATAGCAAAATGTTATGTCAGTTGTTAGCATTCGGAGTTTACTTGAATTGAAGTTTGTATCTTGGTGTCAATTTTGATGCAATTGGAAAATACCGTAGATGTTGCTGCAGTCAATGGTGAAGGAAGCTGATATTAAATCTCTTTGACAAATATTTTTGCAGTTGAGACTTGTGTAGTTGTAGAGTGAAATATTTGCATAAAGCCTTGCAATAATGTAACATGACCGATTCACCTTGCAACTTACTGTTTTATTTGAATGGTGGTGTGGGAAATTGACAAATGTTCGTCAGAGAAAGTCAGGGAAATGAAAAATATTTTTTGTGGCAACCCTGTTGTGGGTCCTTGAGTACAGAGGAGAGAAGGACAACCCTTCCAACTAATGTTTGGTTTGTGTCTGCTATTTACTGTGCTAACATAACATATGATGATGGATCACAGATATAAAAACTTCTGGAAGGTCACATATTCCCCCATCTCTGAAATATTTCCATGAAGTTATATTGGCAGAATGAAAGCTGGAAAATTGGGAGGAGGAGTTTTCCTTTAAAATATGATTTGCAGAATGTTCTACATTAAATGTCCTCACTCTCTCAGTTTCTTTTTCTTCTTTTTAAAGTCAAATGAGAACTCAGCCCTAACTCTGGAAGAAGCCATAGATCTTATAAAGATGTATTGCCTCTGTGTGGTTTTTCTACACCATTTGCCCCTTTCACAGAGAGCTCAAGTTAGGGTCGTTGATGTCTGCTGGAAAAAAGAAACCTTAAAATTTATACGGCAGGTACTGTAGATACTGCAGCGAATATTCCTAACTATGAAATTATGTCATTGTTGGTTTGCTTTAAAAATGTTATGTTAACTAAGTAGCAGTTCGAGTGATATTTTTGTGATGTATTTTGTGCCCTCAGTGTGCTCTTATTTTTAATGGGAAATGATGTTGAGCTTGGCTTGAGAAGTTACATGGCTCAGAGAGTCTGAAAGTTATTTTTCAAAAATTTTTTAACTTTATTATAGTATAAATGGAGATGCGGTGTCTCTGTGGGCAGATGCTGATGGGGGGCAGTGAGATTGGTTGTGAAGGCACTCTACTTGGTCAAAGGTTTCTTGAGGGGTTCAGTCAATTATGTAGCCAATGGATGGATCCTATTTCTACTCACAAGTTCTTTGTGCAGGCCCATCACATGTCCACCCCAGAGGCTCCTATCACCTTCCTTGGTGAGAGTCCATGTCCAGTAAATGGCCCCTCGCCCCTCAGTGCCCCCAGGTGGTTCATGTCCCACTCGAGTTCCTCAGGTCTTTTTACAGGTTATGACTACCTTGGTGTCCCTCTTTCGGGTACCTGGAAACAGAAGATGGTATCTGAACATGTAAACCCATCAGATCTGTGTACATGTCAGCATCACTGAAGCTAATTATGGCCTTATTTAAACCAACCGTTTGGTTGAAATGAATATATAAGATTGGAATAAATGTAGGCTATTGTCCTCCTACCCTTAACCCCAACAGTGGAAAGCCCCAGGGCCAAATCCAGTCCTTCTGGAGTTCCAGTCTAGCCCTCTGGTGTTCCATGTGTCTATGGTTTCTTTGGCATGCTGTTATTTGTTTGCACCTAAGCACCTTTGCAGGTATTTCATTCTGAAAGTGCCTCTCTGCAGAGACAGCTATCAGGTGGCAGAGCTAAAATATTCTGGGAAAAGTTTCTTCCTCTTGCATTTGGATCCTATGGATTGCTGCTCCTGAGAACCCCTCTTTCTAGGGCTAAATTTGGTTTTTGTTCTAAAAGAATTTCTTCACCTTTGATATAGGTCCTTGTGGCCTTAATGCTAGCATTCTTTGAAAGGGAGAGGGGCTATTTACCAACTGGGATGAAAATGTTTTTATGTCTTGTGGAGGACACACAAGGGGGATATACGAGTATATAACCAAAAATCTTAACTTGCATAGCTAAATAAAAAAATTCATCCTATTTTTCATTTTGTGGATTGTACTGTACCCTACAAGATTGAATAAAAATGTCTTATGATGTATAGTTTACTTGGATTTCTTTTTCCCCACAGCATAAACTGTGTGAGTTTTATGTACTGCAGCATCTTACCAGTGAGACCTCATGGAACATGGATTTTTCTACCCTTCCTGATTTAAGTGATAATCTCTTGTGGAAGAACATCGCCTTTTACTATGAATCAGAAAAAGGCCAAGGTCTTTCTTACCTATCAAATGATTTGATAATTTTTTTTAGACACAGGAGTTTTTGAGTGTGAAGCAAGCATCTTGTAGAGTTTTAATAAGGGAGGGAAATCCCTCTTATCTATATCTGTTCCTTGATGAAGTAGTATTTTTGTAGTCAAGTGAGTATAGTTTTACTAGAATTGATAATAATATAGACCAATGGAACAGTTTGCTGTTACCTTTCCCTAGAGTATTCTTTTAGTGAATATTAAAGTACAGAATATATGTACTGGGCTAGCTAAGATTTCATAATAAATCATGATTTATAGGTTTGTCACTTCCCTGACCTCTCTCCAACATAGATGCAAGAAGAATAGGTGGTTTTGGTTTGGTATGGCAGAGCCTCCCACCCAGCACTAGGCGAAATTAGAGGGAGCATAGAGTATGAAGTACCGTTTTCATGCCATCCAGCACTAGGGGAAATTAGAGGGAACACTGAGTATGAAGTACTGTTTTCACTCCATAAGAAGACGCACTTAGTTTTAGAGGTGGTGTGGCTCAGCGGACAAGGCTTCGAAAACTGTTGACTGCATATTTGGCAGCTCAGCAGTTCGAATCCCAGGTGCCACAGAGCAGAGCGAGCTCCCGCTGATCACCCCAGCTCCTGCCAACCTAGCAGCTCAAAAGCATGTAAATGCAAGTAGATAAATAGGCACCTCCGTAAAAAGCGGGAAGGTAAAACAGTGTTTCCTTGCAGCCATGCCAGCCACGTGGCCATGGAATTGCACAACACTGGCTCTTCGGCTTGAATACGGAGATGAGCACGGCCCCTAGAGTCGGACATGGCTAGCACGCATGTGCGGGGGAACCTTTACCTTTTTTATGTGTGAAAAAATATTCATACATACTGCAGCCCTGGTACATCTCCAGCCCCAGTTTACTCTCCAGCCATGCTGCTCCTGGGAGCATGGCTGGAGAGTAAAATGTGAAGACAAGCTCCCCCCACCCCCACCCCCGGGGTCTCCATGCTGGGAAGCCTCCGGCCCTTGCAGAAGCCTCTGGACCCAGTGTAGGTCCCAGCCCCTGCTGCAGCCTCAGTGGAGGCTTCCTGACCCAGCTGTTAAAAACCTTGCATGATTGATTTGTTCCATAGACTAGAAGAGGGAGAGTAAACAGCCCTGTGGAGACTATAGAGATGAGAAACGGGCTAGAGACTAACCACCCACCATGATGATCATAGAGCTGCTCTTCACGATCATAGAGCTGTTATTCTCACTGTCACTTTTGATGTTATCGCTCTTACTCTGCTGAGGCTGCAACTGGGCCTGGGACATGCACCAGGTCTAGAGGCCTCCACAGCAACCACTCTGGAAGCTCCCAATGAGGGTGTATTCACCCTATAAGATGCACAGACATGTCTTCTTACTGTTGGGGGGGAGTGTGTCTCATAGAGCGAAAAATACGGTATATACTTTGTATTCTGCCTATGGGTGAGCAACACCTCCTTGCTCTATGCTGTAGTCACCCCAGAATTATGTAAACACTCGTGTTTTTGTCTTATTTTTGCATATTTTCAGGAAAAGGACATATTTTTTAAACAGTAGACACGTTCGGTTACAAAACTAAACTAGTTGAGTAAAATAATATTGCTCATTATCGGCGCCTTGGGTTCTGTTTGAGGAAAAAGCTGGGAGAAAAATATTTTAAATAAATAAAATAAATACCGTAATTTATTTTGAGACTTTATGCTGAAGAAGTAGTAGAGGCTAATGCGTAATGAGTTAGTTTCCCAAGACAAGTTCTAGATAAGGCTGGGAATCAAAGATATATGAGGGAAAATAGCTGGAGAGAAGGTAATAATCGGTTAAAGATTAAAAAACCTTCTCAATTTACTGTGCTGCTGTTTAATCTTGTTGCCCATGCCCCAGACCTCACAGTATAAGATTGCGCTTGTGGGACAGTCAATATTTTCTGCTGATGGTAAATATCTACCCATTGTCAATTTTCATGCTGTATCTTTTATAGAGTTTGATTTGGATCTAGGAAGCACAATACATGGAGACTTTGAACTTCTGTGGAAACATATCGCAGCACTGTCTGAAACATGTAATGTGGGACCATCTTTTCCGCTGCGAAGAACTTCTAGCCATTTTCTTGAACAGCAGCCTTGTCTTCATAATGAAGGTAACAGCCTTCAGAGTCTGCGAAGCTGAAATAGTATCTTATTTTTTGTTTCACATTTTATTTGGCAGTGTACTAATAATACAGTTTTGTCAGCAGTGCAGTACTTGTTAAACAATTTACAATTCACCTTGCACTGTGAAATCAGAAGTAATTCCTGTGGGTGCTTAGTCTTATGTTGCAATCAGACCAGGGAAACGTTCCCCTGTTCTAATGATACATTTCATACCTTTGTTGTACTTAATTACGGACACACGGCATACGACCCAAGCTAAGGGTCCTAATTTGATTTTAATTTTCCCAATTCCTTTCTTCCTCTTTGAAGCATTGGGGCTGGCTACGGGGTGGACCCAGTTTCTTTTCTCTGATTTTTCCTGGGGCAATGCTGTCCCTTACTTTAATTTCAAACAAAAATCCTGTGGTGCAAGAGGTCAGGGCCTTCTCCCTTCTCCCTTTTCCCATTGCAGAGGAACATGATACAAAGTAGGAAATGTCTGTGGTCAAGCCCTCATAGAAAGGAAGCAAGGGAGGCTGTTTCCTTCCAGTTCAGAAACTTGGGCCCTTTGCACAGGAAATAAATTGATAGGCGCATCCACATATGCCATACCTATAAGGAATGTTTTGATACACCACTGGAACCAAATAAATCAACCATCCCAGTGAGGGGGAAATGTTCCACAATTACACTGCTGGTTGTTAAATGCTTCATGAGTTCCATTGAATTTTGGTTTCAGAGTCTCTTCTGGAGACAAACAAATAATTTTTTTTGTTTGAAAATAGGAATCTATATTTGTGATGTGATCTTGAGAAGCTTTCTACTTGACTGATAAAGATGTGCCAAAATATTTTATCATTCACTAATAATTGTTTTTTTTTAAATAAAGACTTTAAATCCAGAGCAGCATTTCCTAAACCTGGACTTATACCAATGATGAATGTGATTGTGGATGAATTTGCTGGTGATATTTTAAGGAAAATTCCATTTTTGAAAAGGTGAGTATCCCTTTTATCTCTTGATTTTCAAAACTACTTTTAAGACCATATTTTAAAGAATGAATTGATTGATTCAATGAAAGAAGGAAATGAAAGGTCATGGCTTCCTTCATTGAATCAATCATTCATTTAAAATGGTCTTTAAAGTGACCTTAAAAATAAAGAGATAAAAGGTTTTTTATCAGGTTTGTTAATGATATGACTTGGAGTTCGGTATCAGAAACACTGATTGTCAGAGGCATGAAAAATGTAGACTATATCCTGGATCAAGGCATTAGCCCTATTAAAATATTAAATCATATATACACTCACCATGCATGGAGGCATAGTACTCAAACCTTGTTCTCCTCCATCATAATAATTTTCACCTTCCATTGCATTAATAGTGACAGTTCTGAAACAGCCAGAGCCTTTTCCAGTCTTCTTCTTCTTCTTCTTCTTCTTCTTCTTCTTCTTCTTCTTCTTCTTCTTCTTCTTCTTCTTCTTCTTCTTCTTCTTCTTCTTCTTCTTCTTCTTCTTCTTCTTCTTCTTCTTCTTCTTCTTCTTCTTCTTCTTGTGTCTCCTTGGATGAAAAAAAAGTAACTTTCCTGTATTCTAAGTAATTGTCATGAGAAGGCATGTACTATATATGTCTTTATCTGAAGAACTGGAGTGTTTTCAGTTGCCCTTCCATTGAATACATTGGGCCAAACAGACTAGATTATTCATTTTGCAAGGGTTGAGAAGAAGTGTCCCTCAAAGTGATGAAAGAAGTCTGTCAAAGTACATGAGCTTTTTTCATTTTCATATCTTGAATTTAGCATGGTTTGTTTTAATCACAGGCTGTTTTTAAGTCCAATTTTTGAGGCATTTGCAGTATATCACAGAAGTGAGTAAACCTCACATTTTGTAAATATTTTAGTATATCTTTTCATGTGACAATACTGAAGAAATCACACTTGGCTACAATGGTAAAGCAGTGAGTATACAACTTGTATAACAGTGTAAATGTGCTGTCCTTTCAAAAGGACGCAACAGAGAGCCATTAATGTCTAAACCGCTGGCAACAAAAGTGAGTACACCCCTAAGTGACAATGTCCAAATTCGGCCCAAGTAGCCATTATCCCTCTCTGGTGTCATGAGACCCGGTAGTGACACAAGGTCTCAGGTATGAAGGAGTAGCAGAGGGAGCTCTCACTGTCAGATTTGATGTTATCGCTCTCACTCTCTCATACTGGTCACTGGAAGTGACTACACGGCACCTTCTGGTAATGAACTATCTGAAGATTTGAAAGAATGAATTGTTGCTCTACATAAAGATGGCCTGCTATAAGCAAAATTGCCAAGACCCTGAAACTGAGCTGTAGCATGGTGGCCAAAACCATATAGCAGTTTAACAGGACAAGTTCCACTCAGATCAGGCCTTGCCATGGTCAACCAAAGAAGTTGAGTGCCCGTGCTCAGCGTCATGTCCAGAGGTTGGCTTTGGGAAATAGATATATGAGTGTTGCCAGCATTGCTGCAGAGGTTGAAGGGGTGGATGGTCAAGCTTGTCATGCTCAGACCATATGCTGTACATTGCATCAAATTGGTCTGCAGGGCTGTCAACCCAGAAGGAAGTATCTTCTAAAGATGATGCACAAGAACGGTTTGCTGCAGACAAGCAGGCAAAGGATATGGATTTCTGGAACCATGTCCTGTGGTCCGATGAGACCAAGTTTATTTAGTTCAGATGGTGTCAAGCATGTGTGGGGACAACCAGGTGAGGAGTGCAAAGACAAGTGTGTTGTGCCTACAGTCAAGCATGGTGGCGGGAGTGTCATGGTCTGGGGCTGCATGAGTGCTGCTGTCACTGGGGAGCTGTAGTTTATTGAGGGAATGCCAACATGTACTGTGACATACTGAAGCAGAGCATGATCCCCTCCCTTCGGAGACTGAGCCACAGGGCAGTATTCCAACATGGGAATGACCCCAAACTCACCTCCAAAACAACCATTGCACTGCTAACGAAGCTGAGGGTAAAGGTGAGGGACTGGCCAAGCATGTCCCGAGACCTAAACCCTACTGAGCATCTGTGGGGTACCCTGAAATGGAAGATGGAGGCGTGCAAGGTCTCTAACATCCACTAGCTCTGAGATGTCTTGGAGGAGTGGAAGAGGACTCCAGTGACAACCTGTGAAGCTCTGGTGAACTCTGTGCCCAAGAGGGTTTAAGGCAGTGCTGGAAAATAATGGTGACCACACAAAATATTGACACTTTGTGCCCATTTAGGGGTGTACATACTTTTGTTGCCAACGGTTTAGACATTAATGGCTGTGTGTTGTGTTATTTTCAGGGGACAGCACATTTGCACTGTTATACAAGCTGTGTAATCACTGCTTTACATTGTAGCCAAGTGTCATTTTTTCAGTGTTGTCACATGAAAAGATATACTAAAATATTTACGAAATGTGAGGGGATGTACTTGTTTCTATGATATACTGTCTCTCGGAGGAAT
Source organism: Phrynocephalus forsythii (assembly GCA_029282475.1). Lineage (NCBI taxonomy): Eukaryota > Metazoa > Chordata > Lepidosauria > Squamata > Agamidae > Phrynocephalus > Phrynocephalus forsythii. The sequence continues at coordinate 38,451,253 of JAPFRF010000007.1, forward strand.
CCTGTTGTGACAGGGAATCACTGTTCTGCCAACTTATGCAATGAGTCCCGATACCTGATTATTGATTTTTGTCATTCCACCCTGGATGGTTGGGAGTTTTTAACAAAAATGACTGTTTAAATTATTTACCCATTGTCCTATGTCACTATATATATATTCTTTTCATTTTTAGTGATGATCCTGTGATTACCTCACTTAAAAAACAGAAAGATTTTGATGAGCTTAAGCACTGGCATTCAGGAAGACCCCTTAGTGATGATTATGACAGAGTACGTTCAGGTAAAAAAATAAAAACAAATGAAAATCTGATGCTTTAGTCAAGCTGTCAACTTCAATACACACAGGGAGATAATACATTAGCTGTGTTTGTATTACAGGATTCTACATGTTAAGTCTGGAGAGACCTATTTTCTTTCACTACCCTTTGGTATAAATTTTTGCCTTAGAAAATCAGAGTTGAATTTGCACTTTTTAAATAAACATTTATTCTTTTAAAATATGTAAAATAGAGCAGATTAAATAATTGGCATCATTCTATCCCTTATGTATCAGGATGGGACTAGTAGATCTCTGGAGAGTCAAGCTACTTTGTTCAAGTAGGCAAAAGGCAAAAATAGCATCCCCATTTCATGGTGAGGGATTTACACCTGGGGGTGGGGGAACAGGTTAGTTTATTACCCGCAGGATGCCTGTATGCATTATAAAGAGGAATGACCAAGAGGCTCAGGAGAAAAAGCTGAGTTTGTACCTTTTGACCTCAGCATTGCTTACCTTAGGGCAGGCCTGCCCAAACTTCAGCCCTCCTGATGTTTTGGACTACAGCTCCCAGAATTCTAAGCTTAGATTGCCAATGGCAAAGGACTGTGGGAGTTGCAGTCCAAAACATCTAGAGGGCCGAAGTTTGGGCAGGCCTGCCTTAGGGATATTGCATCATTAGTGCTCAGGACTGTATTGACCAATGACATTCTGCTAAGGAAGTGAGATGCCTGGAAGATGAAGAGGGAGTTTTCAAAATCACTAGGGACAGTCCTTAGCTGGTGTCCTGGTTAGTATCATCACTCTGGCTATACTGGTCATACTGGTTATTAGGAATTCTTAAGATCAGTGTACAATACATACTTTCTGTGAACAACCTCCTTCTAAGTAAGTGAAATCCCTTTGATTGTCCTTGTTTTCCAATGGGTGATGTGGACCAGACTCAGCCATCCCCTATGTGGATCACAGACTGGCAGATCATTCAGCCTCTTGTCCACGGCGAGGATTCAGTTCTTGTTTTGGTTTACCAAGGTGGACATGGCAATAGATGGCAGTAGATTTCCTATGCCCAAATCTATTGCCAGCATTTCCTTTGGTTAGCCATTGGGAAAACTAAATGGATAGCACACAGTGAAGAGCAGGAGGAGTAGGAAGGCCATGACTTGGAGCCACAAAGAAGGTTTGTGTTTGTCTAGGTCTCAATCTGATTACTGAGGCCCAATGTAGGGAAGATACAAGTAATGAAATTGCACCTCTGTAAAGTTTAATTTTACTAACATTTTTAGAAGGAGCAACCAAAGATGCATGGGTCCTAAGAAGTCAACAAAAACTGCAGACGTTTTTACGATTTTATGGGCAATCACTAGAAGGTAACTTGTCGAAAACAATTGTTACTCACCCGGAAACTTCAAAGAAGGCCTATACTGATTCCAAGAAAACAAACAAATATCAAGTAAGATATGTAAATTATCTTTGAGTGAATGTTTGGTATTAATTTAGTTAATCCTTAGTATTCAGTTAGGCAGTTTAGGAATTCTCCTTGTAATGTTTACTTTCTTGATTAACATATTTTGATTGTTCATTCCTCTCTTTAATTTATCTTGTCAATGTCAATTTTCTGTTCATAATGGATCTTTCCCCTTATTAACCTTTTAATCCTGGACATCAGATAGTTCCGAGGCTTTGCAACACAACATCTGAATCATTTTGCAATCATCTGTCTAGGACAGTGGTAGCAAACTTTCAGCATTCCAGATGTTTGGGACTCAGAATTCTGAGCCTAGGTTGCCAATGACAAAGGACTGTGGGAGTTGCAAGCCAAAACATCAGGAGTGCTGAAGGTTTGCCACCTCTGGTCTAGGAGAACTAATCTCTCTCTGATATTGTCACTGCTTTCATCAGATTCTGGATCTTGATCATTCTCGGTGATCTTTTTAAAAGAACCTAAAGAATCTTAGTTCATAATTCAGGGGTTAAGAATTTCTGAATGGGGTACGATAGATGCATAGGACCTAATATGGACTTCTAACCTGGTCAGTCCAGCCCTCTACACTCGACCTAGACAATATACTCTTTTGGGTTGTTTAATAGTCTTTAATTCACTCTTCTCTGCTCCAGTAAAAAGCTGATGGAGGATACTTAGCACATGGTGGAGGGGGATGTCTGGATGAAGATTTATTTTGGTTGTATGATGAATAATGATAAAAGTTATATGAAGACTCGGGTTGCCATTGCTCTTGCTCGCTTTTGTCTTTGACTGTGCCCCTTCATTGGAATATAGATCTTGACAGGTTTCAAGCAAAGTTTTCCTGCCATCCCCAGCAGGAAAGTGTTCTTGTTTTCCTTCATAGAATCATGTATCATCTCTACAGTGGTTGCCTGCCTGCCTCCTTTACATTAATCAAAATGAGACAAACTTGCCATGCAAACATGCCCCTCTGGCAGTTTATGCATTGTAACTGCATGTTTGTTCTCACTGGCTCATTTTCAGATCTCCTTGAAGTGTCACAAGCCAGATACTGGATGAGGAATGCAGAGATGCTTTCATTTACCATAAATGCTACTGAATAGCAGCTTTTTAGAGTGCAGCCTCCTCCAGATGTTCCCCCTGCTCTGAACACAGATGATTACTGAACTATCCCAGACCTTCTTTTTAATTAGTTTCTTAGAACATTTCAGCAGATCTCAGAGTGGGACAGTCAGTAAAATCACTTCAGATGAAATGGATGACTCTTGAACACTGTAAAATAATAAAATATTTTAAAACACTTGAAAACATTCGACAACGATACTGATAAGATTCCATTGAGTTGTTACTTCAAATATAACTTGGAGATGATAAAGTGGAACATTAGTCTTAAGGGACCTCCTGCAAGATTGTGGAGCAAGTCCCGTTCTTGGGTTCCCTTGTTTGTCAAAAATGGCCTTCTTTTGTTTTGTTAAACATTTTACGTGTTTGTTTTTCTCGGGGGCCCTGTGGGTATACTTGGGAAACCATAAAAACGCTTTTGTGGGCAGCAAACCTGACAAGATGCATTCATGAAGGGCACAGTCCTTTTATCCATTTTCAATCTATCCTTGTCCCCTGGCTATTGAAGGCTTGTTCCATACTGACAGGCTACTGGTCTTGAGCTTTTATCACACCCAGTGTCCCTTCCAGTGGCTACAGTCTTTTCCTGTCTTTCGGTAAACATCACATCCATCTTTAAACGTAATGTGAAGTTGGAATCCCAGCAGCTTCAGCTTCAAAGAGGTAAACTAAAGGCTGTGGCAACTTTTTGGTTCACAGAAGACCAAAGCAGAAATAATCATAGAGGAAAACCAGAAGAGGAAGAGAGCTGAAGAAGAGAAAAAAGAAGAACATAGATGGGGTACTCTTTCAACGTCTGTTGAAAGAAAAATTAAAGAAGATGTGGTTTCTGGGATGAAGTATTTGGAAGAATTTCTGAAAAAATGTCAAAGCGAATCTGTGAAATGCCGTGCAGAAATGACAGCACTGAATGTTTGCTTTGGCTTATGGAAAGAACACTGCAAGGCAGAAGGTATGGGAACATATGACAGAATGACTGTCTCAAGTAACTGTGATATCATGACTTGAGCAGTCTTCCTGATCCCAATCCATTCTTTGTCTAGCACTTATTAGAAAACGGGTTCTCACTTTAACAAAATGAATAAGAAATTCCTTCAATAATTCTAAAAGAATTTGCTTATTGTTATGGGTGATTTTCCGTGTATCAATTCTCCCCTAGGCAAAACTGATAAAAACTTAAATATAGCTGTTGAATTGATGAGAAGAATCCATTCTTTGATTACAAATTACGATGACCAAGATCTATTGAAGGAGAATGATTTCCATCAGATTTGGAAATGCCTATGGAGCCTTGGATTTGACAATCTTGCTGGTTCTTTAAAATATATCAAGGTAATTATGATATGTCAGGATATATGCCTCAGTCAAATGTTGGCAATCCAAGTTCTAAAATGTACAATGCAGCATCATCTGTAATAGTACAAATCCCTTTTGTAGCACTGCTGTTAAGAAATTTGTCTCTAAGTGAATTATTTCTTACCATATATATTGTGGCATTCCCCAAAATCTTTAATTAGATGCACTGTCACTTGTCTGGTGGAATAAGACTTTCAAAAGTAGGGCTCTTAGGAAAGTCCTGGCCTCCTGTTTTCTTCTGACTTACTCATTTCAGGAGCAACTGCCGGAAGGAAACTTTGTTGGGTGAGATGGATGGATGGATGGATAGATGGATGGACACATAGATAGAGGAAAATAAAGAAAGCAAAAAGGTTGTGGCTTCTTAAAGACTGCCATCTTTTAATGTGTGCTTTCAAGGACAGGTCCACTTCCTCAGACATTAGAGTGGGATAACATTGCAAATATTTTTACATTTATATGTGTCTCTAAACCAGAGACTGAAGCTGAGTACTGTAAAGGTTATGCATGGCCACCTGCCCTGTGGAATTCAGCCACATTCCATTTGGTGTAACATAATGGGGGCATGTCTCACTGGATAGTTAGATACACAAGATTGTTTTGCGTATATTAATTAAGTCCAAACATCTCTCCTCTTGGGGAGGGACAGTACCATGTGCTACATGGCTGAGCCCACTTCAGAAGATGAAGTCAAGGATGACCTTCTACAATAGGTGGAGATCAGGCTTGAGGAAGATCTTGAGGCCCCAGTAATCAGCCTCCTCAGAGACACAAGAGACTGAGAAAATGCTTGGCCATCATTTTTCCAGAAGATGGTGACAGTCTGATGAAAAGTTTCCTAACCCCAAATAAAAATGGTGCTAGAATCCAGAAGGCAAATAAGATAATGGAGGCACTTTCTGATGTAGTTGCCTGCAGTAAATAATGAATTAAAGAGCGAAGAGAGTGAGGGGGATGGGGGTCCAGGTCAAGTAGAATGATCTCATCCTCTGAAGAGGGCCCAGCCATGTAGGACATACCATCAACCCAGTCAAATGGCAACTGCTCGTAACAACTTTTGCAATCACATTCTGATTTAGCCATCTTTCCATCGTGTTGGCCTGAACCCCTACTTGCTGACATATACTATTCTAGATGTGCTTCTTGTTCTTCGCCCTTTTGGATTGATTTTTATAGCTTGACTACTGGTGATCAATCTGCTCCTGTAGACCTTAGTGTTGGTTACTCAGTGTTTGATCTGAACAGACTGTTGATTCCTAATTGTTCCTGTTTACAGACACATTAGAATATGAATGATAGTTTCTACATCCTTTTGCAAATCTGCCTTGTCCTTCTCTGAGCTACTCAAATTCATTCTATCAGGAGCTATAGCATTTGTGGGGAACCTTCAGTGCTTTATATATTTTGGACTATGAGTACCATATTCTGAGCCTATATTGCCAATGATGAAGCACCTTGGAAGTTGTGATCCAAAATTCTGGAGGGATGAAGCTTTCCCGCCACTGAGCTATAGCATGACAAGAATTGAAGAAATGTGTTAAGCAAAAATATTGGGTTACGTGATCTCAGATTTTCTGGGCATTTTGAAGTCCTAAACTTATTTTTCTTTCTAATCATGTCAGACCTGAAAAAGTCTTCATTCATATTAGTTTTCCCTTCCTATTTCTTGGGGCATGGAAAATACTTATTTTTAAACAGGCAACTCAAATGAAAACTAACTGCTTATAGGTTTCAGAGGATGAGAAAAAAGAAGTTAAAAAGAAGCATTCAAAGTGTGCTGTCGGTGTGGGATCTTCTCGGTTTCAACTGCAGTTTATGGGTCATTATCTTATACGGGAAGAAAGAAAAGATCCTGATCCCAGAGTGCAGCATTTTATTCCCGATACATGGCAGGTATTAATTATGATTTGTTTCCTGCTTTATAGAAATATATATAAACAATATTTGACCTATAGACTGTAAGTGGTTCCCAGGGGCTCAGCATCTCCATGTCCTCAAATCTCTTTGTCTTTCCCAACATTTTGATATGGAGCAATTCTGCAATAAAATAAAATAAAATAAAATGTGTGTGTGTGGTGGGGGGCAACACTCCTTGGGCCTCTGACACACCAACATTTTATGTTCTTCAATTTTATTAGCAACTAAAGTTTCAATAGAAATCCCCACCCATTTTTGTAAGGGCCACAGGTGTGAGTATGCCCATTTAATGTTCTAGGGCAGGCATGCCCAAACTCCAGCCCTCCTGATGTTTTGGACCACAACTCCCAGAATTCTAAGCTTAGATTGCCAATGACAAAGGACTGTGGGAGTTGTGGTCCAGAACATCTGGAGGGATGAAGTTTGGGCATGCCTGTTCTAGGATGAATGTGTATGGCCTCTGGACTTCTAGAGATGATCAGTAGTTGTTTTAAGGAGCTAGCAAATGTGGGATATATTTGAGGCAGAATTATACTCTTCCCTACTGTTGTCTTTGCACAATGCAAAATGTAAGAATTGTGTCAAAATTAGTTGTTTCTAAGAAAACATGAGTTCTTAAATCCTTCCTAGTTATCGTATCTATTACAATTATGTGTAGACACAGCATAGTGTATTTCATACTAGTGAGAGTTGTTTGAACCTGAGAAAGAACAATGTGACACTAGTGTTTCTGTTCAAAACTTGGTCACAGGGCAGTTTTATTACAGAGATAATAGTGGGGGTGGGGAAAGAAAAAGGAGTTTGAAGGTTCCTAATTTGATTGTTTAAATGGAATGCCTAGCTAATCTTATCAAAGTTTGTTCTTCAGATGTTTTGTCTCTATAACTTGGAATTGCCATGATGTGAGGTTTGCCATGATTCAGGTTCCTCAGTTGTTCAGTTATTCAGCCGTGTCTGACTCTTTGTGACCCCATGGACCAGAGCACACCAGGCCCTTCTGTCTTCCACTGCCTCCCAGAGTTTGGTCAAATCCATGCTGGTTGCATCGATAACACCATCCAACCATCTCATTCTCTGCTGTCCCCTTTTCCTTTTGCCTTCAATCTTTCTCATCAGGGACTTTTCCAAGAAGTCCTCTCTTCTCATGAGGTGGCCAAAGTACTGGAGCCTCAGCTTCAAAATCTGTCCTTCCAGTGAACATTCGGGGTTGATTTCTTTCAGAATGGATAGGTTTGATCTCCTTGCAGTCCAGGGGACTCTCAAGACTCTCCTCCAGCACCACAGCTCAAAAGTGTCAGTTCTGAAGCAATCAAGCCTTCTTTATAGTTCAGCTCTCACTTCCATACATCACTACTGGAAAAACCATAGCTTTGACTATTCAGACCTTTGTTGGCAAAGTGATGTTTCTGCTCTTTGAGATGCTGATTAGATTTGTCATCGCTTTCATCCCAAGAAGCAGGCATCTTTTAATTTCATTGCTGCAGTCACCATCTGCAGTAATCGAGGAGCACAAGAAAATAAAGTATGTCATTGCCTCCATTTCTTCCCCTTCTATTTTCCATGAGGTGATGGGACTGGTGGTCATGATCTTAGTTTTTTTGATGTTCAGCTTCAGCCCATTTTTTCACTCTAGTAGACTCCTCAGTAGTCTTCTAAAATATGTTGAGTAGTCCTCAGCCAGCATTTTCCTCTTAATTATATAATATCAACTGAAATCCAGTGTAGTGTGTTGGACAGGGCATTGGCTAGGATTCAAGAGACCAACTCAACCATGGAAACTTACTGAGGTGGGGGCAGTTCTAAATTACCAAACATTTCACATACTTTGATCAACTCTATTAGGGCTTCAATAAGAGGAAAGCAACATGATTGCACACCACATACACAAACTCTGGGCCTTCATTTCTCCTTCCTTAGGAGGAGATGCATATGTGTATGCACCTCCAGGGAAGGTGAGAAATAACTGACAAGCTAGTTACTATGAAAATGTTGCTGTTTTCCAGTAGGCAAGCTAGTGTTTGCCCAGGGCAAAAGTGAGCGACTCATGGCACATAGACTTTTGGTAGCTCTAGGGCTATTTATTGGCTGCCGCCTTCCCTGAAAGAAATACTCTTTCTAGTGCCCAAGTCAGAATTTCTGCTCTTGAAAACTGCCAGGAATAGCAGTTTTGCTCCTAAGTGATGTGCAGGATGGATTTCTTTGAAGTTGATGCGTTTTGGTTTTCTTTTTGAAACAAAGTCAAGTCTGAACGCTCCTTGCTGTTGGTCACTGATTTGTGGCAGGCCTTGTGGTTTTAACAAAGGTGAGTGATTCAGAATCAGCCAAGATTCTTGTAGTTCGAAGATTAACATACCGTACCTTATTTGGTACAAGCTTTGGTGGAGCACACCCCATGCCTTCAGAAGCATGATTAAAGTTTCATTTCATATTCCATGCATTGGAAATGTGATGCTCTGATACCACGGGACTGTTTCCCTCATTCTTTGGTTTATTCTTTCCTGTTATAGGACAGCGACATTCATAACAGCCTGTCTTCCAATACAGAAAAGTCTTGGCAGAGATACATCTGTGCAGGAGTGTTGTTAGGCTCTAGTCATAATAGTAAATGTATTAGGGGAAAGTATGTGGGCTATTTAAGCAAAACCAAATCGCAAAATGTGATTCCAGCATCTTGTGACATTTAGTCCTTTGAAATCATGTGATGATTTAGCTCAATGATGATCACACAGCTCATATTCTTCTGTGTCGTCCATATGCTAACAAGACAGGCCTAGGGAGATGCCATTTCTGCCTCTTCCACTCATTATGTCTTTTCAACCTTCCACAGGAACCTGGTTGCAAGTCTTTTGTGTCATTTAAATGTAATTTTTCTCTTTATTTTTCTCTTTATTTATTTATTTATTTATTTATTTATTTATTTATTTATTTATTTATTTATTTATTTATTTTATATACCACCCATCTTCCCAGGGAACTCTGGGCAGTTAACAACACAGGTTGAAGCAACCAATTAAAATATAATACAACAGTACATCAAGGGATAAGAAAGGGTTTAAAAGGGGGGGGATAAACAAAAATGGATAAAAACAAAATCATCGGCAAGTGGCGTCAAAAAAATTGAATTAAAAAAATCAGTTACACAGAATACTGCAGAGAGAACATTGACTGCTTTACCTTGACGTCGTTGTTTATCTACAGAGAGAACTTCTTGATGTTGTGGATAATAATGAGTCAGCAATCATCGTTGCTCCTACCTCATCAGGCAAGACATATGCCTCCTACTATTGCATGGAGAAAATCCTGAGAGATGGCAATGATGGTGTCCTTGTGTATGTTGCTCCTACAAAGGTAGGCAATAGCTTGGCAAATTAAGAACAATCAAAATACAAAATACAAGATATCATTTTCTTCTGATAGAGCCCATGATGCAGATTTATTCTCATTTTAATTTTCCTTCTAGCTGAAGAAAACAAAATATAGACCTGCTATTTTATAGGTCAATGCTCATCTTGTAAATTAGCAGATGGATAGAACTAAACTATTTCTGCTTACTTGCAGTACAGTGTAGAACAGTAATGGTGAACCTTTTAGAGACCGAGAGCCCAAACTAATTCAGAACCCACTAATTTTTTGCAAAGTGCCAATACAGCAATTTAACCTGAATACAGGTGGCTGTGAAGGGGCGATGTTGGGTGTCCACAGAAAGGGCCCCGAGTGCCACCTTTGACACCCAAGCCATAGGTTCGCCAACACTGCTGTAGAATAATCATTGAATGACTTGACTATGTATTTTCTGTCCTTTCTAATAATGTGTGATACACAACACTTTCATACCTGAAGAACTGCCTCCACCTTGGTTTAAGCTAATCATTAGCTCCAAAGAAACTAAGGCTTCTAGGCTACTCCCCAACCTGTGCCAATGCTAGGCTTTCTTATAACTGGAGGAACCCAAGGCTCCAGGCTCTAGGTTAGTTACTTGGTATCATGGCTAAGCTGTAAGGGCTGGAGTTAGTTGGTGTCACATTCCTTAACACTTAAGATCAACACAAAATACATTACATTTATTAACCAAAAGACTTCAGTTACATAGAATTAAAATTTCAGGCAAAAATCAAAGAAAAACAAAACAAAACAAAATACACGAACATGCGGCACCCTAAAGACTAACTTTCATATTTTAATGTAACATTTTGTGCACCAGTGCACTTCTTCAAACATATATAGCAGCAGAATGAGGTGTGTGATATAATATGAGATGCACATTTCATACCAGATATTCATTCGCTGTAGTCCAGATATACATTGGATGTAGTATATAGAGTTGAGGGGTGGATAAGGGAGGGGATGGAGGAGGAGGGGGAAGAAGTGGAGGGAGAGTTAATTAGTAGAAATATTGAGAAGTATGGGCTAGGGCTGTATAGTTTTATGGCTCACACCAGCCTCTGTTTATGTTTAAGGATGGGAATTGGGAAGTAAATTCCTCAAGTGACAGAAACCAGATCAGATCAGATCAGAGAGCTAGTGGAAGAGACGGGGTGGGGGGGGGGGAGAGAGAGAATGGGAGTTTTTAAGTTAGAGTCCATGAAAAAATGGCAATGTAGAGTTTTTACCTTAGAATCCATGAAAAAGTGGCAATATAGTAATATTACATTTGAAAAGAAGGCGATAGCTGTAGGTAAAAAGCACTCTCCGATAATTTAAAAACAAATAAGAGACAAGACTTAACAAACAAGACCACTCAAAATATCATTAACTTTCTACTTGGCACCCAGATGGTGGTAGCAAAAGCAGCCCACTGACTTCCTACAATCAGAAAATACAAAAAGGGGGGGAAGCACTGAATAAAAAGCCATTCTTCTTACCCTTCCCAGCTAGAGAAGCCTAGCTGCACCAATTTAAATTAGATGTCCTTAAAGCTATCCATGACTTGCTTAGCCTTTGCAGGCAAGATAACACAGAAACTTTCCAAACTGGGGAAGAATTCGTGCAGGATGATGCCACTGTAGGGCAGGCAGCAAACACAAGCTACAGAATGCACAGGGAGTGAACTCAAGACTGATTTTACTCTGAGCATCACAGGATGTGCATGTATTCTTGATTTGTTATACAATAGCAAAAGTGTTCTGTTTATATACTTCCCCATAGCACTTAATGGGCTCTCCAGGCAGTTTACAGTTTATTTATGCAGGCTACACTTTGCCCTCCCGGTGAGCTGTGCACTCAATTTACCAACCGTGGAAGGACAGAAGGCGGAATCAACCATGAGATGGCTACCTGGGGTTGAACCCCAGGTCGTGAGCACGGTTATAGCTGCAGTACAGCTATTTGACCACTGCACCACAAGGCTCTTTGTTTATATCAAATAATTTCTTTCTGAAGATTCTCTGAGTTGCTCAAATAGTCTGTTTATTTACTAAAGAACAAATAGACTGCTTCAACTACTTTCTGCATTCTCATAATAGAGAAGCAGGTTATACATGCTTTCTTTGGCATCTCACCTGTATTTTGTAGTATTGCTAATCATGACACTTTTCCCTGAATTATTAGGCTCTTGTTAATCAAGTGTGGGCAACTGTTTACAATCGATTCAATAAAGTATTGCCTCCTGGTCTTACGATATCTGGTGTTTTTACACGAGATTACCGCCATGATGCTTTGAACTGTCAGGTGAGTGGCATATAAGGATTGTTGATTTTACTAGCAAAATGGTTTATGCAACAAACAAATTAAAGCTCAACAAATACATTAAAGCTGCAGTCCTAGAATACTTTTTGGTAGAAGAATAATTGAATTTAGTGGAAATTATTATGGTATGGAAATGTCTTTTACACAGGGTAAAGGTGCTGCCAGCAATTTTATAAAACATTGAGCTGGTAGAGAGAGGGAAGAAGGAAAGAAATTTTCAGAAGCACATTTTCTTTCATAATGAAGCTTGTTTGCCTTAAACTGATAAATGCTCACAGATGTATCTTAGTCTGTTAAGTGGGATTAACTCTCAGAAGGTGTGTATAGGCTTGGAGCCATGAAGTAAAATCCTGTAGGACAAGGCTGGGGAAATTTTATTGAGTAGTAGGTTAGAAGATACCTAATACCTCTGGCATTATGGTTGCGGTCACATACCCCAGTGCTATTCTGCCAACCAGCCACTTATGGAGACTTTTTTTTGGTCCACCTTGTACCTTCTCTGATCAAGGAGGGCATGAAACTGAGCATAGATTGAGCCGTGAGTTGGAGGAATGCAGGCTCAGTTGCAACCTGCTTTGCCAACCATACAGTTTCTCCAATAAAAGGGGATGAACTGCACAGCTTAGACTACTGTGTGACCAAGTCATACATTCTTTGCTTTACTCTCAGTCTCTTTTGAACAAGTAATAAAGTGCTTGATCAGTTTATCAACAATATGCAGAGAACGTGGACTACATTTCCCATCAACTGTAGCCAGGACGCCTACGGTTAAGTACTGGCTGCGCCTCCACTTTCATATATGCCCCAATTCTTTGTTAAATGATTTACTGAGAGATGCTTACACTTCAAAATGGCATCAGATTATCACCACCAAAATAGCATCCATGAGAATAGATTTAGAATCCTTATCAGTCTGTAGTGAAAAGTATTTATATAATGTTATTCGCCAAAGAATTTGGGATATAGAAAGACAAATTATCATTGAGGGAAGTAACTCTATTTGCCCCCCTTTAAATCATGGTCTACTTTGTGGTTTTGAGCAGGGAGCTAATTATTTTAGAAATCTTTTGGATCCACAGGAGCGTCGGGCTTTTATGTTGGCCCGACTAAATATTTTTCCTTCTGCGGTGTCTTCTGGCAGATATTGTAGAATTCCTTATAAGAGTAGGTTGTGTTGGTTCTGCCAGTTAGAACCTGACTCGATCTTCCATAACCTGATAAGTTGTCCGGCACATCAGACCATCCAACAACAATTTCTTGGAGCCTTCATTTCTAAAATACCACCAGTACCAGAGATTATTACTACACATCTTTTGGCAGATAAAAATCCTCACTTGACAGATTCAGTGGCTAAATATTTATTACTTGTCTATCAGAAAAAAACACTGTTTCCCAGGTTAGACCCGTTTTAAGTGTAGAGTAATTTTAGACAGCTTCTTTATATTTATATTGATCCACCAAAGTATATCTGTACAATTGCTAATATATTTTATGCCAATAAAGGTGAATTGAAATTGAAAAAAAAGTAATAAAGTTAAGCTGTGTAATTGGGTAAAGAGGCATTCCTTCCTAGAATGCCTCATGGCACTTCTGTGGGTTTTATATACCTACAGCCCAGAGGCACCCATTCATGTTGTAAATCGAATACACCAAAGAATGGATTAGATGATGTTTGAGGCAGTGCCTCTGGTGACATATTCAGAGATTTTGTCTTTCTCAGGAATACGATAACATAAGCAGCTTGTATGGCCCTTCTCTTTCTGAGCTATTCATTTAAATAAATAAATAAATAAATAAATAAATAAATAAACAAACTCTGTCCTTCATCTCTGTTTGTGTTCTCGAAGGTTCTCTTAACATGTTGGAGAAAATTTGGGGGAGGGAGCACAGAAAGATGTAGAAATAAGGAGGAATTAGTGGAAATTATCTTCCTCTTTCATTTGTGGAAACCTCCATCAGATCAAATCACATTCCCAGAAGATGTAATGCTAGTTCCATTCCTATGAGCTCCTGGCTCCCACCCAGCCAAAGCTATATTATCCTGCATGGCCTTTGGTCTTTCAGATAAGTTTTAAAATTGGCATTTTTGTCCTGTTTACAAGAATGCTTTTGGACATTCTGGGAATTCTGAGGGGAAGAAAAGCAATTAATGCATACTTTAATTAATTTACCATAATTGATTAATTGATTGATTAAGAAAAAGACATTGGATACAGTCATGTGGCTTCTTTATGCTGATGTCATGATTGCATCAGAAAGTAAGACCAATCTTGAGTGCCACGCCCAAGTATAAAGTGATTGTCTGATAAAGTTTGGCCTGCACCTGAATGTGAAGAAGACAGAATATCTGACGAATGACCCAAATGAACACGGTACGATCCAAATCGATGGTACTGATCCACCAAAAACTGAGGAATTCAAATACCTTGGTTCCATTGAGAACCAACAGTGCCTGGCTAAAATGGCATATGACATCAAGCGTCACGTGTGACAAAAAGATCAGTGGCCGTTTAAATTCAGAGCTCTAGCGCACCGTTGTTTGACCTATTGCGCTCTATGGTGCAGAGTGCTGGCCAGCAATTAAAGAAACTGAACGTCGCCTTGGTGTCAGGAGAACAAGGTGCTGCAGTGTATCTCTGGCCTCACACAAAAGGATCATGTGTGCAGTGATGACATCAGCAAAATACAGCATTGCACCTATTGCCAACAAGATGCATGAAGCCGGACTGCGTTGGCTTGGACATGTCCTGCATGCCTATGAGGAAACTAGCCGAAAAAGTTCTCATTCTGCAGGTCAGCGGATCCTGACCAAGGGGCAATCCAAAACAGTGCTGGACGAACACCCTTGAGAATGACATGGAGTTGTCCCAGGTTCACTTTGATCTAGTCCATGACTGTGCCAAGTGGAAGGCCAAAAGAATAGTGGACCCCACCGCCAAGTGGGATAAACACTAAGAAAAAAGAAGTCACGTGATTTTTCTCTAATGTGGGAAATATGCATTACAGGCACTCGGTAACATTCCCCAAATTTAAAAAAAAAAGGATGTGAAAAAAGTTTGGTTTGGAAGTCCCATTGTGTCATCTAAGGGATATGGGTGCAATTTTACAATGTTTTTAGCAGGGACACAACACACCTGAGGTTTCTGACACCTGTTTTTTAATCTAAACCCATTGACCAGTTAAAAACATGTATTGAACATTATAAAATTAACTAAAATTAAGTATGTAGAAGTATGGCTGCTAGAAAATTGGGGAAATGGCCCTCACCTCTGTGGAAATACCTCATTTTTCTGCCTACAAAACCCCACCGTGTACAAGACCCCCTGACACTTTTTGAACCCCAAATTAACAAAACGAGCAAATTCTGACAGGAAGGGAAACAGTGGGTGGGAGGGAGAATCCAAACTGACGCCAATGAACGAACGGAGCAAAGTCTCTGCCTTGCTCTGGTTTCCCTCCCAGCTTGGGTTCTTCTCCACACACATGCACACACTGCTGTTTCCCCTTTCCTTTTGCCCTCTGCCTTTCCAAAACACCTCTCTGAGCAGCCTTTTTCTTTTCTGTGGGGAAAGCCTTGGGAGTTGAGCAGCCCATAAAGAAGTGCTGTCCCCCACTCCAATTTCTGCAAAAAGATGGCTTAGATTTCTGCAAAAACAAAAAAAAGCAGAGAGGTGTTTTGGAAAGGTGGAGGGCAAAAGGAAAGAGGAAACTGTTTCTCTCTCTCTCTCTGTGTGTGTGTGTGTGTGTGTGTGTGTGTGTGTGTGAGTGAACCCAAATTGACGGGAAATAGCAAGGACAGTTTGACTTCTTCCCCACCCCCATCCCTCGGGAAAGGCTTATTTTACTGTATACGACCCCCTAATTTTTAGTTTCACAATTTTGGGGGGTGTCGTATACACAGAAAAATATGGTAGTTCATCCCTACACCATACTTTTCACCAAAAGTCTAGTCATATACAAACAATTGATATAGCTGCACTATTGATGCTAAATTAGTTGCCAGATGTTTCTTAAACCTTTCATTTTTTTTTTTTTGCAGATTCTTGTGACAGTGCCGCAGTGTTTAGAAATCTTGCTTTTGTCACCTCATCGCCAAGAATGGGCCAAAAAAATACGATATGTTATATTTGATGAGGTTTGTGTGCATTATATTTAATCTAATTTGTGAAATATTCTTACCTCTGCATCTTTGCATGTAATGCTTATTCTGCTCAACTGTGGTGCACCAAATTTGCATGATGTAGAAGCCAAGATAAGGCTTTGGAAGTCTGAAGAGGAGGAGATATGGCTGCAGAAAATAGGACTATAAATCTATTACTTTTCAGTGGACAAAGTTAATATGTACAATGACATGGATAAGAGAGAACAGCTTTGTCATCAAACTTGTGGGAGTGTTACCTCTACTGCTGTGGGACTGTTGAATGATACCTCCTTATGTCTTTCTGTGAAAGGAAGTAAATATTTGCCATTAACACCTACGATTCCTGGAAACTGGTGTAGAGAAGATGAAGTTTGGTGTAAAATGATACCAACTAAATTATGCAGATTGACCAAAAATAATAATCTCAGTAGTCAACCAAGAATGAAGGAAAGAAACTTGAAGAATATGTCTGAGGTCAATACCAAACATGATAGTGAGCTCACAAACAGATGCCTCAGGAGAAGGCAGTGAGTTTGTGTAGAATGTGGGAACCTGGCAAATGAGAACAGTGTGTTAAAAGGATATAAATACTGTATATCCATATCATGTAATATTTATACAGAAGGCTTCCCCCTCCCTTACAGGTCCACTGTCTTGGAGGCGAAATTGGAGCAGAAGTTTGGGAGCATCTTCTGGTTATGATTCGATGCCCATTTTTGGCTCTTTCTGCAACCATAAGTAACCCGAACCATCTTGCTGAGTAAGATGAGTACAAATTCTCAATAGTGTGATCTCAGTCCCCCCAAAATCCTTTGATCAGGTTTCATCCACGTTCAGTTGCATTTGACTGATCTGGTATAAGCAAACCATCTCCGCTTGCTCCCTTTCCCCAGGAACTCCTTCCCCACCCCACCCCACCCATCCCACTTGCCGCACCAGAGAAATATGTTTGGGGTGATACCAAACGTGACAATGGCTCCATAGACAGGGATGCCTCAGGGTGGCAGTGTGTGAAATGTAGGAGATGGGTAATAAGAACAATTAATTAAAAGGTTGGGGTCCCTCCTGAATCGTAGGCTGGGGTGTGTTGCAATGAAAAATATCTTCAAATGCAGGGATGTGTGGTTGAGTGCACTATATGCATTCAGAGTGGGCAGGTTTCTGATGTGGATATTTGAGATTTATCATGGGTATCTGAAGGCCCTTCTGGACTCTGAAGTTATGAGTCTATGCTCCCTGGCCCAACTTGAGGAGGGCCACTGGGAGTTTCATTTTTGCAACCTGTTACCCAGTCACTATCACAAAATCCAACTGGGGAAAAATACACAGAGCAGGTTGGCTGTATGATTACGCATTCATCCATTTTAACCCATAGTGTGAGATTAGGGTGAGATTAGTCTTCTAGAGAGAGAGGATTGCTTATGCAATATCCTTTACAAAATCTCAGAAGTGAACAGGAACTCATTTGTTCCCACAGAGTAGTTACCAGATATATGTCTGGATTAGAGATGGGCATGAAACAATTTTTTCCATTTCATTTTCCATTTCGTTTCAGAACAAAATGAAAAATGAACTGATTTTTAAAGAAAAACAAAACTAGACATTTTCTATATGTTCTGTTTTGTTTTTTTGTTAATGGCAAGGTTTCCCATAGGAATGCATTGAAAAGCAATGCATTGCTATGGGAAACTGCTTTAAACAAACACACGCCTTCCCTCCCAAATCGGGTGCATTGGGGCGGGGAGGCACAGGTCCTTTAAAATGTCTTCAGCCACTGGGGCAAGCACTTGCTTAAGTGGCTAAAGACATTTTAAATGACCCACTGCATCCTCCCCAAAATCGGGTGTGTTGGGGGAGAAGCTGTGGGTTTTTAAAAAAGTATTTGTGGCAAGCGGCCCGTTCTGCCACTGCCGCTTGCCGTGAAGACATTTTCCCTCGTCTTCCCTCGGTAGCTCAAAGACATTTTAAATGTCCCATGCTTTCCCCCGCAATCAGGTGCATTGGGGGAGAAGTGGCGGGTTTTTTAAAAGGTCTTTTGCTTTTAAGAGCTGTTCTGCTGCCACCACTTGTCACGAAGAGTAAAAAAAAATGAAAAATGAAGAAATGAAACATTTTTTAAAAATAATAATTATTTTTTAAAAATAAATATTTTTTTAAAAAATAATTGTTTCAAATGAAAAGAAATTGAAAAAACAGAATGAAAAATGAAACAAAAAGGCATTTTTCTATTTTGTGCACATCTCTAGTCTGGATTAAGGAACAGTGAAGTACTTGTGAACATTTGGTAAGATATGAACATTTGTACTCTGAAGTGTATTCATGTGCCATCAAGTCAATTCTGAATTATGCCAGCCGCTTTTCAGGATTTTCTAGGAAGAAAGTACTCAGAAGTAGTAAACCATTCTCTTCTTGTTGGGGTGCTTTGGGACTGTGTAGCTTGTCCAAGGCCATATATATACAGGGGGAATTGAACTCTCAACCTTTGGTTGTGCATCCAGATACCTAACACAATGAGTTATCTAATCAGGTACTTGGAAGTGTAGTAGAATGAAAATATATTTAAGAAGATAGAATACAGATAAATTATATTTACTAGGAAAGTAATTCTACTTCATATATATGTGTGTGTGTGTAGATGGCTACAGTCCGTAAAAAGATATTGGCAACATACTGAAGCTGCAATGTCAAAAAATCCTGGTACTTCTGCTACTTGCAAGAAAGGAGCAAAAGAAAAGAAAAGTGCTACAGTACAAAATACATCATACAAGGTTAGATTAGGTATGTATCTGAAGACAAATCATATATAATAGCAGATAATGCATTTCTGTATTTGTCTTGTTTTACTTTAAGTGAGTTTTGCAGTTAAATTGAATATGGTACACTGATTGTGTTTCAGGAAGACAACATTCAGGTTTCTACCATTTTCTGTTAACTTTATGATCTAGATATTACCAAATCACATGTTTTGGGTTATTCTGTTCTCAGTGGTGTATGGAGAGAGATACAACGATCTGGAAAAGCACATATGCTCCTTCAGGGATGATGACATCATAATCCATCACTATCATCCCTATGCTGCATTGACTGTGAATCATGTAAGTATACTGTCTTAAACAACAAGAAGAAACAGTCCTTGTGATTGTTTTAAAAAACTATATGTGTGCATTAAAATATAACTTGTTAATTATTATTATTATTTTTTGGTTCTGCGTCACAGCTTGAAAGATATGGCTTTCCCTCGGACCTTTCTCTTTCTCCTCGAGAAGCTGTGATATTGTATGATACAATGGTAGAAGCTAGAAGAAATTGGCCAAGGGCAAAAGTAAGTATATTTTACATGTATTGGAGTGAAGGTATATTCAGAACAGTTATTAAATGCAAAATAACATCTTATTCTACTTATGATCCACAATGATAGTCACTTTTCTCCCTGCTCCCCCAATCCTTGATATTAAGGAGCTGGATCCTGAAGAATTTTTTAAGGACAAAATGGTGATCACAAAGGCAGATGCAAGACACTATGAAAAACAGCTGAAAGAAGAACTGGAATTCTGGATTAAATGTGGCAACATTCAGGAGGTAGTTTTCATTTCCTTCTTACAATCTTTGTGAATCTATTGTTTCATTTCACCCCTGGATGTGTGGTTTGTTAGGTATTCACCAAGTGTATACTTCCATGTAACTTTTAAATTGTTCTCATAGTCTTACTTGCTACAGTGCCCCCCCTGCCATTTCACAGTTCATATACAGCGGTTGTGACGTCACCCCTTTCACAGACTGTTTTCAAAGGCACAACTGGGTTTATTTTGACATCCCACTGCTGTGCCACTAAATTGTGATGGCACCTTCCTTTTACACGTGTAATTGTGATGGAAATGGTAATGCTGCCACCTTTTATTCACTTGGTAATGCTGCCACCTTTTAAAAACTTCGCCTCATGAATTGGGACAGATTCAGATGTATAATATAAAAATAATGGCAAGGTTTATTGAGAAAATAATAAGTATAACAATGTCTGAGGATGATATATGTTGCCTTTAACATACAATAGATTTAATCAACTCTACAAGCCTCCCTGTCTTTAATAACTAGTAAACAGTATAGCCCTCACTGCCTGACAGAACTCTCACAGAGCAGTGCTCTCTCCCAGCACTCACTCTCAAAACCTTCAACTTAACTGAACTGCCACAACTGACTAGGCTCCATCGCTTCTCGGCCTTTTGGCTAAGATCAAGTGTAGTATAGACTGCCTTTTTATATCATACCATCCCCCGCCCTCCTGCTGGGATTGGCTGATGATTTGTATATTCATTACTCCTGTTTCCAGGGTGTTGTCACAGCGGTCCTGGTATATCGTGGGACCGCAGCATATGAAAGGCAAGGCCCCCTGGGGTAAGCTGCTTGGGCCTGTTCGAGGCCTTCTGCACTTACCCCAGGCCTGGCGCTGTCCTGAGCGGGCCTCCAATGGGCTTCCCGGGCCTGTTGGACACCAAGACTTTACTTGCAAGCACTGTAATAAATTTACCAAGGCAGCTCTCAGAGGCCACCTCCAACGCCTTAGATCCCATCTCTGGGTCGCCTCTCTACAATGGAAGCTGCTGCTACACCATCAGGCTCTAGCCCTAGCCCTTCCAGCTCGCTGGTTTCTACCACTACTTTGGCCTCAGCGATGCCCAAAAATAAAAATAAAGCCCCTTCCAAATTGGGCTCCAAAGCGGACAAGCGGCAAAACCAGGAAAAGCCTTTCGAAGCCGCGCTGAAGTCCGCCAGCCCTTCAAAATTGAGCCCACGGTGCCCTGAGCTCCCACAGACTGAGACGGTCACTTTGGAAACGTGCTCAGCTGAAGATGAACAGATCCCTAGGCTCGACAGGGAACCTTAGCTATCTCCGAGATCAGGAAGGAGGAGGCAGCCCAGGCAAACTCTGGCCCCTCCTCGCCTCCTGGGCGGCTCCTCAGATTGAGGAGCAGCAGCCGCAGCTGGGGCAATAAGGCTGGCAGCACCACGCGCAGTTGTGGCTGTGTGCCCTGGCCATCACTCCCTCACTGTGCCTCAGAGGGAAAGCCACCTCCTCTCTTGGCCTGGCCCAGCTTGGTGCACTGCAACCGAGGGAAGGAGGGAGCAAGGGCTGTGAAGGAGGGAGGGGAAGCATGGATGCCTGCCCAAAGCCACCCACAGCCTGCTCACAGGCTGAGCTCAGCCATGCTGTGGTGCTCGGTTGGCTTGCCAGCCCGCCTGTCACCAACCGGGGACAAATACAGCCCTCCCAGCCTCCCAGCAACTAGGCCCGGGCCACCGACGGCCTCCCCTCCCCTTCTCTTATTTCTCCACCACCACCACCTCCTCCTTGCTGGTCTTTAACTTGGTGGCGGTGGCGGAGGCCTCTGACTTTGGCCATAGCTGCGCTCCCTCCCCCTGCCCTCCCCTCCCTCCCTCCCTCCACAGAGCAGGATGGCAGCTTGGAGGACGCTGGATGGGCAGGCAGTCTCTCTGTTTCCCCCTCAGTTGCCCACCATCCATTCCTCCATTGGCCCACTGCTGAGGCTGCTGTGGCTTGGACGGCTGGCTGGCACTGCTTCCGCCTGCCCCCTTCCTTTTTCACAACCACAATAACACAGGTGGTGGCCACACAAGGAAGGCAGGCGGGCGGGGTGGAGGAGGAGCAGGGGCAGGGCCTCTGGGCCATGGAGGCAGCGGGGGACCTTCACAGCCTTCCCGTTTTAAAGTGACCCGCTTGGCTGCAGCCAGCGCCCTGACCATCTGGACGGTGGGTGGGGGGAGCGACATAACCCACCAATTTGAACTGCCTTGGCAATAGAAGCAGCCACAGAGGCTGGATGGCTCACTTGCTCTCAAAGTGGGGTGGGTGATGAAGTCTGCAGTTGCTCCAAGGTGCCGGATTCAGGACCTGGGGGGGGTAGTTTGAGGACCCCTGGTTTAGAGGTTGCAAACTTAGGAATTGGGTGTGCATGTATTTAGCTTTATTAGTGATCAAACTTGAGTGGTATGAGCTATATTCTTCTTTTTGTCTATACTCCAACATGTTACCATTAATGATTTTAATTCTACTTTGAAATGAATGAACTTTTATTTTAGTCAATGTAAAAGCAGTTGAAGGCTTTAATTTACTTGCTAAGCTAGTTGGTGGCAGCGATAGAGGAAAACCAGAAGCAGTGTTTGTCAATAGCCTGTGAAAGGGGAGGGGGCAAGCATGTTAACACTACAACCACTTCTGAAATGAGAAGCCCATCTCTAGTTCCTATGCTATGTTCATGGCCCTTTCACAGGATATTGACAAGCACTGCCATTAATTTGCTCTTCCGCTGCCACCAACTAGTTTTTCTAGTAAATTAATGCTTTCCAACTGATTTAAATTGAATAAAGATAAAGGAAGTTTATTTATAACAAAGTAAATAGCATGCACATGTTGGTATTTTCTATACCAAAATAATATATGAATAATAAACTCAGGTATATATTTGCTAGTTAATCACTTCTTGTGCATCATTGACCATCACTACCTGCGCAAACATGTCATAGTGAAATGGCAAAAATGTCATAGTGAAATGGCATTTTCTGCAGGCAAATCATGTGCTGATGTTGCTCAAGCCTCCACCTACTTGTTCTGAAGTAGAGATGATGAGAAACTTTCCTGAGTTTGTTGAAAAGCTGAGACAGATGGGAAAATTGCCTGCATTATTTTTCATGTGAGTATCCAAAGTTTAGATACCTGTGATGTGTAGCATAACACAGAAGAAAGGAAGTGATAAAGTCAGATGTAAGATTATACTTCCTAGCCTACTATTCGTCATGCAATAATGATCTTAATGATAATTGCTTTCTTCAGAACCTATTGTTTCATAAAAATTATGGAACTACAGTCCTGAATATTGTGTTAAGATAAAGACTAACTGGTACAATTCTAGCACATGTCATGTGTTGTCTATATTGGATAATTAAACATACATCTCATATATAATGGCATACGCCTGATTTAAGCATGAGGTTTGGTGGTCACAGCAATTGTACTTGTGGGGCTTTGTGTGCACCTGTCATATGTATGTTACTTTTCCTTGCCTTTGCAAATGGCATTGGTACAAGGGGAAGCCAGGAATATGAAAAGCAAAACAAAAAAGCAAAGTGTTCTGCTTATGTACTGATCTGTAGTGCTTAAAAGCATTTTCTGGGCAGTTTACAATTTATTTCAGGCTACACACTCCGTCTCCAGTGAGCTGAGTACTGATTTTAACAACATCAGAAAGATAGAAGGCTGACTCCATGAGCCAGCTACCTGGAAGTGAACCCCAGGTCATGAGCACAGATTAGCCACTGCACTGTGAGGCTCTCAAGTCCCACTTTTAAAGTTAACAGATAAAGCAAAGCAAAGCAAAGTGTTCTGCTTATATACCACCCCATACCACTTCAAGTAGTCTCTTGGCAGTTTACAGGGTTTTTAAAAAAATTACAGTATGCAGGCTACACTACCAGGGAATGGACATTGCTAGTAGGGTAGTGATATTAATTGGTGAATCAACCCAATTAATTCATTTGAATTGGAGCTATTTGAGAACTTGCATCTGTTTTGGTTAAAAATTTTAGCCATCATATATCTAACCAAATGAAGCAGATAGATGGGCTCCCTGGGGAAGGTAGCAGAATAATACTTTTTCATTCCATCTTCTAAGCACCCATCCTCCTTGTCCCCTTCTGGACCCTGCAGTCACCACTAGCTGATGGGACGACTACACTGGGGAATGGGTCAGCAATTGATTCATGTTGCTTTTCTCATTGATTTTTATGATCACTCTGTTACACTCTGGTCTAGTATTGTGAATCCTTGTTAGAAGTAGGGTGAATTCAAGAGTGAACTACATTTTGCTTTACTTCTGACAAGATCGAATTTTTGGATTCTGCTGACAGAAATCCTTCTGTGAATTGAACTGGGAAGAATCATTGGCCCTTCCCTACTGTAGCCACCTGTGGATGCCCAAAACATGCTCATAAAGAGAAGGGAAATATTTGACACCATGTTTTGGGTTAGGTAGGAGGTTGTAGGGTGAGAAGGTTCCATCATGGAAGGTTCCATCTAATTAGCAATAAGTAATGATCATTTGAACAACTCTTTTTAAAGATTCAACATTAAAAGAGTGGAAGCATTGGCTGAAGCGGTCTGCAGCTCTTTAGAAATGAAGCAAAGTATCGTGCAAACCCAGAGTTCTGAAAAAGAACGGCTAGCCAAAAAAGGTCAAAAGATTGAAAAAGCTTTGAGAGATCTAAGTGAGTAAGTATGACATACCTGGTTTGGAATGTATTTTTACTACTTAAAATTACATTTAGATGCAGCATGTTAAGCATTACATCATATGGAATGCCCTCCCAAGTGAGATCCACCTGGCGCCAACATTGATGACATTTCAGCGCCAGGTAAAAACCTTCCTGTTCCTGAAGTTTTTTAATTGATACAACATAGACTGGGGTCCTTTGATGGCAATTTTAGTGTAATAATTTTAGTGTAAGGTTTTTTATTATTGTTTTAATTATTTATTGATATATGATGTTTTAACTGTTTTAATTCTTTGATTGTAAGCTGCCAGGAGAGCTTTGGGTAGTGGGCAGCATATAAATTGTAAAAATAAAATAAAATAAAATAAGATAGATAGATAGATAGCTAGATAGATAGATAGAGCTAGCTAGATAGATAGATAGATAGATAGATATGCCTGAAGTAGAAAGACAGCATTAATTTTATAATCAATGTAGAAATGAAGAAAGACAACTTTTTTTTTAAGAAAAAGGTGTAAAAACCCTTTTTATTTTATGTTTTCTAGTCAGTTCAATGTAGGTTTGGGAATAATCTCAAAATTATGCCAAACAACATCAAAGAAGTTTTACATGAGACACTAGATGTAACCTTCCCTTTATATGCAAACAGATGGAATAATTACTCTTCTTATTAGAGGAGTGGTTAGATTTATGGTTCAATAATGGTGATAAAGCACACATTTTCCACCACCACCACCATCAACTGACAAACCATGAATAAGTTTGCGAGGGCTCTTAAAAAGCCACAAGAACCAAGCCCACCACTACCTCAGCCAACTCGTCCCCACTCCATTCACACATCCCGATCGCAACCTTGTAGGCTGCCATTGCCACTGCAGCCTCCAGCGAAGTTAAAAATAAAATCCTGTTTCTTCTTCTTTGCTGGCCTAGAATCAGCCAAGGGACACCTGTGCACATCCCCGGCTGACTATATAAAAAGAAAGAAAGGGGGAAAAGTCAGTAAGATGGAGAGGCGGTGGAAAACAAAATAGGGATGGGGCAGGAGGGCTCAGGTGTGTGTGTGTGTGTGTGTGTGTGTGTGTGTGTGTGTGTGTGTGAGAGAGAGAGAGAGAGAGAGAGAGAGAGAGAGAGAGAGAAACATAGGCTGTCTAAAAAGAGAGAGAAAGAATCAAAATATTCATCCTTTCATATGGGTCGGGGTCTCTGGACCTAATGAATATCAAGGGACAAATATTTTAAAAAATGGTAATATTCGTGGAATATTACGAACTGTTTTTTATTTGGCCCCATCTCTAGTTCTTATATTTTCATGTTATAATGGTCTCATCAGTCCAGATGCCCATTTAATGAAAACTCAGAAATGGGTATTTTCTGTGGCTTATCCCAACCTCTGGAACTCTTACTTGAGAGACTTGCTTGTCTGCTTCCTGTTGCCTTTCTACCTACAGGCAAAAGCCGCTTTATTTAGGCAGGTGCTCTCAATACAGGGTTATAACTGAGATGCTGGATTTTTCTCCCTTTTTAGGTAAATTATTCATAGTATTATAGTTAAGAGATCTAATGCATACAGTGGTACCTTGTATAAAGGAATTAATTTGTTCCAAATGAAATTATGTTAAGCAAATTTTCCTTTATACAAATTCCCATAGGAATGCGTTGAAAACGGAGTAATCCCACTTTTATGCTGTACGGATTCTCCCCATAGGCGATTATGTTAAGCAAATTTCCCCCATCTCCGGAATTTTTATGTTGTACAAATTTTATGTTATACAAAATTTTGTTATACAAGTTTGTTATACAAGGGTCCACTGTATATTAATTTTATTTTAATCATATGAGCTAAATTTCATTTTAATAATTTTAAAGGATTGTATTTTAATTCTTTTATTTTTAAAAAAATATATCATAAGCTATATTGGGTCCCAATTCTGAAAGATGGCATATTAAATAAGTAAAAATATCTAACTGCGAATTGTTAAATCCAGCCTTAAACAAACTGCACAACAGACTGTAAGAGCATGCAGTTCCTTAGAAGAAACCCATGGAAATGAGAAAGGAAAACAGGAAAAATTGTTTAAAAAGGCAAAGCATGCTGAAAAAGTAAAGGGGAAAAAGAGAGACGAGTGTTTGAAATATTTCTTGTGCGTAATTTCATTTCATTCTTTAGAGAGATTTCTGAATCTACCAGTGATCTATAAAAGTTCACTCGCTGAATTCAAGTGTGTATGTGATCACATCCGAACTTAAATTATCTTCAGCTTCCTTGTTTGATTCTTGCTCTAGATGGGTCTTGGAGATTGCATGCACCTGGGCAAACAGAATATTTAGAAGGAATTTAAGCAGTAAAGACTAGAGATGGTTGCCCCTTCATCAAGTTGTTCAGAGTTTAAACAGTGGAGGAGGGATTTTAAAACAAGTTCCCGAAACCTCTTGATGTTTGAAGTCACTTCTTTGAATTGGTTAAAAATTAATTTTAGTATGATTTCTCAGCCCTAAGAATGGCATCAATTTAGATACTACATATTTCCTACATTTCTTTAACAGCCTAGTGGTTAGTAGGCAGCATTCCATGCTTCCGAGTACGCGATTGCAGGAAAAGAATGCTGCTGTTTCACATTATGTGTGATCCAATGGGTCTGTAAACTTGTAAGCAGAAAGAAACAGTTACTGGGTTTGCAATTGCTTCTTACTTCTACTAAGAAATGTATATGTGAAGAACTGAGATACTTGTGATAGGTTTGACATTCATTGTGTCTTGTGAGTGTCTTAAGTCTGAGGTCTCACTTTCTGTAATATATGTATGGACATGCACACCCATTTAATCTTTTATTTATAAAAATATATGCAAACTACTAGGATGGGTTCTGATTGCATATTTAAAAGTTTCAAATGTTTTTTCTTTGCTGTACTTGTCTATCCATTATCACCCTTTAAATACAAAATGTATAACAAGGCACAAAGATTGGCATGCTGTCGTAAACATAAGACCAAAATAACAAAGAGTAACATTAAAAAGTTTGGTAATCAATCTATGCTTCCATTCAGTGACATAAAACTAACTCCTAAGGATGACAAAATATTCATATGGGAGGCTGAGCTTGATAGCATAAAGAAATATCTGGAGAAGATTTCTGAAATCCCCCCTGATTGTACATATGCAAATGAGCAAGCTATCGATCATCAGGTAAACTTAAAGGTCTTTAGTTTCTAGTATTACCATAAATTCTGTTTAGGACAACTTGGAACTTATTTTCTAGCCAATATTTATATATCACATTATGACAAACTTATAATTAGCAAACAGAGCCTGTATTGTAAAGTAGGAAAGCTTACACTCCTTCAATGTTGCGTACTTAAAATCAAGAGTGGGGAAAATGGAGGTTTTAATGCCCTTGCCAAAAATGTTAAGACAATAAGGAAGTGGTTGTAAAGTAAGTAACTCTGTTCTGGCATTGTATAAAATAATTTGCTGCTTTCTGGAGGGTTTAGGACAGGACAGGCTTGGACACAGGAAGAAAGGCTCCTTGTTGGAGATCTTTGTTGGATCAGTGGTTGCAGATGATTTTTAGTTGCTTTAATGAGAGAGACACCTCTTGTGTTACTATATGAAAAAAACACTATTTAAGAACATAAGAAGAGCCATGCTGGATCAGGCCAAAGGCCCATCTAGTCCAGCTTCCTGTATCTCACAGCGGCCCCACCAGATGCGTTTGGGAGCGCATGAGACTAGATATCTGTCTCCTGATACCACTCCCCTGCATCTGGCCCTTGAAGTACCCTGGTTTAAAGCCTAGAGATTACACATCTCCATCATGGTTTGTAACCCGTGATGGATTTTCCTCTAGGAATCTGTCCAATCCCCTTTTGAAGGCATCCAGGCCAGATGCCATCACCACATCCTGTGGCAGGGAGTTCCATAGACTTACAACGCGCTGGGTGAAAAAATATTTTCTTTTGTCAGTTCTTACTCTCCCAGCACTCAATTTGAGTGTATGTCCCCTAGTTCTGGTATTTTGAGAGAGGGAGAAGAGCTTCCCTCTATCCACTTTACTCATACCCTGCATTATTTTGTATGTCTCAATCATATCCCCCCTCAAGCGCCTTTTTTCCAGACTGAAGAGGCCCAATTGTTTTAGCCTTTCTTCATAAGGGAGGTGCCCCAGCCCAGTAATCATTTTAGTCGCTCTCTTCTGCACCTTTTCCAGTTCCACTATGTCTTTCTTGAGATGCGGTGACCAGAATTGTACACAATACTCCAGGTGGGGCCTTACTATTGTTTTGTATAACGGCATTATAATGTTGGCTGTTTTATTTTCAATCCCCTTTTTGATAATCCCTAGCATGGAATTGGCCTTCTTCACTGCTGCCACACATTGGGGAGACACCTTCATGGAGCTGTCCACCAACACACCAAGAACTCTTTCCTGATCCGTCACGGATAACTCAGAGCCCATGAGTTGATAGATGAAGTTTGGATTTTTGCCCCAATATGCATTACTTTACATTTGGTTACATTAAAACGCATTTGCCATTTCTCAGCCCACTCCCCCAGTTTGGAGAGATCCTTCTGGAGCTCTTCACAATCTTCTCTGGTTTTTACCACATGGAAAAGTTTTGTGTCATCTGCAAACTTGGCCACCACACTGTTTATCCCTGTCTCCAGGTCATTTATGAACAGATTGAAAAGCACCGGTCCCAGGACCGAGCCCTGGGGCACACCGCTTTTCACTTCTCTCCATTGTGAAAATTTCCCATTGACACCTACTCTTTGTTTCCGGGATCTCAACCAGTTCTCAATCCATAAGAGGACCTGCCCTCTTATCCCCTGACTATGCAATTTTCTCAGCAGCCTTTGGTGAGGGACTGTGTCAAAAGCCTTTTGAAAATCCAGATAGACTATATCCACCGGTTCACCCAAATCCACGTGCCTGTTGACCTTTTCAAAAAATTCTAAGAGGTTTGTAAGACAAGATTTACCCTTACAGAAGCCATGCTGATTTTCTCTCAGCAAGGTTTCTTCTTTTATGTGTTTTAAGATTTTCTCTTGGATGAGGCCTTCCACCATCTTCCCTGGGACAGATGTAACTAGATGTTAACTAGATGTTAACTAGATGTTAACTAGAAGGGAAGGGTACACTGGAGGTTTTCTAATAATAACTATTCTAACAGCCAACTTGCTAGGCTAGGAACATACTTCTCTTCTAAGAATACAAGGCACACCCTATAAAGACAAAAGGGGTCGTACTTCTACCAGAACATTCCAAGTGGTGTGATCTCAACAACCAATAGGCTTTGCTGTTCCCATTAACCCTGTAATGGCTGGAATGTAAATCTTGCTAAATATTCCAACACTCCTACAGGAAAACAGGTGGTTGGCTGTTCACAAGGACATGGCACCACCAGGGCGAAACACTTTCTTCCATCCTCAGGTGGTTCCTTCCCGTCCAAGCACTTGGATGACACACTAGTTGAGTTTGTGGAGCTCCAGATTCCCCTACCAATTTCCCTGATTTTTCTTCTCTCTATCCCAACATCTCTTCCAAGTTAACCCTGTTCAGTTCTACACCTTCCAAGAATAGAATGGTTATGGTGAATCTAATTTTTCTTTACTAAAACTGAAAACATTATGAAACTTATCTTTTCCTCTAGTCTTTGATGAAGATATTTGACCGAGCAAAAAGAGTAAGAAAGTATGAAATTCTGAAAAAACTGGCACTAAGAGGTATTGGATATCACCATACATCTGTGGAACAGAAAGGGAGGCAAATGGTGGAGATGCTTTTCAGGAAAGGATTTATCCAGGTATATTTTTTTTTATCTCAATAAAACAGTGGTAAATCACTATTCAGTATTCAGTACTCGAAGAAACACTGGCATGGGATGCCATGAGTAGGAATTATCTTGATAGTACAATTATTATTTGTTAATAATAATTTTCATAGATACTAGCTTTACTAATGGTTCTCTTTCTTTGTATACTCTCTTATATAAATATTCATAATTATTTTAATGTTCTTATGAATAAAATTAGATAACAGAGTTGTAGTTCCTTTAAAGTTAAGACACAGTGGCTCTATTAGAATAAATGGGAAGCCCACAAACCCAGCGAGTATTGGGTGTATGTGGTTCAGAAAGGAGGATTTGGTAGCCTAACAATTTTCCCCGTTTCACTTTTCCAATTTCATTTAAAGCTGAGGTTGTTATGTATTTTAAAAAAGATGTGTGGGGTTTCATGCAGCAGCCCTCACATTTAAATTAAGTCATTGCTCCTAAGAGGTTGTTGCTCATCAAGGAACCCTGCTGTTTCCCTAATGCTAAAATAAAAGTAAAAAATATATTAAAAGGGGTGGGTGGGTTGATGATCCAATTTAATATATGTCAGTAGCCACATAATAAATTATCATGTATGGAGGAACTGGATTTAATGCTTAGCAGTCATTTGGTTTTCTCCAAATGTTTTGAGTCATATGACATGTTTCATCAGACTTTTCAAGTATGGCAACTGGTAGTGTCAAGTTTTAGATGTATTCGTGGGTTAATAGGGTTGTACAGATATTTGAATAGATTGTGCTGTCCCCAACTCACCCCATGTTCTGCTTTGATCTCAGTATCCCAAAAGGTTGAACAGAATCTAAGATTGAATAAATAGCAACCAATCCCAGCCATTCAGATTATGCCAGAGCAATAAGACTCCCATTATCTGCAGGAGTTTGGTTTAAGGCCAGTCCCCCGGGATGCAGAAAACCACAGCAGATGCTATACAGTAATACCTTGGTTTATGAGTGATTTGCAAGACAAGCAAACATTTTATATTTGTATTTAGTTTGTTTTCAACATTCTATCTTATTTTTTTTCAAACAATTTCTAGCCATGGAGCAGCTAGGTAAGCGTGTATGGGGCTACAAACTGCACTTTGTTATTGCCACATTAACAATACAAAATAAAATCCAGTTGTTACTCCCAAGCAGAGCAGCCAGGTACCTAAACCATGGCATGGATGTGGACTTCTAGCCAACTACTTTTGTGAGTTTTGGCATTTTGTGTGCACAGAATGAATCACCTGATTTTCCATTATTTCTTTTGGGGAAATTTGTTTAGATATAAGTATTTTGGTTTACAAGCATGTTTATGGAAAAATTATGCTTGTAAACCAAGGTATTATTGTACTTGTATTCTACTAAAATAAGAATTCCTAGCATGGTCTCTAATGGCCATTTCTTGTAATACATGCGGAAATATTTTTTATGTTTTTTTTCTTTTAACATTTTTAGTACAGTATTTTAAATTTGTCAGTATTTTCAGATTGCTGGTAAATGAAACCTGTGGATATGGTGGTCATGCTATACTCCTTTCCTATGCTTATTTATCTTGGATCTTTCTTCCCGCTCTGCGTTGTGCTCCGAAGACTGCTATCGGTATAGCAACATAAATAATTAATGTAAGTAACCAATTTCTAAATAGCAAGTTGAATTATTTATGTATTTTATTTTAGGTGGTGACAGCCACAGGAACTTTGGCTTTGGGAGTAAACATGCCATGTAAATCTGTAGTTTTTCTACAGAATTCTGTCTACTTGGATGCTTTGAACTACCGACAGGTAATGGAATATAGTAATTTTTTAAAAAGTAGCTAGCCTAATGTGTATACACATGCTCACTCACAGGTATGATTGGCACCATAATATATTAACTACATACATAAAATACTAGCATTTAGAAAGTAGGGATGGGGCATGTGTGGCCGTCCCAATGTTGCATTGCACATTCCATCAATCATGTTGAGTAAGTGATAAGGGACTGGAACAATAGATGTTCAATGACATAATCTGGAGGGCTATAAAATCCCTGTTAGTGCAGTAAGTAAAACTGAGTAGTTCAAAACAACTGGACACAGCAATGTATATGCTTTCATTTCAAATTCTCTTTGATTACTTGCTTTGATGTGTAATCTTTACATCTTCATAGATGTCTGGACGTGCTGGTCGGCGTGGTCATGATTTCTTAGGACATGTCTTTTTCTATGACATCCCATTGCCCAAAATACAAAAGCTCATTAAATCAAATGTACCTGAACTTCGAGGGCAATTTCCTCTGAGTGTTTCTCTGATACTGAGACTCATGCTATTGGCTTCAAAGGCAGATGATAAAGAGGATGCAAAAGCCAAGGTAACTGTTGTAATTAACACAAATACAATTCTTAATAAAAACAGGTAGCCTTTCTACTTATTATAATAACCATCCTTTAATTTTCAAATGGAACTTTCAAACAAAGCTGTTGCATTAAACAATTTGAATTCCCCCCCCCCCCCCCCCCACAAATTTAACAGTTACACCAAATGTAACCATTCCAGAATTTAATTCATTCTAGGAACGAGCTAAATTACTGCCTGCCTCTGCTCCTGATAATAAATCAGTTCCTTGGCACTGTTGTCTTTGACAGTAAAACTTCATTTGGTGTTATTCTTTTCCCCATTCCAGTTTTATTCTACGTAGTTAATTATACATTAGTTAACTAGTTAATTATACGTAGAAAGTTAATTATACATTAATTATACGCATTACTGTTAAATATTATGAATGTTGTGAGCCACTTTGGAGATTTTGGTCAAGAAGAAGGATATACATCTAACAAAACACACAAATGTGTCAGGAGGAAGAAAACTTCTAGATATACTATACCTTTTTCTTCAGATACACTGGCCATATATTAATACTTTCCCCATACCTTTCAATAGGTTTTGTCAGTCTTCAAACATTCACTTCTGTCCTTCAAACAACCGAGGATTCAGGAAATATTGAAGCTCTATTTTTTGTTTTCCTTGCAATTTCTTGTCAAGGAGGTAAGGTTTTATTTTATTTTATTTTATTAAATGATTTAGTCATACATCTCCTGTACTATAACCCTCCAATGCATGGTCTTCTACAGACCTGGATTTTTATTCAAAAGCCAATATTTCATAATCCTGTAAAATTTTTCAGCTTTTAACATGTCTAAAAGCAGTCGTCGCTAATAGCATGAACAATATCAGCAAAACTCAACTGGACAGCTCAAAATACATTGATGAGGAAATTCTTGCTTTCAGAGTGAGAGCAAGACAAGAAATACTTTTGGAGTATGTGTCGTGCTCTTTGTGCAAAATTAGCATATTTCCCTTTGAGAAGGAACGTGGACACACATGTACATACAGTGGACCCTTGTATAACAAATAGCTTGTATAACATAAAATTTGTACAACACAAAAAATTCTGGAGATGGGGGAAATTTGCTTAACATAATCGTCTTTGGGGAGAATCCATACAACATAAAAATGGGATCGCTCCATTTTCAATGCATTCCTATGGGAGTTTGTATAAAGGAAAATTTGCTTAACATAATTTCATTTGGAACGAATTAATTCCTTTATACAAGGTACCACTGGTACAGCTAAGCACAGAAGGATTCACTGATTGCTCCAAAAGATGCAAACAGCAAACATATGCTTCTAATATCTAGATGTCTAACCAGCCATCATAGTTCTGAGTGAGTGTGCGATTCGTACAAAAACATTGTCACCAATATGAGACTTCTCGTCAAGAGTTCTCATTCTGCAAAACACTGCAGTCTTGTCTTAAAGAGGACATGCATTCCTAGCGGTGGCTCCTGCTACTTTATTTTTAATATTGGGAAGATTTAGCTTCCTATGGCAGTAGCACTGGCATTTTCTCGATAGCTATCAGCTGATAGCATCCATCTTCCTGTTTCATAGCAACCCTGCACTGCCATTTCAGAGTACTCTTGAAGAGATAGTCTGGGATTAAGGGATGGCAGGTGGTACAGAGTTGAGTCTTTTCTGCACATAATACCAGTCTAAGAAGCATATTCTGTGGAAAAAAATTAAATTCACAAAATTCACTATTTTTGCTGCCAATATAATTTTGAAGGGATCTGCATTGTTTTGCTTATAGCATTACAGAAATGGGAGTGTTTACCACACTTCACTTCAGTTCATTGAGTTTGAATTGCATGAGTGGATATTTTAAAATTTAACATAAAGATAAGATGTTTTGAATCCTTTCTTCTTACATTAGGGTGGGAAAACTCTCAGAATATATACAGTATCTTATATTTTTAGGGCTACGTGGATCGGGATGGTAATACTACAGGATTTTCTGGACTTGTGACCCATTTGCACTACCATGAACCTTCCAATATTGTTCTAGTTGAATTTCTTGTGAAAGGTTTATTCCACAAGCTGTGTCAACCAACCAAAATTACTGGTAAGTCAGAAGGACTATTTATCCTACATAAATACATTCTGTCTTTTATTGAAGAATGACACCTTCTGTCTTTTTCTGTCTTTATTTCATAGAGGAGGAGGTATATTCAAGTGCATCTCCAAAATTTTATTCCATACAGGAAATTCAATTTTATTGTGCAGTGTCGATTACTGCCTTTGAGTCACTTCAGTCCTTATGAAGGAATTTATGTTTTTTATCCAAAGTATATGTATGATCACAGTGTTCTGGCCTTATGCAAGGCAGACCCTAGGAGTGGACAAACCATACTTTCATCTTCAGTAAAATGAAGAATCTGCAAATCAATAATACCTCTTGGAGTTTTCCTCTCATGTAGACTATAAAACTCCATTTTCCTGTCTGGCAGTTTGACTGGTCCAATTACAGGACTTCATGTTTGAACCGCAAGTTTTATACCAACTTGCCTCATGAAATATTGGAGAACTCAGAAGTGGGTTTTTTTTTTTTTTTTTTGATGCCAAACTTTACACAAATTTTCCTTGAAATTGCAAGGAAAACAAAATGCACTGCCAAACTTGACACAAAACATTTTATGATAGCATTTGCTATACTGTTCAGTATTTGTAATGATATGAATTTCTGAATAAAAGGAAAAACAAAAGTCTTCTCTCAAGACGTGATGGAAAAAATGGTGCTGATATTGGCACATCTTTTTGGAAGAAGATATCTACCAGCTGCTGTTGTTAATTCTGAAAAGAAATTTTATCAATCAAAGGTAAGATCAAGACCTTGTTTATTTGCCATTGAAAAGAAATTGAAGAGCCATGGATATAGTTAAGAAGGTGCGAAAGAAGGTGTCCTAATGCAAAACATTTTATATAACTAATTTGTTTAAAGAAAATACTTTCTATTGTATTTGGTTGCCCCTTGTTTTTACATTTTTAACCACCAACAACTGCTTAAACTCTTGAACAATAAATTCTGTTTATATGCTGCACAGGCCAATTTTCTATTTTTTTAAAAAAATAATTAAAATGCTGGTCAGAAAGTTTTCAAATGTTGAAAAGATGTATTTTTCTCTTAAGTAAATCTTCATCATATATTCAGTGTGCCAAACATATAGTTTGACCTGTGCATATACAAGAGTCTCCCAACAGCTAAATCAAAATCAGAATCACCTAGATAACATCCCAGCCATGTCCTCATATGGATATAATCATGGGCTTTCATCTCATCCTTCGTTCCTTTTCACCTTCTGCATATTCAGAAACTTAAGTTAGGTTCTTCTTAAAATAGCTTCCTGCAGCCTTTTCCTGTATTGTTGGATTTGTTTTTCATCTTGACTCACCTTTGCAACTCCAGAATAACATTTGACTTGGCCCCTTGACAATGGCATGGCCCCAAAGCCTTTCTTTAAAAAATGCATCCAGTGTGGCAGTAAAATGCCTCAAAACAAGAACACTCAGGTGCCTCTTGTTTTGCAGAAGGCCATGTAGTAGAGAAGTGTTACTGCTGCCAGAATTTCTCCAAACCAGCCTAGAGATGTGAAGGCCCAGAAAAAAACTGGGTTTTTTTGCCTGAAGCCTTTTTGCCCCCCAAAAATAGGAAAAATTGAAAAAAGAAAAAGAAAAAATGACTATGGAAATTTTTATTTTAATATGATGAATAAAATATTTTAAGATAGGATGTTCAAATATTTTCCAAATAATTTCTAAAAATATGCATAGTATCAGATTATTCTAATTTCTGCGCATTGAGACAAGCAAGTCCTGGGTTACAAACTGAACCCTCCAATGCAAGAACAAGATGCATATCTTCCCTTAGGAGGTGCTGCTGTTGTCACAAGGAAAAGAAAAAAAGGTTTCACTTTTGTTTTTGTGTGTGGGTGGTGGGTATGTTTGCTTCTGTTCTGTCCTCTTCACTACCACTCCCTTCTATACGTTTCCCCCCTCTTCAATTCTTTTATGAGAATTAGGTTTTTATTTTATTGGAGAGAAAATATGAATAATTGAGGCTCGCCAATCCTCTACAAGGAACCAGGCTTTCTTGGTGATGGCTCCCGGGCTCTGGAACCAACTCCCTCCTGAGATAATTCCCCTCACGCTCAGTCTTTAAGAAAAATCTGAAGACATGGCTATTTAGAAAGGTTTTCCCTGGATTTCTTATTTGGTTGCTGCTATTTACCTGGTCTCTTCTGTCTTAGCCTATCGTAGTCCTCCATTAGTTTTAATTGGATTTAGGTATGTTTATTATGTTTATTACATTTTATTTTGTTGTATTGATATAAACCACCCAAAGTGGCCTTTGTTGCTAGATGGGTGGTATATAAATCAAATAAATAAATAAATAAGACAAACCTATGTGTTAATAATATTCAGATGCTCCACTTGAAGAACCACAGTTACAGGAAAAGAAACTTGTTTGTTCTTTAGGTGTTTATGGAAGATCTCCCTGAAGATTTTGCTGCTGCTTTGCATGAATACAACTGCAAAATAGAAGAGAATTTTGCACAGTTTCTACTGATAGCATCCTCACTAGCTGATATGCACCAAGAATACCAGCTTCCATTTTCAAAAATTGGTAAGCAGGGATGGTTATATTTTGTTGCAACCAAACAATATGAATTAAAATACCAGGCTTTCAGTGGTGGCCCTTTTCTGTTTTTATATCTGTCTTCTAGTATTTCAGTTCCTTTCCCATGCCAGCTTGCCTAATAATGAATAAATAAAAGGAGGGAAGTAAGCTCTCAGCCATTTTGGTATTTAAAGATATTGATAATAATGAAGAGTACAATATTGGTTACCACTCTCAGAGTTCCAATAAGGTGACTAAATTTGTGGATTTAAGGTCTTTTAAAAATAAATACATATGAAAATGGGTATGTGATCTAAGGATTCAAAACTTCCACACTAGGGAAAGGCAAAGTTCAGCCTACAATCTGCCTCTGGACCTTGGGGGGACTGAGATGAAGCCCCTCGGAATTTTACATCTTCCCAACTTCTAAAAAAGGAATTGGATCAGAAAATTATTTCACCTCTTAAAAACAATGGAGGGGAACAATTTCATCATGGCACTCATTTTCAAAACCAGCAGTTACTCCATTTTTTAAAAATGGCCTATGCCTAGAACCATACAAGAATACAGTAGTTCCCCGTTTATTGTGGGGGTTAGGTTCTCTAGCCACCTGTGTTAAAGGAAAATCTGCAATATGTGGATGCTGTCACGGTGACAGTGTCTGCATATTGGGTCCTGTCTGGAGACCTCCATTGTGGCCGTGGCTGGGTCTGGAGACTCTCCTTCCCTCACCCTTCCTTCTTTGAACTTAGAGCCCCCGGCCCTCGCAGAGGCCTCCAGACCTGGTGAAGATCCCAGTCCCAGCTGCAGCCCAGTGGAGGCTTCGGCTGGGATGTTTCCAGCCCTCACAGAGGCCTCCAAATTGAGTGGAGGTCTCAGCCCCAGCTGTGTCCCCACCAGAGGCTTCCCAACCCAGCCAGGAAGTCTCCAGCCCTCACAGAGCCCTCAAATTGAAGGATTCACAGTGTGTCCCCGGAGTCCGGCCAGGAAGTCTCTCATACAAGGATTCACAGAGAGTTGGAGGCTTCTGGTGTGTTTTTGTTCCCTTTTCCTTGTTTAAAAAAAGGCTTGAACAGACTAACATGGCTGCTTCTTTGAAAACTATCATTTATCAGAGTATCTAATTGATCTCTATGTAGCAACATTCATTTCCTCCTCTACAAACCCTGAATAAAATGGCTTCCACTGTGAACCCAGGGGGCTGAGCTCTCTCACTCAGCCCATCTTCAAGAGCAGCTCTGTGGTCATCATGATGCATAGTTACTCTCTAAGCCATTTCTCTTCTCTGTGGTCTGTGATAGAGAGCTTTACTTTCCCTCTTCTATTCAATTTTAAAAATGGAAGTTTTTTTTAAAAAACAGCTGGGTCGGGAAGCCTCCGCTGGGGCTGCAGCTGGGTTGGGAGTCCTCCACGAGGGCCACCATTGCCAAAGTGAAGGGGTGGTGGTAAATCTTGTGATATAGTGGGACCACAATATTTGGGGTGTGATGTGGCGGGGGACTACTGTAACACAGCAAAATTGTCATCTGGCTATCTGAGGGTAGCTTTTTTTTAAATACCCACTGTTGTTAAGATCCACCACAATTAAATACTATTCAGTCCGCCTAGAGAATGTCACATCTTATTTCATCATTTCGTAAAGACCAAGGTACAGCTCTTGACAGCATAACATGGTTGTCTTATCAACCCAGTGATGGTAGAAATCTTCAGAGATCACACTAATGTTTGCCCATGTAGCTAGTGATTGCTTTAATCTCTTAATTTATATTGCCAATGTTTTTATCAGATTTTTCAAGTAAAAATCAACCTGAATCACAGCTTGCAGCTCATATAATGAGCTGTGACACAGGAAGAAAAGCAGTTTCACCATTTGTATGCCTTTCGGGAAACACAGACCTTGATCTCCTGCATGCAGGAACGGTCAACAGTGTAAGTAGGAAAGATTTATAAATACTGCCTGTTGTTACATTGACAACCGTTCTGGAGAAAAAAAAATGAAAAGAGTTAATGGATTCCAAATTCTACTGGCTGAAATTCTGCTGCTTAGCATAGTAAGATGCACTAAGTAAGTGCATTGAATCAGTGGGTATTTGGTGGGTCAAGTCCTTCCCGGGTGATGGACCCAGTCTGCAGCTCTGCTGCTGCTCCCACCCACTGCCACTCGTTTTTATCCCCCCAGGCTTGTAGCGAGCAGTGGCAGACAGGTCTTACCCACTCCCGGAAAGAAGGCACCCCAAAAGTGGGTGCCTTCTTTTTGGCAGTGTGTAAGAACAAGTGTGGGGTTGATGAAACATGCACCCGAAAGCTGAAGGCACTCACTCGCCAGGCAGTGGCTTCATTCCTGCTGGCCAGTTTCCAAGGGGGTGCACTCGAAAGTTGTAAACCAAGGCACCCCATAGGAATTTTTCATTAATGGAAACATCCCTATTCTGGGAAATTCTGTTTCGTTATCTGATAATTTTCGTTAACATACAGTAGGCATTCTTTATCCGAGGTATTTTTGGTTGAGGATACAATATAGGGTTTTCTCAATGGCTGCACCCAGGGTTTGGAATGCACTACCCTAAGAAGCCATATTGGCACCCTTCCTCTTTTCTGTCAGGCAAAGACCTTCCTTTTCAGGCTTTTAAGTTATGTGTTGAGGGAATGCTTGAGTTATATATATTTATATATTTCTTTAAAATTTAAAAGCTGTTTTAAAATTGTTTTGCATTCTGACCAGTGTTCAATTTTATATATATATATATATATATATATATATATATATATATATATATATATATATATATATATATATATATATATATATATATATATATATATATATATATATATATATATATATATTATTTTTTTTAGATTTTCACGGGTATAGGTATGCATGTTAGGGTGGATTCGGGTTTCTTCCCGTGTAGAAATCTGGTTGTTTTGGTGACGTTTCAGGGGTTCAGGCTGGTGTTCTGGCTTCTTTCTTCTTGAAGCAAAGCGTGATCTCAGTTGAAGTCCTTCTATAAATACTGCTGGGGGGTGTGGTTTGCTTGCTCTGTTGCTGATTGTAGGTTCCTTTGTTCCTTTGTACTTTTGTGATCTGCTGTGTGGCTGAGGCGATCGTTAAGGGATTAACTGCTGGTGGCTGTTTAGATGGCTGTTTAGATGCTGGTGGGTTAGATGGCTGGTGGGTTCTGGCAGTATCCTGGGCTTTGGTGGAGTGGGGTCCTGTGTCTTGTGAATTCATTTTGGTCTGGCTACGTGTCTGTGGTCTCCCAATGTTTTTTTGGGGTGTGTGAGTGTGCTCCATGTGGTGACTGGAGTGGGGTGCCGCAGTAGATGGTGCAGTCGTGGTTTTGTTATTGGATGGTGGTTTTTTTCATCTGTGGGACGGGTCTGGGTTTGTGTTTGGTGTGGATGGAAGGTGGTGGCGTCTTGTGTCCTTTTGGACCTGGTGTCAGTCTTTGTGACAGAGGCTCGTCTGTTGACCAGGGCTAGTTTCCAGATGTCAGGCAAGCGGGAGGTGTCATCGCGTTTATTCATGTTGTTTGGGTGTTTCTCTATTTCAATGGCTTCCATGATTATTCGACTGTTGAAGTGTTCAGTTTTGGAGATGAGTTTGGTTCTTTCAAAATCAATTTCATGACCTGTTGTTTTTATGTGCTGGAAGAGAGAGGAAGATTTTTCTTCTTTTTGACTGCGTTCTTGTGTTCTGCGATGCGTGCGCTTATTCTCCTGTTTGTCTGTCCGATGTATGTGGCTGGACAGACTTTGCATGGTATTTCGTAGACTCCTTG
This sequence comes from Phrynocephalus forsythii, assembly GCA_029282475.1. Lineage (NCBI taxonomy): Eukaryota > Metazoa > Chordata > Lepidosauria > Squamata > Agamidae > Phrynocephalus > Phrynocephalus forsythii. Next base: position 38,492,074 of record JAPFRF010000007.1, read on the forward strand.
GTTTTCTAGCTCAATCTTGTCTTTGGGGTTTCTTAAAATGTTGGCTATTTTTTGGTCGGTGCAAAAGGCTGTCTTGATATTGTGTTTGTGGAGAATTTTGCTGATTTTGTCTGTGGTGCCTTTGATGTAAGGGAGGAGGGCGGTGCCGTTGTTCTCTTCTGTTTCTTGGTTCTTGGGGGGTGTTTCCTTTTGGATTAGTTTGGTGATGGTGTTTTTTTGGAATCCGTTCGCAATTAAAACATTCGAGAGAGTGTGTAATTCAGTTTTTAGGTGGTCTTTGTCAGCGAGGCGTTTGGGACAAAAAACATTGGGAGACCACAGACACGTAGCCAGACCAAAATGAATTCACAAGACACAGGACCCCACTCCACCAAAGCCCAGGATACTGCCAGAACCCACCAGCCATCTAACCCACCAGCATCTAAACAGCCATCTAAACAGCCACCAGCAGTTAATCCCTTAACGATCGCCTCAGCCACACAGCAGATCACAAAAGTACAAAGGAACAAAGGAACCTACAATCAGCAACAGAGCAAGCAAACCACACCCCCCCAGCAGTATTTATAGAAGGACTTCAACTGAGATCACGCTTTGCTTCAAGAAGAAAGAAGCCAGAACACCAGCCTGAAGATGACAGACCTCGTCGAAACGCCAAAAAACAACCAGATTTCTACACGGAAGAAACCCGAATCCACCCTAACATGCATACCTATACCCGTGAAAATCTACGAAAAACATATATATATATATATATATATATATATATATATATATATATATATATATATAGCTCCTCATTTACTGCAGGGGTTAAGTTTTCTAACCACCTGCGATAAAGAAAATCTGCAATATGCGGACCAGTGACTTTTACCCTTCCAGCACCTCAGAGACCTGCCCTGCAGGAGTGGGTGGGTGCAAGTGCACCTCCACAGTGGTAATGGTGGCGGAGGAGAAGAAAATAGAAGAGCATGACATTTCTGAATGGCAGCAGTAGCAGTGGCAGCAGTAGGAGGGGGCGCAGGGAGTGGGGTGGGGTGAAAGAATGGAAAAGGGACCTGCCACACATGAAGCAGAAGGGTAACTGGGCAGATGCATCACTGCCGGGTCCTGTGGGCTCCTTTCTCCAGCTTGGCCAGGTGCAGTGGGGAGCTCCCGGCAGAAGCAGGCCAAAACCCGGACCAAATCACTGCAGCCAATAGCTGCGCCCCTCCACCTGCCTCAGCGGCGAGCAGACTTGGATGAGAAAAGAGTGGTGACTCTGGGTGGGGACAGGGGGAGGGGAAGAAGCGAGTGAGCTGAGGGGGAAGGGGACCCACCACGGACAATCCTGGATTGGGCCTCATTTACCTGTCATCCAACAGTCAGTAAGGCCCTGTCAGGGTGGGCAGGAGTAAAATCTTACTTGGAAACCGGGCAAGGACCCTTCTTCACTCCCTCCTAACAGCACCACCACCACTGTTCAGAAATGTCATTGTGCTCTTCTATTTCCTTATCCCACCGCTGCCACAATGGGGGTGCACTACCGCTGGGGGTGTGGCTTCTCTCAAAATAAAAAATCTGCGATATACCAGACCACAATATATGAACCGCAATGGGGCGGAGGACTACTGTAGTTTTCTATTGCATTTTACGCTTGTTATTATTATATGATTTTAATATTTTTGAGGCACTTTGAGTCTCCAATTGGGAGAAAGGTGTCAAATAAATAAATAAATCCCACTGAAGTGTTTGGGATATGAGAGTTCTTGTGGACATGCTGCAAGGTAACTAGTACAGGACTACAAAATGACTGAATGTAATTATTAATAATAAGAAGGGTCTTTTATTAGAGAATAGCAGCTGATGTAATAAAGTTCATTAATGCATATAATAAAATATCCCCACAAAGAAATATCAATATTATAGAACGATCCTATCTTTTAAAAGTGTGGGGATTTTAGAACTGCATTAATAGTTAGGTCATGGATTAAGATCATGTATTCAAATTAGCTATTATTTTTCTTTATATTTATATTTTATTTTATTTGTTTCCAACATATTTTCTTATTTTTCAAACCATTACTAGTCATGGGGAAGCTATTCAAGTGTTTATAGGGCAACAGAACTGCACCCTGTTAGTGTCACATATAAAAAATACAAAGTAAAATCCAGTTGTTAATCCCAAACAGAGCAGATTCTGCAACCAGGTACCTACAGGTAAAACAGTCAACTCAAAAGGTGAAACTAATATATGTGATAGACCAGGTCTGTCCAACTTTGAACAGCCCACAGGCTCCTTTTGCCCACTGCATGTCCTGATGGGTGTTTGCACGCACGCGAGCACTCTCTCTCCTCCTCCTCCAGGTCCTCGGCATTCCGCGTGCACACGTCCATCCACGCTGCCTTCGCCTGGTCCTGCCACTCCAGCGTGTTGGTGGCAGAAGCAGGGGGGCGGACAGCGGAGCGGGAGGAAAAGGAGGGAGGAGGAGGAGGAGGAGGAAGCCTCCACTCGGAGCTTCCCATCCATCTGCCCTGCTGGCTTGCTGCCACCGCTGCCACTGCATTTACCCCAAGTCTTCAGCTGGCAGAGGCCAAGGAAGTCCAGGGTGGGTGGAGCTGGGTGGCGGCAGCAGTCCCCCCCTGCCGCCTCCCCCCTCCTGGTGGTGGTTGCCCCTACCGCCAGCCACCCCTCCCAGTTCAGCGGGCAGCTGAGGCCAAGGATGGCCTGGAGGAGGCGCCTGGCCCAGGAAAGCCCGGAAAGTCCAGGCCGCAGCCCTGCCAGGCGGCCCAGCACTGGCCGGGCTCCTGCACCCTCGCCAGTGCACGAGCGGGAGAATTCCCCCCAACATGCCACCAGACGCGCAGCGCCAGGAGGCCAGCAGGGACCCAAGTGGGTGCCCTGCCGGTCCGCAAGGTGGGGAGGGCGCCAAGGCTGGCAGGGACTCGACAGACAACCACCTACGGTGCCGCGCATTGGGCAGGCCTGAGATAGACTCATTACATGCTAAGTGAGGTATGTCAAGCCTTGGTATAATTGTGATGATTATGGCGTACAGCTTATAAAAACCCCAAATTCACAACCTCAGAATATTAGAATATTACATGACATCAATAACACAAGGATTGGAAATAGAACAATTTCAGGACTCTGAAAAGTCTAAACATGCATATGTACTCAGCATCCCATATAGCTCATCTGTGGAAGGAAGCATGAAGTGTTCCAAAATCTCCTGGTAGATGCCTGCATTGACCCTGGACTTAATAAAGCACAGTGGGCCAACACCAGCAGATGACACGACTCCCCCAAATCAACAGACTGTGGAAACTTCACACTGGACTTCAAGCATCGTGCTTTGTGTGCCTCTCGATTCTTCCTCCAAACTCTGGGTCCTTGGTTCCCAAATGAGATGCAAAAGTTGCTCTCATCAGAAAAGAGGACTTCGGACCACTGAGTAACAGACCAGTTCCCTCCCCCCCCACCCCCGGTAGCCCAGGTAAGACACTTCTGACATACGATGTTCAGGAGCAGCTTGATGAGGAATATGACATATGAAGCCCATGTCCAGGATCCGTCTCTGTTTTCTGGCTCTTGATGCACTACATTGAATAGGGAACCTTTTCACATTATTCTAATTTTCTGAGATTGTGAATTTGGGGGTTTCATCAGCTGTACTCCATAATAATCACAATTATACCAAAGTAAGGCTTGACATATCTCGCTAAGCATGTAGTGAGTCTATCTCATATATGTGTTTCACCTTTTGAGTTGAC